>OZ035871.1:3919014-4370979 GCA_964034905.1 Itoplectis maculator
TTCTAGATTCAGACGTCCATCATTTTTAAATTCGCTATTTTAGCCATTCGCTATTATGATCATTCACTATTTTGAACCCCACCCTCCACGAGCAAAATAATACACTGAGTGGGGTGGGGATCAAAATAGTGAATGATCACAATAGCGAATAGCTAAAATAGCGAATTTAAAACTAATGAACGTCTAAATCTAGAATGATCATCATTACGGAATTCACTATTTTAGCCATTCGTTATTTTGATCATTTGGTATTTTGACCACACATTTTGTTAAAATGCAGTTAAAATAGCGAATGATCAAGATAGCGAATGATTGAAATAGCAAATTTCATAATGATGCCCTAGCAATCACGATAACTTTCATTTTTACCTAAAAAAACTGTCAAAGTGACCATAAAAATAACGCTCAATAGAAGTTGTTTTTTTGCACAGAAGAAACTTTCGAAATGATCAAAATGACCGTCGAAATAACCAAACCCAAAAATCTTACTATTGCTTTTTCGTCAGCAGAACAAATAACTTACCGTCATGATGACCCTTTTGACGGCAACGTTGTTTTGACTGTAAGATATTGGTTCTAGCAACGAAAATGTAACTATCACATTCTTTTTGTTTCGTCATTTCGAAGGTCATTTTTACAATTTCCGAAAGTTACTTCTGTGCAAAAAAAAACTTCTGTTGGGCGTTATTTTTATAGTCACTTTGAAAGTCGCCGTGATTGCTAGAGTATAAATCTAGAATGATTATCATTACGGAATTCTCTATTTTAGCCATTCGTTATTTTGATCATTCGGTATTTTGACCCCACATTTTATTAAAATGCAGTTTAAATAGCGAATGATCAAGATAGCGAATGATTGAAATAGCAAATTTTATAATGATGGCTATTCTAGATTCAGACGTCCATCATTTTTTAATTCGCTATTTCAGCCATTCGCTTTTTGGTCATTCACTTACGGGGTTCAAAGTACTGAATGACCAAAAAGCGAATGGCCAAAATAACGAATTTAAAAATGATGAACGGCTGAATCTAGAATAGCCATCACTATGAAATTTGTTATTTTAGTCATTCGCTATGGGTAAGGGATCAAAATGATGAATGACCAAAAAGCGAATGGCCAAAATAACGAATTTAAAAATAATGGACGTCTAAATCTAGAATAACCATCATTACGAAATTTGCTATTTTAGTCATTCGCTATCTTCATCATTCACTATTTTAACTGCATTTTAATAAAATCGGAGGTCAAAATACCGAATGATCAAAATAACGAATGGCTACAATAGCGAATTCCGTAATGATGATCATTCTAGATTTAAACGTTCGTTAGTTTTAAATTCGCTATTTTAGCTATTTGCTATTATGATTATTCACTATTTTCACCCCCACCCATATTGTAGATGTTTCTTTACAAAAAATTTGGCGTGCCAGCGTTTTGGTCCCGTCGATTTACTAATTAAATAAAGAATCAAATATTAATTAAATGTCATAATGTTAATTGGGAAAAACAAAATTGCCATAGATTGCGTTGCGAGAGCAGAAAACGGTTGCGCAATCTCCGCGTAAAACGTAATGGAAGCGTTAATGGAAACGTAATGGACACGACCATCGGTTTGAATACAAAGCCGGGGAAGCATCCAGATCATCATCGATTCTTCTCGGAATGCCGAGGAGGCCATTTTTTTGTTCTTTTTGTCTCGGACGTTATTTTTCCTCGCCGCTATTCGTGCGCGACAAACGGGAAAGCCTCGATCGAGGGTTGCATAAGAGGAGTTTACGACTCGCGAGGAGCAGTACACTAAAAAAAATGTATGTTTGCCTGAGACCACAACAACGCTTTTATGGTTCCCGCAACTATAAATAATTAAACCGGCTGCCAAATAATGGTGTCCGTGACTATTTATATAGTAGAACACACTATATTTGACAATGTTATCCCCTGAATTTTTCTCAGTGTGGGTGGGGGTCAAAATAGTGAATGATCATAAAATAGCAAATAGCTAAAATAGCGAATTTACAACTAATGAACGTCTAAATCTAGAATGACCATCATTACGGAATTCGCTATTTTAGCCATTCGTTATTTTGATCATTCGGTACTTTGACCCCACATTTTATTAAAATGCAGTTAAAATAGCGAATGATCAAGATAGCGAATGACTAAAATAGCAAATTTCGTAATGGTGGGTATTCTAGATTCAGACGTCCATCATTTGTAAATTTGTTATTTTGGCCATTCGCTTTTTGGTCATTCACTATTTTGAACCTCACCTTACAATATTTGTTAACCATCTACGAAGTAGTTTTACTTGGCTAGTGTAGATGATTTCGTTTATTATTTTTGAAAAAAATTTTATGTTGGCATTTTTTATGGCATTCTTTAACGTTTTTTTTCTTTTTGTAAAACATTTTTTTATGGAATGGCTACACTTTGGGGGTCAAAATAGTAAAGACCAAAATCGCGAATAGCTAAAATAACGACTTAAAAAATAATGGACGTCCGAATCTAGCAAATGGTCATCATTATGAAATATAGCAAATTTCATAATGATGACCATTCTAGATTCAGACGTTCATTATTTTTAAATTCGATATTTTAGCCATTCACTATTTTAACTCCCTATTTTATTAGAATGTAGTTAAAATAGCAAATAATCAAAATACCGAATGGTTAAAATAGTAAATTTCATAATGATGACTATTCTAGATTCAGACGTTCATTATTTTTAAATTCGATATTTTAGCCATTCGCGATTTTGGCCATTCACTATTTTGACTCCCACCCCACTTTTTAGACTTGGCGTACCATTTTTGTTTTGAAAAAACATTTTTGGGCTATTTTGTTTCGTTTTGTTTCTATTTTGTTTTGTTTTGTTTTTGTTGTTTGTTTTGTTTGTTTATATTTGATTCTTTATTTAATTAATAAATCGACGGGACCAAAACGCTGGCACGCCATTTTTTTGTAAAGAAACATCTACAATATCTGTTAACCATCTACGAAGTAGTTTTACTTGGCTAGTGTAGTGGATTTCGTTTAATATTTTTGAAAAAGGTTTTTTGTTGGCAATTTTTATGGCATTTTTTTTACTTTTTTTTTGCTAAACATTTTTTTTTATGGGATGACTACACTTTTCAGACTTGTATCATTTCTGTTTTGAAAAAACATTTTTGGGCTATTTCGTTTTAGGTTTTTTTTTTTTTTTTTTTTCTTACCGATCATGAGGAACGGAGCTGCGAGGTTGATGCCGATGAAGTCGATGCCGAGGTACATACAGAGTCCAAAAGCGGAAACAGTGGCCAACGCGGCTGAGAGATTGCCGAGCAATCCGAGCCACGGTTTGCTGCGTACCCAGTCGGCCATCATGCACGTGACGACGCTGAAGAGACCCATTATCGCGAAGGTGCTCGAGAAATACGGCACCACCGTCTTCGTGTTGGCCTCGAGCTCGAGCTCGAGCGTCCTCGAAGCGAATCTCGCAGTGCTGATGTGCTTGAACAGTCCTCCGTCTTCGGCAGCGCCGACCGCGTCGAGAAACGCTTCCTCCCAGGCAGCTCCACTATCAACAAAACGCAACCATTTATTTTCCCCCAGGTGTTCGATTGGGGGTCAAAATAGTGAATGATCATAATAGCGAATGGCTAAAACAGCGAATTTAAGGATGTTATACAGCTCCACACTAGTCAAATGAGTGCTGATTTTTAAAAACAATTTATACATAGTTTTAAGCATCTGTTGATTATTTTTAATGGTGATTTGTATTGCCAGATACGTTTTTGACCTGGGGAAAATTTAATTGCAATCGATTTGCAAAAATATCAATCGATTTACGCAAACTTTCGAAAAGGTACTTTTCGTTCCGTTTTTTTAAATAATAAACCGTGTTTTTTGCTCGATTTGGATGTTTCGCGGCTCGTTGTCTTTCTTAGAAGATGCTTTACGGATTTGCCTCATAAATAATTTTTAACAATTTCCGTTGAAAAATTACAGCTGTTTGTTTACAAAAGATTTTTGTAGATGGGTAAACAAAAGGTTGTCATTTTTAAACGGAGAATGTTATAAATTATTTGTAAGGCAAATTCATAAAGCATCTTTCAAGAAAGACAATGAGCAGTGAAACCTCCAAATCGAACAGAAAACACGCTTTATTCTTTAAAAAAACTGAATGAAAATTACCTTTTCAAAAGTTTGCGTAAATCGGTTAATACTTATAAAAATCCGTTGCAATTAAATTTTCCTCAGGTTAAGAACGTACCTGGAAATACAACAAACCATTAAAAAAATCAATAGATGCTCAAAACTATGCATAAACTATTTTTTTAAATCAGCACTCATTTGACTAGTGTGGAGCTGTATAACATCCTTAAGGTAGTCCTTGCGCCTGGTGTCGAGTTCGCATAAGTTTTCGAAAATTGAGAGGAAATTGCGACCACATCTCGATAATATAAAAATCTGAAAAAAATCATGCATGTTAAAGACGTTGAAAAGATTAATTTTGCATAATAAAAATTCCAAAATGTTATTAACAAATTGATGAAAAATAAAATTGTTCAACAAATATTTCGACAACTTAATTTTTTTGTTACAATGAAAATGATCCGTTCATTTTTCTGAATATGCATGCATTTTTTCAAATTTTTTAATTCACTTTGAATTTTGTTATTTTCCCCATGTTAAAAAACGCAAAAATCAAAGTAAATTAAAAATTTTGAAGAAATTCATACATATTTAGAAAAATGAACGCATTATTTTCATTGAAACAAACAAATTAAGTTGTCGAAGGATTTGTCGAACAATTTTATTTTTCATAAATTTGTTAATAACAATTTGGAATTTTTATTATGCAAAATTGATCTTTTCAACGTCTTAAACATGCATGATTTTTTCAGATTTTTATATTATCGAGAAGTGGTTGCAATTTCCTATCAATTTTCTCGAATTTATGTGAAATGAATACTAGACGCAAGGACTACCTTAAGGATGTAGGAGCGGGACGTATTCAATTCACATAAATTCGAGAAATGTGCGAGGGAATTGCAAACACTTCTCGATAGTCCAGAAATCTGAAAAAATGCATGCACACTAAAGGTATTGAAAAGATTAATTTTGCATAATAATAATTGCAAAATGTTATTAACAATTTAATGAAACAAAAAATTGTTTAACAAATATTTCCATGACCCAAGTTTTTTTTTAGATCAAAATGGTTCCTTTGTTTTTCTGAATACGTATGATTTTTTCAGATTTTTAAGTAATCTTTGAAATTCGTACATATTTTCCATATAAAAAAACACAAATTTCAAAGATTACTTGAAAATCTGAAAAAATGCATAGGTATTCAGAAAAACAAAGGAACCGTTTTGATCTAAAAAAAAACTTGGGTCATGGAAATATTTGTTAAACAATTTTTTGTTTCATTAAATTGTTAATAACATTTTGCAGTTATTATTATGCAAAATTAATCTTTTCAATACCTTTAGTGTGCATGCATTTTTTCAGATTTTTAAACCATCGAGAAGTGTTCGCAATTCTCTCACACTTTTCTCGAATTTATGCGAATTGAATACGTCGCGCTCCTACATCCTTAATTAAAACTAATGAAGGTCTAAATCTAGAATGATCATCATTACGGAATTCGCTATTTTAGCTATTCGTTATTTTGATCATTCGGTATTTTGAACCCACATTTTATTAAAATGCAGTTAAAATAGCAAATGACCAAAATAGCGAAAGGCTAAAATTTCATAATGATGGCTATTCTAGATTCAGACGTCCATCATTTTTAAATTCGCTATTTTAGCCATTCGATATTTTGATCATTCGCTATTTTGACGCCACATTTTAGTAAAATGCATTTAAAATAGCGATTGATCAAGATAGCGAATGATTAAAATAGCAAATTTCATAATGATAGCTATTCTAGATTCAGACGTCCATCATTTTTAAATTCGCTATTTTAGCCATTCGCTTTTTGGTGATTCACTATTTTGAACACCACCCAGGTTTTCAACGTCGGAATGAACAGAAGACACGCTCAATGTGCGATCTATCGAACAGAAGCAGCGAATTTCGATTCGAGTCACGCGTCGCGCGACTAACAGCGATGCAATAATCATTGACGAATCGAATAGCGTCCAGTGTTTAGGATTATTATGTCGAAGTTTGCATCGTTGGAAAGCAACGGAAATAAAAAAGAAAAATTATTGCAATGAACCCAAAGGATCCTATTGGTTATACAAAATTATTATAACGATCGATGGTTATATACTAACGTTTTAGAATCGCTAAAATAATTTTCGAATCGTTGGTATAATTAAAAAAATTATTTTCGTTGCATTCCAACGATGCAAACTTCAACGTTATTTAGGATTATTATGTTGAAGTTTGCATCGTTGGAAAGCAACGAAAATAAAAAAGAAAAATTATTCCAATGAACCCAAAGGATCCTATTGAGTATAAAAAGTTATTATAACGATTGATGATTATATACAAACGTTTTAGAATCGCTAAAATAATTTTCGAATCGTTGGTATAATTAAAAAAATTATTTTCGTTGCATTCCAACGATGCAAACTTCAACGTTATTTAGGATTATTATGTTGAAGTTTGCATCGTTGGAAAGCAACGAAAATAAAAAAGAAAAATTATTCCAATGAACCCAAAGGATCCTATTGAGTATAAAAAGTTATTATAACGATTGATGATTATATACAAACGTTTTAGAATCGCTAAAATAATTTTCGAATCGTTGATATAATTAAAAAAATTATTTTCGTTGCGTTCCAACGATGCAAACTTCAACGTTATTTAGGATTATTATGTTGAAGTTTGCATCGTTGGAAAGCAACGGAAATAAAAAAGAAAAATTATTCCAATGAACCCAAAGGATCCTATTGGGTATACAAAATTATTATAACGATTGATGGTTATATACTAACGTTTTAGAATCGCTAAAATAATTTTAGAATCGTTAGTATAATTAAAAAAATTATTTTCGTTGCATTCCAACGATGCAAACTTCAACGTTATTTAGGTTTATTATGTTGAAGTTTGCATAATTGGAAAGCAACGGAAAAAAAAAAAAATTATTCCAATGAATCCAAAGGATCCTATTGGGTATACAAAATTATTATAACGATCGATGGTTATATACTAACGTTTTAGAATCACTAAAATAATTTTCGAATCGTTTGTATCATTTAAAAAATTATTTTCGTTGCGTTCCAACGATGCAAACTTCAACGTTATTTAGGATTATTATGTTGAAGTTTGCATCGTTGGAAAGCAACGGAAATGAAAAAAGAAAAATTATTCCAATGAACCCAAAGGATCCTATTGGGTATACAAAATTATCATACCGATCGATGGTTATATACTAACGTTTTAGAATCGCTAAAATAATTTTAGAATCGTTTGTATAATTAAAAAAAATTTTTTCGTTGCCTTTCAACGATGCAAACTTCGTTGGAAAGCAACGGAAATAAAAAAGAAAAATTATTCTAACGAACCCAAAGGATCCTATTGGGTATAAAAAATTATTATAACGATTGATGGTTATATACTAACGTTTTAGAATCGCTAAAATAATTTTAGAATCGTTTGTATAATTAAAAAAAATTTTTTCGTTGCCTTTCAACGATGCAAACTTTGTTGGAAAGCAACGGAAATAAAAAAGAAAAATTATTCTAACGAACCCAAAGGATCCTATTGGGTATAAAAAATTATTATAACGATTGATGGTTATATACTAACGTTTTAGAATCGCTAAAATAATTTTAGAATCGTTGGTGTAATTAAAAAAATGATTTTCGTTGCGTTCCAACGATGCAAATTTCAACGTTATTTACGATTTTTTTGTCGATTGGACTTACATTGCATCCTGACGCTTATTGTCTGCTGCGATGAAGTATCCGAGTTGCACCGACGGCGCCGACTCGACAATCAGATCCTCAGAGACGACGCTGCCGCCGAAATAAACCGGCAGGAGGTGAACGTCCAGGGTGACCGGGTTGAACGAGAAGGGGAAGGTCAGGTTCAATTCTCGGCTTTCGACTTCCCTGACGAATGAAAAATGGAACAAAAAATATAAAATTCATTCGACACACGAGTCGTTAATTAAGTGTCGTTGACAGAGGCGGTTTTAATCTTTTTGCCGCCCTAGGCCTCAGAAAAATTGGCGCCCCTTTCGTCGCAAAAGCGAATAATGACAGGTATTTTTTGTCACATATAAAAAAAATGTCAAAAGGAAAAAAGTATATACGCTGAAAAGCAGAAAAAAATAGTAAAGACGCTAAAAAGAAGAAAAAAAAACAGCAAACATATCAACGACTCATCAAATGATTATTTATATTTGAAACGTCAAGTCACATTAACTTTTGTGAAAAAAAGTATTCTCATCAAGTCATACCCGAGATCATTTTTGGACTATATCGCCACCAGAGTTGTGAATCCCCAAAAATTCATGAGATATATTTTACAGTACAATTTTTTTTGTAATTATGATTTCATAATAATAATGTGTAGTGATTATAAAAATGGAGTGTAAACATTTGAATAGCAGAAAAAAATACTAATTTTCGCTTTAATATTAGAAGAAATAGTGGAAAAAATGGAAGAAATCACTGCTGCATTACTTTCTGAATGCAATTACATTTTTTTCCCATTTTTGTCCATTATTTCTCCCAATATTAAAGCGAAAATCAGTATTTTTTTCAGCTATTCAAATGTTTACACTCTATTTCATTATCCCTAGTTATTATTATTATGAAATCATCGTTACAAAAAAATTGTACTGTTGACTATATCTTCGAGTTTCGTTAACCGGGAAAAAATGAGACGTACCCGATGACGTGATGAAGCTGCAGAATATCGTTGGCGAAGCACTGATCGAGCCACCGGGCGCAGACTTTCTCGTACGTGAAGCTCTCGCCCTCATAGATCGCCGTCGTGTTTCGTATTATCCGATCGAGCAGCTGGAGTTCCTCCCAGACTGCGGTTCTCAGCATGTTCGGGTCGCCATCCTTCGGGATCACGATTACGTGACCGAATCGACCTGCGGAAAGCAAAAAAATCCATCATCAATTCGCCGTACAATCAACTCGCCTAGCAATCCAGGCGACCGTGAAAACGACCTAAAAGTCCAAAAAACGACCGAAAAAACGACCGGTCGTTAAATGCACAAAAAAGACCGTCAAAAGAGGCAAACGACCGATAAAACGACCATTGAAATTATTTTGGTTAGTCGTTTCTTGGTTCAATGGTCGCTTTTTTTTGCCGTTTCTTGGTGCAATGGTCGTTTTTTTGGCCGTTTCTTGGTTCAATGGTCGTTTTTCTTGTCGTTTAACTCTTTTCAACGGTTTTTTTTGCATTTAAGGGGGGGGGGGGGGGGATAGGGTTAATTCGTGCAAAAAAAGCACATTTTTGTGATTTTTTTTGACGACACAGTTGAAATCTATGTAATAAAACCAATGGTACATCAAAGTATAACATTAGAAGAATATTGTGTAAAATTTTCATGAAGAAATATTAAAAAATACGGCAATGGCGGCATTTATTCGGAAGCGTCTCGGAAAAAAAGTAGAATAGCGGTGGCCCTCATCGAGTTCGGTGCTGCTGGATCATCCGAAATCAATAAATCAAAGTTCTTTCGTTAGATAATCGCTTTCCCCAGGTAACGCCGTGGGGGTTTTTTCGAAATTTCAATTTTCAATTTTTAGGAACACTTTGAAGGGAAGAACGCGATTTTTTCGAAAAAAATCGACTATTTTGCTATTGTAAAATAAAAAATATTAATAAATTCGAAAAAAAACTCTTCGGCGTAACCTCGTAAAATATGTACAGAAAAAGTATGCAAAAATTCAAAAAGGATCGGTACAGTAGTTTTGACGGTACGATGGGGGCACCGCGACTTTGAAAACGTGAGTTGTGGGAAAAAGGCTTTAAAGTCGCGTTTTCGGGCAGCGAATGTACAACAATCCGCGAGTAGAAAAATATTCATAACGTCGTCAATTTTGCTCCGATTGATTTGAAATTTTTACACTATATTCTTGAGGTATTATGCATTCAGTAAAAAATATAAAATAAAAATGCAAAAAAAAAAAAATGTAATACCCCCCCCCCCCCCCTTAATAACAATGTCGCGCGGTCACGCTCGTCGCGTGACATTATTATTTTTATTTCTATTTAATTACATTGTCGCCGCGAGTAATGCGAGGAAAAGTAAAAAGTAAAAAGTAAAATGGTTAGATAAAAATTAACGAGGTGTACCCGGTCTGGTGATTCTCGCGACGCTGAAGTGGTAGCTATAGTTCACTTTGAAGTTCTCCTCGACTATCGCTCGCTCGGTTTTCCCGGGTCCGTTTATCGGCGAGAACAAATATTCCGGGTCGATCTCGTAGTGAATTCGCTGGTAGCCGGTGATGCAGATGCACGCGAGGAGGACCGGGACGATGACGAAGTAGCCGGGATGACGACCGACTATGAGGCCGACTTTCCTGAACGTCCGACAGAGGAAGTCGTCAACGAATGTCAGTCTGCACCACATCTGAAATGAGACATATTTATTTTATTTTATTTTATTTTATTCTATCCAACGAATCACCTTCATAAATAATAATATTATTATAATAAAATATAATAAATAATAATAGTGTATAATAATAAAATATTATTATTATAATAATAAAATACATATTTAATAATAATAAAATATTATTATTATACACTGAGAAAAATTAATAGTTTGGATTACCAATCGTTGGTCAGAGCTACTAATATTTTAGTAACTGAAACCAATATTAATAACCAATATACCAACCAATAATATTGGTTGGTATATTAAACCAACCAATATTATTATTATTGGTTATTGGTTGGTTATTGGTTGGTATTTATCCAATATACCAACCAATAATATTGGTTGGTATATTGGAAAATAATAATAATTCTATTATTAATAATAATAAGTCTGCACCACATCTGAAATGAGACATATTTTTTTTTATTTTATTTTATTTTATTCTATCCAACGAATCACCTTCATAAATAATAATATTAATAATAATAATATTATAATAATAAAATATAATAAATAATAATAAATAGTGTATAATAAGAAAATATTATTATTATACACTGAGAAAAATTAATAGTTTGGATTACCAATCGTTAGTCAGAGCTACCAATATTTTAGTAACTGCAACCAAAATTTTGGTAGATCAAACCAATGATTGGTTATGGCAACTATTGGCAACTATAATAATATCCTTATTAATATTTGCACCCGACTGACCCGGTTTATATCCATGGAAATAAATCGCGTTTGAATAATTTTATCCCAAAAAACCCTTTCCGGTAAAAATTTGAGACAAGTACATTTACGTGATTGGTATCAATGTCCCAAAAAAAGTCACTGAGTAAAAAGACTAGACCAATATACTGTCTACTGTGAAAAAAGTTTTAAAATAAACTGCATCTAATGAATCACCTTAATAAATAATAATAATAATAATAATAATAATAATAATAATAATAATAATAATAATAATAATAATAATAATCCCGGTAGGGTTCGAAATACTTGTACATCGTTTTTGAAAATATGTATGTCGTGATTGTTATCTTAAGTCTTCATTGTCAAAAGAAAGAAAATGTATTTATTTATTTATTTATTATATTTATATTTATATTTGTTTGTCACAATATATGAGCGAAACTCGTGTTATCGATTAAATTCACAAATTGAAATTAAACATGTAAAGGAGTAATCCGTTAAATAAATTACAAATACAATTACAATAATAATAATAATAATAATAATCACAATAATAATAATAATTATAATTATTATGATAATTATAATGATATCCTTATTAATGTTTGCACCCAACTAACCCATTTTCCCGTCTATATCGATGGAAATAAATCGCGTTTGAATAATTTTATAACGTCGCTGTTTACGCGTTTTTACGATAATGGCCGGTTATTCACGGGGGGGAATCCCAAGGTCCGCGAGGATCGTGGGGTCGAACGTTGCGCGCGCGCGCGCGCGTCAATCGCCTCGGTCAGAGCAGGCGACTCGTCCGAGACTTGACCCACATTTTCTTTCGCAATTGCACCGAGTTGCTTATCGATAGCAACTCTTGCTGCTGCATTGGTATCGCAATTTTCGCCTTCGTCTCGGACAATCGGATAGAGGTTTCACTTTCGATCGGCCGATCAGCTGACGCGCCGCGACGCTAACAAATCGTGAGAACCGCTAAATAACCGAAAAGTGACCAGTCACCATGGAACAAAAAATAACTCCAAAATAACGCAGAAGCAATTTTGTGACCGTTGGGTAACTGCAAAGTGACCACTGTTAAATCCAGGATGACCTTTAAATAACCGGAAAACGACTTTTAAGGGGGGATTTGCTTTTTCTTCGGTGAAATTTACGTCGTATTTGTGAATTTTTTGTTAAAAAACTATACAACGTATCGACAAGAAATTTGGCATCATGTTATGTTTGTTTTTTGTGTACGCAAAAAAAAAATTTGCACCCATTTTGCCGAAGATTACGCCTTTCCCGCCCCTCGGCGCCCGACGGTGCAAAATCGTTGGTGTGCGCGATTTAAAAAAAACGAATGGACCGATTGCCTTCAAATTTGGATAACATGCTTAGCAAACATCCTGTTATCGTTTGATGAAGCGAAAAATTGATGCGTTGAGTACTTTTTTTTAAATAAAAAAAACTGATCAACTTTGTAGGATAAACCAGAAATGTTTACTTTAAAAAGTCGCCAAAAATACAATTTTTCTTAAATTTATTTTTCGCTTCATCAAACGATAACAGAATGTTCGCTGAGTATGTTATCCAAATTTGAAGGCAATCGGTTCATTCGTTTTTTAAAAATCGTGCACACCAACGATTTTGCACCGTCGGGCGCCGAGGGGCGGGGAAGGCGTAATCTTCGGCAAAATTGGTCCAAATTTTTTTTTTGCGTACACAAAAAACAAACATATCATGATGCCAAATTTCTCGTCGATACGTTGTATAGTTTTTTAACAAAAAATTCACAAAAACGACGTAAATTTCACCGAAGAAAAAGCAAATCCCCCCTTAACGAACTGTCGATTACTTTTCTGTTACTTTGACTTTTGCTTTTGGTTGCAAACATCGGTTACTTTGCAGTTGCTGTTGGGTTATTTTTTGTTCCATGACGACGGTCGCTGGGTGGTCATTTTGCTGTTCTTTTACGGTTCTTTTACGGCAAAGCAACCAAAAAGTAACCAAAAAGAGACCTTAGAGTTGACCTTAGAATGACAGTAACCTGTAAGTGACCGTCAAGAAACAACCACAAAATGACGGTCACTCGGGTCCGCTAGGAGAGCTTCGTGAAAAAAATCACAGAGGGCCCCTATGCCAAGCTCGAGTAACCAGGACGTCTTGAATCGAGTGGGAAACGTCTTCTTCGGTTTCCTCGACGCTCGAGTTACGAACGATGAATCTCCTTCGATGAGTTTCGGAGCGTTTTCGAGACCGGTAAAACGATACACGCGTCGCGCGCGATCGCGGAGAAAGTTATTTAAGGATGTTATACAGCTCCACACTAGTCAAATGAGTGCTGATTTTTAAAAACAATTTATACATAGTTTTAAGCATCTGTTGATTATTTTTAATGGTGATTTGTATTGCCAGATATGTTCTTGACCTGGGGAAAATTTAGTTGCAATCGATTTGCAAAAATATTAATCGATTTACGCAAACTTTCGAAAAGGTACTTTTCGTCCCGTTTTTTTAAAGAATAAACCGTGTTTTTTGCTCGATTTGAATGTTTCGCGGCTCGTTGTCTTCCTCAGAAGATGCTTAACGAATTTGCCTCATAAATAATTTTTAACAATTTCCGTTGAAAAATTACAGCTGTTTGTTTACAAAAGATTTTTGTAGATGGGTAAACAAAAGGTTGTCATTTTTAAACGGAGAATGTTATTAATTATTTGTGAGGCAAATTCATTTGCCTCACAAATAATTAATAACAATTTCAAGAAAGACAATGAGCCGCGAAACCTCCAAATCGAACAGAAAACACGGTTTATTCTTTTAAAAAACTGAATGAAAATTACCTTTTTAAAAGTTAGCCTAAATCGGCTAATATTTATGCAAATCCGTTGCAATTAAATTTTCCTCAGGTTAAGAACATACCTGGAAATACAAAAAACCATTCAAAAAAATCAACAGATGTTTAAAACTATACATAAATTATTTTTTTAAATCAGCACTCATTTGACTAGTGTGGAGCTGTATAACATCCTTAACGTCCATTGGGTAACGACACTGCTACTGCTGCTGCTGCTGCGGGTTGAGTTGTTATCGGTCGCCATCGCGATTGAATAACATTTCTAATAGATTCCGGATCGAGCGTAACTCGCATCGCAGCGTTCTCGAATTTTCGGAGTCCCAACTTCTCATTGATTTATCGAGAGGGCGCCGATCCTACACAACTTTTTTGTGCACGGCCGAAAATGACACACTGGTTTTGTGCACATGTGGCTAGTGCACAGCATTATTAAGCACACTAAAATTGTGCACAATTTTTTAGTGCACAACTATATTCTACACAAAATACAATTTTTTTTGCGATTTTGTGCACAAGCATTATTGTGCACACTAGGGTGTGTCAAAAAAAGAACATATTTTTTTTTTCTTTTTTACGTCAAAAGTATGTGTTATGACCTTAATACTCACCTCCCATGCAGAAAACGCGCTTAAATATATATAAATTTTTTAATTCGAAATTTCATGTAATAAGAAGACCTCGATTGAGGCACCTCTAAGCATTATTTGCTAGCGAATTCCTTTGGCACAGTCAATTGTTAGGTCAACCCGTTGAGTTTAAGCCATGAAGCCCAAAGAAAAATGCAATAATCTTCGGATTTTTGTTACTTTTCCTCGATAACCCGAGAAATACAATTTTTTTGTTTTTCTGATTTTTACTACTAATTATCGCACTTTTCATTGGTCTTCATGGCTTAAACTCAAGAGGTTGACCTAACAATCAACTGTGCCAAAGAAGTTCGCTAGCAAATGATGTTCAAAGGTGCCTCAACCGAGGTCTTTTTATTACATGAAATTTCGAATTAAAATATATATATTAGGGTGTGTCAAATAATAATAATAATATTTTTTATTTTCTTTTTTACGGCAAAAGTATGTATTTTGACCTTAATACACACCTCCCATGCAGAAAACGCGCCTAAATATATACATATTTTTTTTAATTTGAAATTTCATGTAATTAAAAAACCTCGGTTGAGGCACCTTTGAACATAATTTGCCAGCGAACTCCTTTGGCACAGCTGATTGTTAGGTCAACCTCTTGTGTTTAAGCCATGAAGACCAATGAAAAGTGCGATAATTAGTAGTAAAAATCAGAAAAACAAAAAAAAAATGTATTTCTCGGGTTATCGAGGAAAAGTAACAAAAATCCGAAGATTATCGCACTCTTTTCTTTGGGCTTCATGGCTCAAACTCAACGGGTTGACCTAACAATTGACTGTGCCAAAGGAATTCGCTGGCAAATAATGTTTAGAGGTGCCTCAATCGAGGTCTTCTTATTACATGAAATTTCGAATTAAACAAATATATACATATTTAGGCGCGTTTTCTGCATGGGAGGTGTTTATTAAGGTCAGAATACATACTTTTGACGTAAAAAGGACAAACCAAAAAAATTATGTTCTTTTTTTGACACACCCTAATATATATATTTAGGCGCGTTTTCTGAATGGGAGGTGTGTATTAAGGTCAGAATACATACTTTTGCCGTAAAGAAGAAAATAAAAAATATTATTATTATTATTTGACACACCCTAGTATATACACAAAACTGCGTGCATAATAGGTTTTGTGCACATTTACTTTGTGCTCAAAACATGTGTACTCTATCCTGCGTGCACAACAAATTGTGTAGTATCGGACCCCCCCCCCCCCCCTCTCACCTATTTATCGCGTGCAGCGCTCGAGTTGAGCGAGTCAACCGAACCGCAGTGCGGATATAAATTCCGTGCAGCGCGATCTAATAAATCGTTAGCGATGCACTTGCGACTCTCGTTGTCGTCGAGTCAACGCTCGGGTTTTACTCCCACGATCGCGATCGGAGATCCTCTCGCGAGAGTATTCCCCTGACCCTAACCTCCAATCTCGTGACTCAGTGCGCCGGCGCAGTCGATCGTGCGGCCGGCCTATTGTATATACAGGGTGATTCAGAATGTTTTTTCCACCCATGGGTATTTGGTAGATAATCGTCTCCTGAGCAAAGTTACTTAGGCGTTTTTCGAAATTCGCAACATTTATTTAAAAACAAGCATTAACGAGTTTGAATAACTGGACCAATCAGAGCAGCAGAATTTGGCGCGCACGAATGTTCGATATCGACTGAAGTTGCCGAATCTCCATAAAACGATATCAATTGATACCAAACACTCGAGCGCGCCAAATTCTACTGCTCCGATTGGTCCAGTTATTCAAACTCGTTAATGCTTGTTTTTAAATAAATATTGCGAATTTCGAAAAACGCCTAAGTAACTTTGCTCAGGAGACGATTATCTACCAAATACCAATGGGTGGAAAAAACATTCTGAATCACCCTGTATATATATATATATCGTATATATACTATATATCTGCTGCTGAGCGACGAGAAACGGAGAAAGAGAGAGAGAGAGAGTCGTTGATCTCCGCAAATCGCGCTCAGAACGAGTCACGTCGCCAGCAGCAGCAGTTCTCGTCGTACCGATTGACGTGTACTACCCATTATCTCAATAGAGCTTGACGACGCTGCGACGCTGCTGCTGCAAAGGGCGGACCAACGCAGATACGCATAACACGCTCGGAAATTGCCCGAGTTCCGGGCTTAGAGCTTCTCGATCTTTCTCCCCTCGATTTATACCTGATCCTTTTTTCTATTCTACATACGTTATTTTTATCATCCTCTATTAAAAAGTTTTTTCAGTCTGCATACGTTATTGTTATCATCCTCTATTAAAAAGTTGTATATTCTACATACGTTATTTTTATCATCCCTCTTTTAAAAAGTTCATGAGTAACGGAAAGCATTGTTAGCAAACTATTCGAGCTGTGATTGGCTGGGACTCTCAGACCGAGTTCAGGTTCATTTGTCCTTGATAACTTTGACAGTTCTGTCAAATATCGTATTTTTTTTTTAATCCACTAAAGGTTGTTGGCAGCGTTTTCAAGGGTAGAATATGCGACTTGAGAACGATGGTATAGGTTAAAAGTCGATTTTTTGAAAAAATAAATTTCGTGACCCCGATTTGGGCGGTTTTCGGCCCGGCGGCCAGATCTACGATTTCTGACAAGCAAAACGACAAATTTCCTTTTTTTTTTTTTTTTTTTTTTTTTTTCAAAAGTAACTGAACAAGGGTTTTTCAGTTGCGATTTGCCCTTCTAAAACTTTATAAGAGCGCAGCAGCTAGTCCTTTATTAAGGGATCGTCACAGTGTGAAATAAAAAAAAATCGATTTTTTTTTTTTTTTCATTATCGGATAGTATACACGATTATAAACATTCTGTTAAATTTTTTGTATCGAAATTCGAATTATTTCGGTCGCTAGAGCCTTTCTTAGAGAAAGGGATTGCAGCGTGACAAAAGTGGCGTGTGCAACACTTTAAGCGCCTTTTTCTCGGAATGTTGTTTTCCAAAACGGTGCTCCACTCTCAAATGAAGAGTTATGACGATATCGATTTCAAATTTTGAGAGAACATTTCTAACGTCATTCTCTATCGCGCGATGGAAGCTTTTTTTTAATTAAATCTTCCTATTTTTTTTTACGAAAAACTGTCGAAAAAAGGGCTAAATTCGATAATTTTCGTTTAAACCGCCGCCATTTTGTCAAATTAAAAAAACAGCTTCCATAGCACGATAGCGAATTTCCTACAGATTAATAATCTTTTTGAAATTTTTGGTTCAGATCAAAATTGCGGCCGGCAATCGTGGACATAATGCAGGACTTTTTTTTTACACGAGCTATTTAAACAATTTATATCATTATTATACATAAAAGAAATGCACATAAAAAAATCATTTTGTATTCTTCAAGAATGTTCTTATTTATTTAAAAAAAACCAGATCAATTAGTTCATTACAACTTAACAAAAAAAATTCGCGAAAATCATTGATTTTCGGAGGGTCACACTGTGACGATCCCTTAAAAGATTCGTGAGCAATCATTGTTGTCGATTTATTCGGCTTTTGATTGGTCGTCGGGAAACAGCGACAGTTTTATATCGCGAAATTTGGCAGTTTTTCCGGAAAAAAATAGTTTTTTGCGTTTTTCTCCTAGAATTTTCGATTTTTCGGGCAAATACCGAGCATTTTTGGAATCAGCGGAAAATTTCCCATCGGATAGAGTTTTAAAACTTCCTAAAATCGATTTTTTTTAATTAATTAATTTAAAAAATAACGATTGATTATTTTCGAACAGAGCGATTGGATTATCGCTGATATCGCTGTGGTTTACATTGAGCACCACGCAAGATTTACAATCTCTCGCCGATCGCGGCCTTCCCCGCCTATTGACCCGTGGAAACCGTCAACGAGGCCGGGATTGCGTTTCCCGCGATCGCAGTCTCCGCGTGTTTCTCGTCTAACCAGAATCGGCGCTCGAAAATCCGCAATTACCGTATCAATCATCGGCGCGGCAATTATGACGCCTTCATTCAATTGTCATCAACGGCGACACGAAAATTCGACACGTAAACAGGAAATTATGCGGGCTGCCTCTTCCCCCTCCCCTCCCTCCCATCCCTCATCCAATTCGCGATTCAGGAAGCGCGATAAGAACGCGCATGTCCCGCGAGTCTGCGCATGCGCCGACGCGTATCGCACGATGCGATCTGTATAAGCGACGCGACACGTGGAGATTCCGCGAGCGTCGATATCGTCCTGGCCAACTTTCCCACGTAGACGAATAGCGAGGTGCGACATGTACAGTAGGGTATGCCAAATAATAATAATAATAATAATATTTTATTTTCTTTTTTACGGCAAAAATATGTATTCTGACCTTAAGGTAGTTATGTCAATATAGTTCAATTTCGCATAAATTCGAGAAAATTGAAAGAGAATTGGAAGCACTTCTCGATGGTCTAAAAATCTCAAAAAATTCATGCACATTATAGGTACTGAAAAGATTAATTTGGCATAATAATAATTCTAAAATGTCATTAACAAATTGATAAAAAAAATACATTGTTTAACAAATATTTCGGTGACCTAAGTTTTTTTTTCGATGAAAATGATTCTTTCGTTTTCCTGAATACGGATGAATTTTTTCAGATTTTTTAAATAACTTTGAATTTTTCATATAAAAAAACACGTAAATTCAAAGTTATTTTAAAAATCTGAAAAAATTCATCCGTATTCAGAAAAACGAAAGAATCATTTTCATCGAAAAAAAAACTTAAGTCACCGAAATATTTGTTAAACAATGTTTTTTTTTTATCAATTTGTTAATAACATTTTCGAATTATTATTATGCCAAATTAATCTTTTCAGTACCTTTAATGTGCATGCATTTTTTCAGATTTTTGGACCATCGAGAAGTGCTTCCAATTCTCTTTCAGTTTTCTCGAATTTGTGCGGAATTGAACTATAGCGACATAACTACCTTAATAGACACCTCCCATGCAGAAAACGCGCCTAAATATATATATATTTTTTTTAATTCGAAATTTCGTGTAATAAAAAGACCTCGGTTGAGGCACCTTTGAACATCATTTGCCAGCGAACTCCTTTGGCACAGTTGATTGTTAGGTCAACCTCTTGAGGTTAAGCCATGAAGACCAATGAAAAGTGCGATAATTAGTAGTAAAAATCAGAAAAACAAAAAAATTGTATTTCTCGGGTTATCGAGGAAAAGTAACAAAAATCCGAAGATTATCGCACTTTTCTTTGGGCTTCATGGCTTAAAGTCAACGGGTTGACCTAACAATTGACTGTGCCAAAGGAAGTCGCTGGCAAATAATGTTAAGAGGTGCCTCAATCGAGGTCTTCTTATTACATGAAATTTCGAATTAAAAAAAAATATATATATATATTTAGCCGCGTTTTCTGCATGGGAAGTGTGTATTAAGGTCGGAATACATACTTTTGACGTAAAAAAGACAAACAAAAAAAATTATGTTCTTTTATTGACACACCCTAATGTACAGTACTATCGCTTAAGGGGTTATGCCACTGTAGAGGCCGAAAAACTAGGCTGTTTTCGGGAATTTTTCCCGAAAAAACTGCAATGAATATCGAGATTTAAAAAACGGCTGTTTATTATACACGTCAGTGACTGTATACGATAATTTTTTTGAAGCGATTCGTAACAAAATGGCGATTGTGCAGCGTTTCTGCGACGACGTCTCCGTTTTTCCGAGCTCCACGGCCGGACCGATTCCTCGGACAATTATGTTCCGATTTACTTGAAATTTTGCACATATCTTTAGAAATACATTGTCTTCGACACGACGTAGGATTTTTTCGATATTTGGATTTTTAACAAAATGGCGCACTTTTGAAGTGAAAATTGCAAAATTTGCCTAAAAAAACGTCACAAAATTGTTAATAACAAATGAACTAAGGCTAAACAAAAAAAAATCCTACGTAGTGTCGAAGACAATGTATTTTTAAAGATATGTGCAAAATTTCAAGTGAATCGGAACATAATTGTTCGAGTTATCGGTCCGGCCAGCTTGAAAAAAGTAGTTTTGAGATAAACGCGTTTAAAGTTTGTCGACTAAAATTCGAAAATCGAGTACTTAGAAATTTTCCCCAGCCATAATCTTTTGGGACATCATTTTTGAGGTCCCAAGGGACCTTTTAAAGCAAAACAAAAAAATCTATTTTTCGAAAATTCTACAGTGGCATAACCCCTTAAAAACAGCCGCAAGACTGGCGCGGTTATAGGTTAGGTTGGGTTGCGTTGCGCGCATGCGCAGCGCGTGGACTCGCATACATAATAAATGCTGGGGAAAATATCCTTTCTCGCTTCGCCGAATGCTTTCGCGTTCAGTGTAAACGCGGTGTAAAAATGTCTGCTGACGTGCGAGAGACTGAAAAGCCGCACCGATGCGCTGTGCATCTGCAGAATTTTCCGTGTCAGCTGAGAAGACGAGAAATCAGGCGCAAAGCGGCGAGTGGGGGTCAAAATAGTGAATGATCATAATAGCGAACAGCTAAAATAGCGAATTTAAAACCAATGAAGGTCTAAATCTAGAATGATCATCATTACGGAATTCGCGATTTTAGCCATTCGTTATTTTGATCATTCGATATTTTGACCCCACATTTTATTAAAATGCAGTTAAAATAGCGAATGACTAAAATAGCAAATTTCATAATGATGGCTATTCTAGATTTAGACGTCCATCATTTTTAAATTCGCGATTTTAGCCATTCGTTATTTTGATCATTCGGTATTTTGACCCCACATTTTATTAAAATGCAGTTAAAATAGCGAATGATCAAGATAGCGAATGATTAAAATAGCCAATTTCATAATGATGGCTATTCTAGATACAGACGTTCATCATTTTTAAATTCGCTATTTTAGCCATTCATTATTTTGATCATTCGGTATTTTGAACTCACATTTTTTTTTAAAGCAATTAAAATAGCAAATGATCAAGATAGCGAATGACTAAAATAGCCAATTTCATAATGATGGCTATTGTAGATTCAGACGTCCATAATTTTTAAATTCGCTATTTTAGCCATTCGCTTTTTGGTCATTCACTATTTTGACCCCACATTTCATTAAAATGCAGTTAAAATAGCGATCGATCAATATAGCGAATGACTAAAATAGCAAATTTCATATTGATGGCTATTCTAGATGCAGACATCCATCATTTTTAAATTCGCTATTTTAGCCATTCGTTATTTTGATCATTCGGTATTTTGACCCAACATTTTATTAAAATGCAGTTAAAATAGCGAATGATCAAGATAGCGAATAACTAAAATAGTAAATTTCATAATGATGGCTATTCTGGATTCAGACGTCCATCATTTTTAAATTCGCTATTTTAGCCATTCGTTATTTTGATCATTCGGTATTTTGACCCACATTTTATTAAAATGCAGTTAAAATAGCGAATGATCAAGATAGCAAATTACTAAAATAGCCAATTTCATAATGATGGCTATTCTAGATTCAGACGTCCATCATTTTTAAATTCGCTATTTTAGCCATTCGCTTTTTGGTCATTCACTATTTTGAACCCAGAGTTGTAAATCCCCAAATATTCATGAGATATGGTCAACAGTACAATTTTTTTTGTAATGATGATTTCATAATAATAATAACTAGGGATAATGAAATAGAGTGTGAACATTTGAATAGCAGAAAAAAAACTGATTTTCGCTTTAATATTGGGAGAAATAATGGAAAAAATGGGAAAAAATGTAATTGCATTCAGAAAGTAATGCATCAATGATTTCTTCCATTTTTTCCACTATTTCTTCTAATATTAAAGCGAAAATTAGTATTTTTTTCTGCTATTCAAATGTTTACACTCCATTTTATAATCACTGCACATTATTATTATGAAATCATCATTACAAAAAAAAATTGTACTGTAAAATATATTTCATGAATTTTTGGGGATTTACAACTCTGTTTGAAACCCACCCAAAGCGGCGACTGCGAAGGTTTCGGCTTTCCAGTCGCGTCGGTTTCGCTGTTCTCGATTATCCGTCGGATATTTCCTGGCGCTGCTATTGCTGCTATTGCTGCTGCTGCTGCTGGACTCGCGCGCCCAGCGTAACGAAAGTGAGAGCGCCTCGTGGCTCGCAGGTGAAAATGTATTCGACGTTCGCGGGCAGCGCCTCGCGCGATTCGCGTTCGTCTCGCAGCTGCGAAAATCTTGCGGATCGCGTGCGCGCCGCGCGCGCGCTCGTCCAGGCGATTCGAGAAACGTTATTGCGTCGCGTCTCTCGTTGAGCTCGCGCGTTATGCGGCGCCAAGAAGCGATAGTAAAGTCAGCCCGAGGGAAAAAGGAAACCTTGGCATTGGCGAAACGCGACGCGCTGTAAACATCTTTATGTCACTCCGTGCGTAAAACGCGATATTACGCACGCTTCGCGTGCGTAATACTGCATTTTCCGACGTCGTGAAATAAAATTTCGTACGATACGCGTGCGAAAAACCTTTTTCGGACTCGTGTGATTGCAGCACTCGCCTTCGGCTCGCGCTGCAAACTCACACTCGTCAGAAAAAGTTTTTTCGCACTTGTATCGTAATGTACTATTTCGTTCGGCCAATCAAAATTCCGAATGGGGGTCAAAATAGCGAATGGCTAAAATAGCGAATTTTAATATAATGAACGTCTGAATCTAGAATAGCCATCATTATGAAATTTGCTATTTTAGCCATTCGCTATTTTAACTGCATTTTCTTAAAATGGGGGGGAGGGGGGTTAAAATAGCGAATGAACATAATAGCGAATGGCTAAAACAGCGAATTTAAATACAATGAACGTCTAAATCTAGAATAGCCATCATTATGAAATTTACTATTTTAGCCATTCGCTATTTTGATCATTTGCTATTTTAACTGCATTTTATTAAAATTGAGTGGGTCAAAATAGTGAATGATTAAAATAACAAATGGCTTAAATAGTAAATTCCGTAATGATGCCCATTCTAAATTCAGACGTTCATTATTTTTCATTTCGCTATTTTACCCATTCACTATTTCAGTCATTTCGGTCACCAAAATAGCGAATGGTTAAAATAGCAAATTCAAATATAATGAACGTCTGTATCTATAATAGCCATCATTGTGAAATTTGCTTTTTTAGCCATTCGCTATTTTAATCATTTGCTATTTTAACTGCATTTTAGTAAAATGGGGGATCAAAATAGTGAATGATTAAAATAACAAATGGCTTAAATAGTGAATTTCGCAATGATAACCATTCTAGATTCAGACGTTCATTACTTTGGCACGACTACGATATCCGTGGTGCCAAGATTTGAAGGTGATTTCTTGTAGAACTTTTCACGGGGAGCAAAAACGTTCCTATAGACTATGGTCCTAACTATTTTAGTTTCCGAGATATTTAATTTTTCAAATTTTAATATAGCGTCAAAAAATGGGTAGTATTACGATTTCCGAGCGCCAGGATTTGGCTGTGAACTTAGCATTTTTGGAACAAATCATAACAACAACAATAACAATAATAACAATAATAGTGTGTTCACGGCGGGCATTCTTCCATCTCCATCTCTGGAATGTTCCGTTAAAAACACTGAATATAGTACTAAAGCGGAAGTTTTCTGCTTTAGTAAAGAAATTTTCTTTAAAAACACAATATATGTAGTACAAAAGTGGAAATTTTTCGCTTTAGCATGGAAATCTCCTTTAAAAACACTATACATCGTACTAAAGCGGACATTTTCCGCTTTATCACGATATTTTTACGGTTTTTTTTTTTTTTTTTTTTCTTTAAAAACTCTACATATAGTACTAAAGCGGAAATTGTCCGCTTTAGTATAGAATTTTTATGGTTTTTCCAACACTACATAAGTATAATACTAAAGTGGAAATTTCGAAGCTTCACGATGATTTGATTTTTAAATTCATTGATTTTCGAATTCAAATTGTCTTATTTTTCATTTCGCTGTTTTACCCATTCACTATATTTCCGTCATTCGCTATTTTGACTCCCACTCCAAAATTCAGCGTTAAAAAAATGTTTTGTTAGCCCGCAACACAAAAGCATTTTTCAAATTGTAAATGCAGGTGCAGAAACCGAACGGATGATTTTCCTTCTGAGAAATTCTCGAGAAAAGCCGCAGCCGCAACGAAGTTCGGCAAATGCGGCACAAAAGGGGCCCCAAAATTCCAAAGAGGCAGATTAAGGTCAGTGCGTGTAAATTCCAGGAATTTTTCTTCGGCAGCAGCGATGCCAATCGTCGAAGGAAGCACTTTTGGGTCCGCCTCCTACTTTTTCTTCGGTTTTTCACGATCCCAAACGGCAAATCTATGGTCGGACAGCGTTTCGCTTTTGACCTGCGGATGCTGCAGCATCCGCAGGTCAAAAGCGAGTCGTCTACCTGCGACTTCGTCGTCGTTGACCCAACCCCTGCGGCGTTGAGTTGGCCGCAGGGGAAAAAAAAATTAACGAACGCACATTCGTGCAGCTTCGAAGATCGAGATCGATAGCCACGTGGCTCACGGTTCGCGCGTCGACGAGATAATAATTCCGATGAAAGTTTTCCCGACAGACTCTTAAGGGATCGTCACAGTGTGGAATAAAAAAAAAAATCGATTTTTTTTTTTTTTCATTATCGGATAGTATACACGGTTATAAACATTCTGTTAAATTTTTTTATCGAAATTCGAATTATTTCGGTCGCTACAGGCTTTCTTAAAGAAAGGGATTGCAGCGTGACAGTGCGGCGTGTGCAACACTTTAAACGCCTTTTTCTCGGAATGTTGTTTTTCAAAACGGTGTCCACGCTCAAATGAAGAGTTATGACGATATCGATTTCAATTTTTGAGAGAACATTTCTGACGTCATTCTCTATCGCGCTATGAGAGCTTTTTATTTATTTATTAAATCTTCCTATTTTTTTTTACGAAAAACTGCCGAAAAGAAGGGCTAAATTCGATCATTTTCGTTCAAACCGCCGCCATTTTGTCAAATTTCAAAAAAAAAAAAAAGCTCTCATAGCGCGATGGCGAATTTCCTACAGATTAATAATCTTTTTGAAATTTTTGGTTCAGATAAAAATTGCGGCCGCAATCGTGGACATAATGCAGGACCTTTTTTTTTTCACGAGCTATTTAAACAATTTATATCATTATTATACATTAAAGAAATGCACATAAAAAAAATCATTTTGTATTGTTCAAGAATGTACTTATTTATTTAAAAAAAAACAGACCAATTAGTTCATTACAACTTAACAAAAAAAATTCGCGAAAATCATTGATTTTTCGGAGGGTCACACTGTGACGATCCCTTAACGTAGTCCTTGCGTCTAGTATTCATTTCACATAAATTCGAGAAAATTGACAAAAAATTGCAACCACTTCTCGATAATATAAAAATCTGAAAAAACCATGCATGTTATAAACGTTGAAAAGATTAATTTCGCATAATAAAAATTCCAAAATGTTATTAACAAATTGATGAAAAATAAAATTGTTCAACAAATCCTTCGATAACTTAATTTTTTTTGTTTCAATGAAAATGGTCCGTTAATTTTTCTGAATAAGTATGCATTTTTTTTTACTTTTTGAATTCACTTTGAATTTTGTGATTGTTTCCATGTAAAAAAACGCAGAATTCAAAGTGAATTAAAACATTTGAAAAATGCATGGATATTCAGAAAATAGAACGGATCATTTTCATTGAAACAAAAAAATTAGGTTGTCGAAATATTTGTTGAACAATTTTATTTCTCATCAATTTGTTAATAAAATTTTGGAATTTTTATTATGCAAAATTACTCTTTTCAACGTCTTTAACATGCATGATTTTTTTCAGATTTTTATATTGTCGAGAAATGGAATTCCCTCTCAATTTTCGAAAACTTATGCGAACTCAGCTTAAGTCGCAAGGACTTACCTTAAGGATGTAGGAGCGCGACGTATTCAATTCACATAAATTCGAGAAATGTGCGAGGAAATTGCAGACACTTCTCGATAGTCTAGAAATATGAAAAAATGCATGCACACTAAAGGTATTGAAAAGATTAATTTTGCATAATAATAATTGCAAAATGTTATTAACAATTTAATGAAACAAAAAATTGTTTAACAAATATTCCCATGACCCAAGTTTTTTTTTAGATCAAAATGGTTCCTTCGTTTTTCTGAATACGTCTGAATTTTTTCAGATTTTTAAGTAATCTTTGAAATTCGTACATATTTTGCATATAAAAAAAAAACACAAATTTCAAAGATTACTTAAAAATCTGAAAAAATTCATACGTATTCAGAAAAACAAAGGAACCGTTTTGATCTAAAAAAAAAACTTGGGTCATGGAAATGTTTGTTAAACAATTTTTTGTTTCATTACATTGTTAATAACAGTTTGCAATTATTATTATGCAAAATTAATCTTTTCAACACCTTTAGTGTGCATGCATTTTTTCAGATTTCTAGACTATCGAGAAGTGTTCGCAATTCTCTCGCACATTTCTCGAATTTATGCGAATTGAATACGTCGCGCTCCTACATCCTTAAGGGGCCCATCCCAGCCCACTCTTCCCTACACTGAGAAAAAGAAATTGCTAAATCCAACAAAATGTGCGGTTTCGGACGGCGAAATAAATATTTTGCAAATTAGACATAATATTTAATAGTTCGAAGCAACTAGTGACAACATTTTAAAAAATCTCGATTAGCATTGCCGAATATTTTGTCCAATTTGCAAAATTTTTATTTCGCCGCCTGCAACCGCACATTGCTTTTTTTTGTTAGATTGAGCCACTTTTTTTTCTCAGTGCAGCAAAATCTGCCACTGCTGGAGATTCGTTTTATTAGCTTCCAGAAATCCGGACAACCTTGTCGCGAAAATATTCAGCAACCAGCGAATGTTTTTATTCGCTAGTTGCTGAATACGAAGTGAACCGAGCGGCGACTCCGGTTTCTGAAGATGCAGGTTGACCGGCAAGAGGTGGAATGAGATTTTGCAATATTGCGCTCGGTTACTTTGGCCACGTGACCAGTTTCAGCTGCGGATAAATGCAGCAGCAGCAGCAGCAGCACGTAAATATTTTTACGTCGAACGCGAGTTGCAGGGCAAAAAAAAAAAAAAAAAAAAAAAACCGGTAATTGAGTAACCTGGGAAATTTTCCCGACGTGCAAAGCGGTCCAATTGCGACTCGTCCTACGGGATTCGACATTGCTCAATCCTGTTCGATTAATTCCGGCTGCTCGGTTGGGAAATTCGTCGACGAAAAATATGTTACGCGCCGCTGAGTCGATTACGCGACGTCGAGGAGACGTCTATTGGAACGTGCGACGTGGTTACGGCGATGAATTATATTTTGGCGGTCGCTATCCGCCTTTGGGACTGGGTCATAACGGAACAGGATGACTGCTCCACTCTTGTAAAATAATGTATGGCATCAAAAATGTGAGCGACGGTCGTCTACACATTTTAATTCTACACATGGGTGATTCTACACAAAAAATTTTACACAATTTTTCCTACACACGATAATGTCGTGCACGAGACATTCTACACATAATTAAATTCAATTTGCAATATCCTACACATACTGTTGATCACAAAAAAATCCAACTCAGTATATTCTACACATTGAAATATTCTGTGTAGATTATTCTACACATGTTAGATCAATAGTTCGTGATCCTACACATATAACTCTTTAGTACCCTCTTTAGTACTCGTTATATGTGTAGGATCACGAACTATTGATCTAAGATGTGTAGAATAATCTACACAGAATATTTCAATGTGTAGGATATACTGAGTTGGATTTTTTTTGTGATCAACAGTATGTGTAGGATATTGCAAATTGAAATTAGTTATGTGTAGAATGTCTCGTGCAGGACATTATCGTGTGTAGGAAAAATTGTGTAGAATTTTTTGTGTAGAATCACCCATGTGTAGAATAAAAATGTGGGGTCGATGCTCCCCCAAAAATGCACTGCGTCCCGGAAAAAAAAAAATTGTGGCATTGTAAATTCACTGCGTCGCAAAATAGAAAAAAATGTGTGGCATCAAAAACTCACTGAATCGCGAAATAAAAAATATAATTTGTGGCATCGAAAATTCACTGAGTCGCGAAAAAAAAAAATAATAATTTGTGGCATCAAAAATGCACTGCGTCACGAAACTAAAAAAAAAATAATTTGTGACATTAAAAATTCACTGCGTCGCGAAATGAAAAAATGGTCAATGAGATGCGCATGCGCCAATTAAAGGGTCTCTCTACTTTGGATGCATGGAAAAAACGCTATTTTTATTAATTCTTTTTGAGAATACTGTTATGTTCAGCGATATAAAACCTGTTGGGCTTAACAAAGGCATTCGTAAATTACAAAAAAAAAATGATTTTAGTCACTTTTTAGTGTGAAAATGTCAGGTAAACAGGAGTCCGCAAAAAGTAGGTAGGTGTGCACTGTTGAAAAAATCTCAACAACGGCCGATGCGAATAAAAAAAATTAAATGGTTTTAGGTTTAGTATATCAGTGGCTATATCCCCTACCAGAATTATTAATTTATATGCGAAAATAACAAAATGGCGGACGAAAGAAAAAAAAATTGAAAAAAACGTGTTTTTTTGCATGTTTTTTGCCAAAAAAAAAAGTAAAACTTCTAATTTTGCAATAATTCTGGTAGGGGATATATCGATAAGTGTACAGAATATGTGGTTAAAATTTCATAAGGATCCGATCAGTAGTTCCTGAGATTTTTTCAACAAGCGGTTCGAAAACGTTGTTTCGAGAAAAACGCGTTTAAAGTTTTAGCGATATACGATATATATATATATATAAGCGCGCTCAGGTAGCGTTCAACGTATGGAAAATACCTTCAGAATGCTCTGATCTTTCTAAAATTTCCAGAGAATACTTATAAATATATAAACTTTCGAAAAATACACAAAAGAAATTATGATTTAAAAAAATTTCAAAGTCTTTAATTTGAAATTTTTTTATTTCGCGACGCAGTGAATTTTTGATGCCACAAATTATTTTACGAGTGCCCCTTAAAAAAAAAAAATTGATTAAAAAATTTGATTTAAAAAAAATTTCAAAGTCTTTAATTTGAAATTTTTTTATTTCGCGACGCAGTGAATTTTTGATGCCACAAATTATTTTACGAGTGCCCCTTAAAAAAAAAAAAACTTGATTAAAAAATTTGATTTAAAAAAAATTTCAAAGTAAAGACTTTGAAATTTTTTAATCAAGTTTTTTTTAAGGGGCACTCGTAAAATAATTTGTGGCATCAAAAATTCACTGCGTCGTGAAATTAAAAATAAAAAAGTGGTTGATGAGATGCGAAGAAAAGAGGGACAAAACCGAGGTCGACAAAGGGATGACAAAAAATAGCTGTAGAATGTTTGCTTGAACGGCTCGAGCAAAAAAAAACGGCGCACGCGACAGTCGCTGAGCGAAGCGAAAGGACAGGATGATAATTATTAATTTATTCACCTGCCGCTGCCATTGGCCCCTGATACCCTCATCGATATTTCTCGATAAACGTTGCAAACGTCAGCGACCGTGAAGGTACTTTTTTTTTATTTTTTTCTCTCATTAAATCTCATTTTTTTAATTCCATATTTATCGTTGAGAACAATCGATGTGTTTCACTTTACGTAATCCGATGTCGCTTGAATTTAAATAAGAGAAACGTTCGATGTCCCGAGGCGGGATTCGTGTGGAAACGATTCGTGCGACGACGACGACGATCGTCGACCGCCGACGTAACGAACAAATTGTTCGCAACGTCTCTTCCGGCTCGAAAGCAGCCGTCGACCGATCGCAACGACGGAGACGATTCCAGTCCGATCGGCGGTCAATTGTGCCGATCTCTTTCTTTCTGCAATATGGTGTTGATTATTGCATCGTTGGAATGTAATGAGAATACATTTTAAAAAATTATTACGACGATTCTAAGTTATTCTGACGATTCCAAAATTTATTTTAATGATAAATCGTTATAAAAACTTTAAAAAGTTATTTTGGCGTTGTTGATTGCATCGTTAGAATGCAACGAAAATAATGTTTTTAAAATTATTACGACGATTTTAAAAAGGTACTTTAATGATAAATCGTTATAATAAAATTTAAAACATTATTTTAATGATAAATCGTTATAATAACTTAAAGTTATTTTAATGATAAATCGTTATAATAACTTAAAAAAGTTATTTAATGATAAATCGTTATAATAACTTTTAAAAAGTTATTTTAATGATAAATCGTTATAATAACTTAAAAAAAGTTATTTTAATGGTAAATCGTGATAATAACTTTAAAAAGTTATTTTTATGATAAATCGTTATAATAACTTAAAAAAGTTATTTTAATGATAAATCGTTACAATAACTTTAAATAGTTATTTTAATGATAAATCGTTATAATAACTTTAAAAAGTTATTTTAATGATAAATCGTTATAATAACTTAAAAAAGTTATTATAATGATAAATCGTTATAATAACTTTAAAAAGTTATTTTTATGATAAATTGTTATAATAACTTTAAAAAGTTATTTTTATGAAAAATCGTTATAATAACTTTAAAAAGTTATTTTAATGATAAATCGTTATAATAACTTAAAAAAGTTATTTTAATGATAAATCGTTATAATAACTTAAAAAAGTTATTTTTATGATAAATCGTTATAATAACTTAATAAAGTTATTTTAATGATAAATCGTTATAATAACTTAAAAAGTTATTTTAATGATAAATCGTTATAATAACTTAAAAAAGTTATTTTAATGATAAATCGTTATAATAACTTAAAAAAGTTATTTTAATGATAAATCGTTATAATAACTTTAAAAAATTATTGTAATGATAAATCGTTATAATAACTTAAAAAAGTTATTTTTATGACAAATCGTTATAATAACTTAAAAAAGTTATTTTAATGATAAATCGTTATAACAACTTTTTATACTCAATACACTGTTAAAAATCCGGTGTTAAAAACAACACCAAGTCGGTGTCTATATAGGTCGACACCAATCACGGTGATAATGAGCGGTGTTAACTGAGTCTGAAATACCGACTTTCACCTCAAAAACGTCAGAAGTCCCGTTTTTCGCGAATTATCAACGGATCGAAGCGAAAATTGAAATACAGACGCCAGTAATGTAAATCTCGTTAATAAATTAATCAGAATTTTGATTTTCGAAAAAAAAATTACAGATCAATTACCCGGTAGAGAAATCTGCAATGAAAAAATCGATTTTTTTCTTCAATTTTTCGATAAAAACTGAGAAAAGTGACTAGTTCATTCACGAGATAATAAAAAATCACAGATGATACGTACATTCGTGCCTTTAAAGCGAAAAGTGTTATAATGTTTCGTCGGTAACACAGGAAAAATTTAACGAAACGGCTGGTGTTAATTTTACACCGTAAAAAGTGTTACTATTAACACTGTAATAAGTAACACCAGGAAAAAGTCCACACCAGCGGCGTTTGACACCGTCGATTTTTAACAGTGTAGCCATTATTATGCAATTTTCTATTTAAGCCATTCGCTATTTTGATCATTCGCTATTTTAACTGCATTTTAATGAAATGGGGGTTTAAAATAGTGAATGATCGAAATAACGAATGGCGTAAATAGTGAATTCCGTAATGATGAGCATTTTAGATTCAGACGTTCATTATTTTTAATTTCGCTATTTTAACGATTCACTGCTTTGGTCATTCGCTATTTTGACCCCCAACCTTTCCTTCTGCAGTTTTTTTTTTTCGAGCGTACGACGAAAATGTTGACCTTTTTGAATCAATTCCGGGCGAAGATCGACGAACCGGACGCGATTCTGCGCACCAGGAAGCGCAGAGCGCAGAAGCAGGAAGCGAATCGACTCGCAACGATGTTCGACTGTTTATCAACAGCGAATTTCGCGCGCGAGTCGAAGTTTCGCAATTGGGTGGCGGTCAAAACAGCGAATGACCAAAACAGTGAATCGCTACAACAGCGAAATTAAAAATAATGAACGTCTGAATTTAAAATGCTCATCATTACGGAATTCACTATTTACGCCATTCGTTATTTTGATCATTCACTATTTTAAGCCCCCATTTTATTAAAATGCAGTTAAAATAGCGAATGATCAAAATAGCGAATGGCTAAAATAGCAAATTTCATAATAATGGCTATTCTAGATTCACACGTCCATTATTTTTTAATTCGTTATTTTAGCTATTCCCTATTTTGGTCTTTACCTATGTTAACCTCGATCCGCAAAATCGGCAGCTGAATAACGTTGAAGTTTGCATCGTTGGAATGCAACGAAAATAATTTTTTTAATTATACCAATGATTCTAAAATTATTTTAGCGATTCTAAAACGTTAGTATATAACCATCAATCGTTGTAATAATTTTGTATACCCAATAAGATCCTTTGGGTTCATTAGAATAATTTGTCTTCTTTATTTCCGTTGCTTTCCAACGAATTTTGCATCGTTGGAATGCAACGAAAATAATATTTTTTAATTATACCAACGATTCGAAAATTATTTTAGCGATTCTAAAACGTTAGTATATAATCATCGATCGTTATAATCATTTTGTATACCCAATAGGATCCTTTGCGTTCATTAGAATAATTTTTCTTTTTTATTTCCATTGCTTTCCAATGAAGTTTGCATCGTTGGAAGCCAACGAAAATAATTTTTTAAATTATACCAACGATTCTAAAATTATTTTAGCGATTCTAAAACGTTAGTATATAACCATCAATCGTTATAATAATTTTGTATACCCAATAGGATCCTTTGGGTTCATTGGAACAATTTTTCTTTTTTATTTCCGTTGCTTTCCAACGAAGTTTGCATCGTTGGAATGCAACGAAAATAATTTTTTTAATTATACCAACGATGCTAAAATTATTTTAGCGATTCTAAAACGTTAATATATAACCATCAATCGTTATAATAATTTTGTATACCCAATAGGATCCTTTGGGTTCATTGGAACAATTTTTCTTTTTTATTTCCGTTGCTTTCCAACGAAGTTTGCATCGTTGGAAGGCAACGAAAATAATTTTTTTAATTATACCAACGATTCGAAAATTATTTTAGCGATTCTAAAACGTTAATATATAATCATCGATCGTTATAATAATTTTGTATGCCCAATAGGATTCTTTGCGTTCATTAGAATAATTTTTCTTTTTTATTTCCGTTGCTTTCCAACGAAATTTGCATCGTTGGAATGCAACAAAAATAATTTTTTAATTATACCAACGATTCTAAAATTATTTTAGCGGTTCTAAAACGTTAGTATATAACTATCAATCATTATAATAATTTTGTATACCCAATAGGAACCTTTGGGTTCATTGGAACAATTTTTCTTTTTTATTTCCGTTGCTTTCCAACGAAGTTTGCATCGTTGGAATGCAACGAAAATAATTTTTTTAATTATACCAATGATTCTAAAATTATTTTAGCGATTCTAAAACGTTAATATATAACCATCAATCGTTATAATAATTTTTCTTTTTTATTTCCGTTGCTTTCCAACGAAGTTTGCATCGTTGGAATGCAATGAAAATAATATTTTTTAATTATACCAACGATTCGAAAATTATTTTAGCGATTCTAAAACCATCGTTATCGTTAGTATATAACCATCAATCGTTAGAATAATTTTTCCTCTTTATTTCCGTTGCTTTCCAACGAAATTTGCATCGTTGGAATGCAATGAAAATAATTATTTAAATTATACCAACGATTCGAAAATAATTTTAGCGATTCTAAAAGGTTAATATATAACCATCAATCGTTAGAATAATTTTGTATACCCATCCTTTGGATTCATCAGAATATTTTTTTTTTTATTTCCGTTGCTTTCCAACGATGCAAACTTCAACATAATGCAGCCGATTCGTTGGACAATCGACCTGAAGTCGCGGTTCGATTATTTTTTTCCGAGATTAAAACCGAACGGTCCTGCCTTAGCAATCACGACGACTTTCAAAGCGACTATGAAAATAACGCTCAACAAAAGTTGTTTTTTGCACAGAAGTAACTTTCAGAAATTGTAAAAATGACCTTCGAAATGACGAAACAAAAAGAATGTGATAGTTACATTTTCGTTGCTAGAACCAATATCTTACCGTCAAAACAACATTGCCATCAAAAGGGTCATCACGACGATAAGTTATTGGTTCTGCTGACGAAAAAGCAACTGTAAGATTTTTGGGTTTGGTTATTTCGACGGTCATTTTGATCATTTCGAAAGTTTCTTCTGTGCAAAAAACAACTTCTATTGAGCGTTATTTTTATGGTCACTTTGACAGTTTTTTTAAGTAAAAATAAAAGTTATCGTGATTGCTAGGGTTCGCAGTTCTCGGTGACGATCGACATCGTCGCAAGGCCCAATCAACGCTCCCCTCGATGATCCGTCCGGATTGGCTGCGCACAGTATTAATAACATCGTTCCCCCTCGACTCGTCTGTTATCGAACCAATTATGTCGAAGTTCGCATCGTTGGAAAGCAACGAAAATAAAAAAAGAAAAATTATTCTAATAAACCCAAAGAATGGGTATTACGGGGTGTCAAATAATAATAATAATATTTTTTATTTTCTTTTTTACGGCAAAAGTATGTATTCTGACGTTAATACACACCTCCCATGCAGAAAATGCGCCTAAATATATATATATATATTTTTTTAATTCGAAATTTCGTGTAATAAAAAGACCTCGTTTGAGGCACCTTTGAACATCATTTGCCAGCGAACTCCTTTGGCACAGTTGATTGTTAGGTCAACCTCTTGAGTTTAAGCCATGAAGACCAATGAAAAGTGCGATAATTAGTAGTAAAAATCAGAAAAACAAAAAAATTGTATTTCTCGGGTTATCGAGGAAAAGTAAAAAAATCCAAAGATTATCGCACTTTTTTTGGGCTTCATGGATTAAACTCAACGGGTTGACCTAACAATTGACTGTGCCAAAGGAATTCGCTGGCAAATAATGTTTAGAGGCGCCTCAATCGAGGTCTTCTTATTACATGAAATTTCGAATTAAGAAAAATATATATATATTTAGGCACGTTTTCTGCATGGGAGGTGTGTATTAAGGTCAAAATACATACTTTTGACGTAAAAAAGAAAAAAAAAATTATGTTCTTTTTTTGACACATTTTTTTTTTATAAAAAAATATTATAACGATTGATGGTTATATACTAACGTTTTAGAATCGCTTAAATAATTTCAGAATCGTTAGTATAATTGGAAAAATTATTTTCGTTGCATTCCAACGATGCAAACTTCAACATTATTTGAAATGTGAAATTCAATTATTTGAATTATTTGAATCGTCTGCAGTCACCAAAAAAAAAAAAAAAAATTCCGCAGAGCCGCAAAAATAAAACAAAAAAATTACCTCGAAATCCGGCGACGAAAACGTTAATCAACACGATTTTCCCGCTGTTATCAACGACCAATCAGACGGCGATAATTCACCTGCACGTTTTTGCACGACACATATCGACGTCACTCACTTCGATCCAAATCTCTGACAAATTTTCAAAAAACAAAAAAATAACTTTAAAACCAAAATTAATTTAAATAAAATTAAAAAATTGATTTATTTATTGTATTTATATTTATATTTGTTTTCATATATTTTTTTCACAATATATGAGCAAAATTTGTATTGTCGATTAAATTCACAAATTAAAATTAAACATGTAAACGAGTAATCCGTTAAATAAATTACAATTACAATTTCAATAAAAAAAAATGTCAGTCCACGTGGATTATTTTTTTTTCCGCACGATCGTCGAAAATTCTCGAAGAGCGTTGAACGATTTTGACGAAAGAGTCTTGGCACCGAATTGACGATTAAACGCGCGCGCGGGGAAAGCTGGATGCAGGTCGTCGAGGAGACCGGACTCGATCGAGTGTCGACTGGCACTGAGAGCTCGTGGCGCGGACGTGTTGCTCCTGACTTTCAAGCGGCCGCGCGCTCCGCTCGCTCGACCAATCGCCGATCGTCTGCTGCTGCTACTGCTGCTCTTTGGCTCCGCAGCCGAAAATCCTGCGGTGGGGGGTTCAAAATAGTGAATGACCAAAAAGCGAATGGCTAAAATAGCGAATTTAAAAATGATGGACGTCTGAATCTAGAATAGTCATCATTATTATTATTATTATTATTATTATTATTTTAGTCATTTGCTATTTTAACTGCATTTTAATAAAATGTGGGGTTCAAAAAATAATTTAAAAAAATAAACAAAAAATTTTAACTGCATATTAATAAAATGTGGGGTTCAAAAAATAGTGAATGACCAAAAAGCGAATGGCTAAAATAGCAAATTTAAAAATGATGGACGTCTGAATCTAGAATAGCCATCATTATGAAATTTGCTATTTTAGTCATTCGCTATCTTGATCATTCGCTATTTTAACTGCAGTTTAAGGGGGGGGGGGGGGGGAGGTAGGGTTAATTCGTGCAAAAAAAGCACATTTCTGTGATTTTTTTGATGACACAGTTGAAATCTATGTAATAAAACCAATGGTACATCAAAGTATAACATTAGAAGAAAATTGTGTAAAATTTTCATGAATAAATATTTAAAAATACGGCAATGGCAGCATTTATTCGGAAGCGTCTCGGAAAAAAGTAGAATTGCGGTGGCCCTCATCGAGTTCAGCGCTGCTGGATCATCCAAAATCAAAAAATCAAAGTTATTTCGTTAAATAATCGCTTTCCCCAGGTAACGCCGTGGGGGTTTTTTCGAAATTTCAATTTTTAATTTTTGGGGACACTTTGAAGGGAAAAATGCGATTTTTTCGAAAAAAAATCGTCTATTTTGCTATTGTAAAATAAAAAATATTAATAAATTCGAAAAAAACTCTTGTGCGTTACCTCGTAAAATATGTACAGAAAAATTATGGAAAAATTCAAAAGGATCGGTGCAGTAGTTTTGACGGGGTACGATGGGGGCACCGCGACTTTGAAAACGTGAGTTGTGGGAAAAAGGCTTTAAAATCGCGTTTTCGAGCAGCGAAGGTACAACAATCCGCGAGTATAAAAATACTCATAACGTCGTCAATTTTGCTCCGATTGACTTGAAATTTTGACACAATATTCTTGAGGTATTATGCATTCAGTAAAAAATATAAAACAAAAATGCAAAAAAAAAATTAACACCCTATCCCCCCTTAAGGGGTCTCACCACTTTGAAATTTATTATAAAATACCGAATGATCAAAATAACGAATGGCTAAAATAGCGAATTCCGTAATGATGAACATTCTAGATTTAGACGTTCGTTAGTTTTAAATTCGCTATTTTAGCCATTCTTTATTTTGATCATTCACTATTTTGACCCCCACCCCCGGTGGGGGTGAATCCAGCGGAGGAGCCACCGGCCTGTCGCGGCTCTGGCGCGTTTGCCCCGCTGTTTGCTCGCCCATCGCCGCATCAAATAGTCGTCACTACCAGCACCATAGCTAATGCGACGCAACCGCTGCACACTTATCCAGTTTGCCCGACATCCTTCCTAGTTGCTCGTCTATATTTAGGGGCCCCGGAATTAAGGGGTCATACCACTGTAGAATTTTCGAAAAATCGATTTTTTTTTGTTTAAAAGGTCCCTTGGGACCTCAAAAATGATGTCCCAAAAGATTATAGCCGGGAAAAATGTCTAAGTACTCGATTTTCGAATTTTAGTCGACAAACTTTAAACGCGTTTATCTCAAAACTACTTTTTTCAAGCTGGCCGGACCGATAACTCGAATAATTATGTTCCGATTCACTTGAAATTTTGCACATATCTTTAGAAATACATTGTCTTCGACCCTACGTAGGATTTTTTTTTGTTTAGCCTTAGTTCATTTGTTATTAACAATTTTGTGACGATTTTTTAGGCAAATTTTGCACTTTTTACTTCAAAAGTGCGCCATTTTGTTAAAAATCCAAATATCAAAAAAATCCTACGTAGTGTCGAAGACAATGTATTTCTAAAGATATGTGCAAAATTTCAAGTGAATCGGAACATAATTGTCCGAGTTATCGGTCCGGCCGTGGAGCTCGGAAAAACGGAGACGTCGTCGCAGAAACGCTCCACAACCGCCATTTTGTTACGAATCGCTTCAAAAAAATTATCGTATACAGTCATTGACATGTATAATAAACACCCGTTTTTTAAATCTCGATATTCATTGCAGTTTTTCCGGAAAAAAAATTCCCGAAAACAGCCTATTTTTTCGGCCTCTACACTGGCATAACCCCTTAAAATCGTTTTCACGGTTCGTTTCGTCGCCTGGAAATTCGTCAATTTGATCAAACTTACTTAGTGCGTTTACGGATCATGTGACATTTGTTGGAAAAATCGAGCGTAACTTGATTCTGGAAACAAACGTTGCGAGGCACGTGCGACGAAATCCGAGCGCGGTCTCTGCCTTCTTCCATCACTCTTCGTCTCCCGAATCTCCACTTTGATATCTGCAACGATAAAAAAAAACAAAATGCGAACGTTTTATTTACAGATCCATCGATATCCATAAACGCGACTATAATCGCCGTGAATAATAATAATAACATTTGCAAACTCTTACAGGTGGTGGATAAGTCACGTGCCGCTGGCAGAATCGCTGTTGCGATTGAAACCTGTTGCTGCTGCACTTCGAGTTCGAGTTGGGAACCTTCGGAAAATTCATCAACTCGCTGTCCATCGTATTTTCCATCGACCGCCTCGGCTCCTGCGGAATTCGGAACGGACGAAATTCGGACGAAATTCGATTTTTAGGTTCGGTCAATAACAGATCCAGCGACCAGCCGAACGAACGAAGAAACGACCGGTCGTTAAATAAAAAAAAACCCGTTGAAAAGAGGCAAACGACAAAAAAAAACGACCATTGAACCAAGAAACGGCCAAGAAAACGGTGAAAAGAGGCTGGAAACGACGGTGATCAAGATTGCTAGGTAAACGACCAAGGAAACGACCATTGAACCAATAAACGTCCGAGAAAACGACCATTGAACCAATAAACGGCCGAGAAAACGACCATAGAACCATGAAACGACCAAGAAAACGACCATTGAACCGAGAAACGGCCAAGAAAACGACCATTAAACCACAAACGACCAAGAAAACGACCATTGAATCAAGAAACGACCAAGAAAACGGCCGTTGAACCAAGAAACGGCCAAGAAAACGACCATTGAACCAAGAAACGACCAAGAAAACGACCATTGAACCAAGAAACGACCAAGAAACGACCAAGAAAACGACCATAGAACCAAGAAAACGGCCATAGAACCAAGAAACGACCATTGAACCAAGAAACGACCAAGAAAACGACTATTGGACCGAAAAACGACGAAGAAAACGACAATTGAACCGAAAAACGACCAAGTTAAACGGCCATTGAACCGAAAAACGACCAAGTTAAACGGCCATTGAACCGAAAAACGACCAAGTTAAACGGCCATTGAACCGAAAAACGACCAAGTTAAACGGCCATTGAACCGACAAACGACCATTGAACCGAGAAACGACCAATAAACGGCCAACCAAAAATAATTTCAATGGTCGTTTTCTCGGTCGTTTACCACTTTTGATTTTTTTTTTTTTTTTTTTTTTTTTTCCATCAAACTACCGGTCGTTTCTTTGGTCGTTTTTTGTACTTTTTAGGTCGTTTTCAAGGTCGCCGGGATTGCCAAGGGTTCTGCGCACCCACAGCGACGATGACAACGATGTCGGAATTGCGAACGCGAGGACGAGTGGCGAAATGACGTCGCACGTCGTGGGTTTGACAAAATCGTCGAGGAAGGACGAAGCAACAGAAGCAACAGCAGAAGCAGCAGCAACAGCAGCAGCAGTAGCAGTAGCCTTGCGGATTCCTCGGAAGATTCACTCAAGATTAAATCGACATAAGTGAAGCACGCTGACGATTCGGTCGTGAAAAACGTTATGTGTACCGGTTCACATTGCCGGAATTGGGGACAATGCCACTTTCATTTGGGACTAATTTTCGGGACGAGGCGCCGACGTCGCCCGGGCGACGAGATTTCGAGATAACGAAAGGAGACCGGGGCGAGTTGGGTCAGAGTCGCTGCGACGATCGACAAATCGGCGCAAAGGGCATCAGCGACTTTCTCTCGTCACTCGCAGTCCAAAAACACATTAATACAATTTTCCCGGTGTGAAAACATTGTCGGTTTTACGAGTCACGAATTCCTAACTGTATGTAAATATATCTGCTCGCTCGTTTTCCTGGCTTTCCCGCCAAATCATCCAATTCGGTTATCGCGACCGATGCGATTCAGTTGTTGGCTTTCGGCGCATCTCACAAACGAAACCAAGTTCCCTTTGTTTGTATCGCTAAACAGCAGATAATCGTACACTGTTAAAAATCTACGGTGTCAAACGCTGCTGGTGTAGACGTTTTTCCCAGTGTTATATATTACAGTGTTAATAGTAACACTTTTTACGGTGTTAAATTAACACCAGCCGTATCGTTAAATTTTTTCTGTGTTACCGAATAAATATTATAACACGGTGTCAAACGCTGCTGATGTGGACGTTTTTCCTAGTGTTACTTATTACAGTGTTAACAGTAACACTTTTCACGATGTTAAAATTAACACCAGCCGTTACGTTAAATTTTTCCTGTGTTACCGAATAAATATTATAACACGGGGTCAAACGCTGCTGGTGTGGACGTTTTTTCTAGTGTTACTTATTACAGTGTTAATAGTAACACTTTTTACGGTGTTAAATTAACACCAGCCGTATCGTTAAATTTTTACTGTGTTACCGAATAAATATTATAATACGGTGTCAAACGCTGCTGGTGTGGACGTTTTTCCCAGTGTTACTTATTACAGTGTTAATAGTAACACTTTTTACGGTGTTAAAATTAACACCAGCCGCTTCGTTAAATTTTTCCTGTGTTACCGAATAAATATTATAACACGGTGTCAAACGCTGCTGGTGTGCACTTTTTCCTAGTGTTACCGAATAAATATTATAACACGGTGTCAAACGCTGCTGGTGTGGACGTTTTTCCTAGTGTTACTTATTACAGTGTTAATAGTAACACTTTTTACGGTGTAAAATTAACACCAGCAGTTTCGTTCAATTTTTCCTGCGTTACCGAATAAATATTATAACACGGTGTCAAACGCTGCTGGTGTGGACGTTTTCCTAGTGTTACTTATTGCAGTGTTAATAGTAACACTCTTTACGGTGTAAAATTAACACCAGCAGTTTCGTTCAATTTTTCCTGTGTTACCGAATAAATATTATAACACGGTTTCAAACGCTGCTGGTGTGGTCGTTTTTCCTAGTGTTACTTATTACAGTGTTAATAGTAACACTTTTACGGTGTAAAATTAACACCAGCCGCTTCGTTAAATTTTTCCTGTGTTACCGAATAAATATTATAACACGCTGTCAAAAGCTGCTGGTATGGACGTTTTTCCTAGTGTTACATATTACAGTGTTAATAGTAACACTTTCTTACGGTGTAAAATTAACACCAGCCGTTTCGTTAATTTTTTCCTGTGTTACCGACGAAACATTGTAACACTTTTCGCTTTAAAGGCACGAATGCATTTCAATTGCGTCGTCAAAAAAAAAATTCACAAAAATGGGCCTTTTTTGCACGAATTAACCCCCCCTCCCCCTCCCCCTTAGCTGTAGTTACGACGAACGGCATTGGGGGAGCCTCGATGATCGTTCCGCGCGGCGCGGAGGATCGCAACAAAACGTAATAATATTTGCGTTATCGCCGAGCGCTGTTACGCAAGAGGAACGCGAAGCGGACGAACAGCCGCAATCTGTCGCCAATGGCGCAGATGGGCAGAACCTCTGAGCCAGATATTCCAAGGATCTCGTTCGTTGTTAATCGGCCGCCGCCGAGTGCTCTTGAAACGAGTCTGCGATTATCCGCTGTTTAGCCATGCGAATACACTGTTAAAAATCCGGTGTTTAAAAACAACACCAAGTCGGTGTCTCTATAAGTCCACACCAATCACAGTGATTAATGAGCGGTGTTAACTGAGTTTGAAATACCGACTTTCACCTCAAAAAGTCAGAAGTCCCGTTTTTCGCGAATTATCAACGGACCGAAGCGAAAATTGAAATACAGTCGCCAGTAATGTGAATCTCGTTAATAAATTAGTCAGAATTTTGATTTTCGAGAATAAAAATTACAGATCAATTACCCGGTAGAGGAATCTGTAATGAAAAAATCGATTTTTCTCTTCAATTTTTCGATAAAAACTGAGAAAAGCGACTAATTCATTCACGAGATAATAAAAAATCACACATGATACGTTCATTCGTGCCGTTAAAGCGAAAAGTGTTAAAATGTTTCGTCGGTAAAACAGGAAAAATGTAACGAAACGGCTGGTGTTAATTTAACACCGTAAAAAGTGTTACTATTAACACTATAATAAGTAACACTAGGAAAAACGTCCACATCAGCAGCGTTTGACACCGTGTTATAATATTTATTCGATAACACAGGAAAAATTTAACGAAACGGCTGGTGTTAATTTTACACCGTAAAAAGTGTTACTATTAACACTGTAATATGTAACACTAGAAAAAACGTCCACACCAGCGGCGTTCGACACCGTGTTATAATATTTATTCGGTAACACAGCAAAAATTTAACGATACGGCTGGTGTTAATTTAACACCGTAAAAAGTGTTGCTATTAACACTGTAAAAAGTAACACTAAGAAAAACGTCCACACCAGCGGCGTTCCACACCGTGTTATAATATTTATTCGGTAACACAGGAAAAATGTAACGAAAACTGCTGGTGTTAATTTAACACCGTAAAAAGTGTTACTATTAACACTGTAATATGTAACACTAGGAAAAACGTCCACATCAGCAGCGTTTGACACCGTGTTATAATATTTATTCGGTAACACAGCAAAAATTTAACGATACGGCTGGTGTTAATTTAACACCATAAAAGTGTTACTATTAACACTGTAATATGTAACACTAGGAAAAACGTCCACACCAGCAGCATTTGACACCGTATATTTTTACCAGTGTAGATTTAGACGTTCGTTAGTTTTAAATTCGCTATTTTAACCATTCCCTATTATGATCATTCACTATTTTGACCCCCACTCCGACATTGGTAACGTAATATATCTTCTTTTTTTTTTGGTCTCTCGATCCTAGGAACAATCTCGTAAATAAGTACGAGGAAGAAAGTGGAGGAAGCGAACGTGCGGCGGATGCTGACGTTAAGATCCAGGAGGCGTGAGGGGGGAGGAGGGAAGGAGGAGGGGGAGGGGGGGGGGGGGGCAATTCGTCACGAAGAAGTCGCGGCGGTAGTACATCCACCCGTAAATATTCCATTTAAGGCTGATGGCTAGATTGTCCGGCCAACGGTTGATGGTCGCAGTCTCGACTCTCATGGCTCGCGTATCAGACTCTTTTAGTCGCTATATGTCACACGAACGTCGCTCTGCGTGCTCGTTTATATATTGTTGTATATATACAGAGGCGACAGCGACGTCGCGCCGTCTGTCGCTGCTGCCTACGGTCACTCTTCTTCGTAATGCGAGAACGCCCCCTCATTGAGAAGTCGAAAGGGAAAGAGAGAGAGAGAGAGAAAGAGAGAGGGGAGGGAGGGGGGGGGGGCGATAACGCACACCCACGATAACGCACGTGCGTCTTTCTTCGCTGCTGCGATCGCGACGACGAGAGCGATGATTGTTGAGAAGGATGAGGATGACTGTGATCAATAAATATGAACGCGTTGATAACGTCCCAACTACGACCCATCGCAAAAAAGAAAAAGGAGAAGAGGATTAATATTAATAAATAATAATATTTAATATTTGATATAAATAATTAAATAAAATTACATTATATACAGGGTGATTCAGAATGTTTTCTCCACCCATGGGTATTTGGTAGATAATCGTCTCCTGAGCAAAGTTACTTAGGCGTTTTTCGAAATTCGCAATATTTATTTATAAACAAGCATTAACGAGTTTGAATAACTGGACCAATCGGAGCAGTAGAATTTGGCGCGCTCGAGTGTTTGGTATCAATTGATATTGTTTTACGGAGATTCGATATCGAACATTCGTGCGCGCCAAATTCTGCTGCTCCGATTGGTTCAGTTATTCAAACTCGTTAATGCTTGTTTATAAATAAATATTGCGAATTCCGAAAAAAGCCTAAGTAACTTTGCTCAGGAGACGATTATCTACCAAATACTAATGGGTGGAGAAAACATTCTGAATCACCCTGTATATTATATTATTATTATATTATTATATTATTATACTATTTATATTTGATAAAAATTGATCATTTTGAGTATTAAGTTAATTTAATTTAACGCTAATTTAGAAGCATTTACTATTCGATGTGACTATTCGCACCCTTTTTCGTGGATCGTGGATCATGTCTCTTAGGTTTAATTTTTGCACTATTTTTCGTAAATCGTTAAAATTCCTTATTAAAACGAACAATGTCCGCTTTAGTACCTATTTGCACACTTTTTTTGTGGATCGTGGATAAGTGGATCTTGTTGGAGGTTAACTTTGGGCACTCTTTTTTCGAGTTTTTTTTAAAACGCTATATATAGTACTATAGCGGACATTTTCCGCTTTAGTAACGAATTTTAACGATCCACGAAAAAGAGTGCAAAAATTAAACCTAAGAGACACGATCCACGATCCACGAAAAAGGGTGCGAATAGCTACATCGTTTAGTATTTAGTTGCATTTCATGGGAATTTCATTCGAGGTGTTTAAGGGGTTATGCCATTGTAGAGACCGAAAAAGTAGACTGTTTTCGGGATTTTTTTTCGGAAAAACTGCAATGAATATCGAGATTTAAAAAACGGGTGTTTATCATACATGTCAGTGACTGTATACGATAATTTTTTTGAAGCGATTCGTAACAAAATGGCGGTTGTGCAGCGTTTCTGCGACGACGTCTCCGTTTTTCCGAGCTCCACTGCCGGACCGATTCCTCGGACAATTATGTTCCGATTCACTTGAAATTTTGCACATATCTTTAGAAATACGTTGTCTTCGACACTAAGTAGGATTTTTTCGATATTTGGATTTTTAACAAAATGGCGCACTTTTGAAGTGAAAAGTGCAAAATTTGCCTAGAAAATCGTCACAAAATTGTTAATAACAAATGAACTAAGGCTAAACAAAAAAAAATCCTACGTAGTGTCGAAGACAATGTATTTTTAAAGATATGTGCTAAATTTCAAGTGAATCGGAACATAATTGTTCGAGTAATCGGTCCGGCCAGCTTGAAAAAAGTAGTTTTGAGATAAACGCGTTTAAAGTTTTTCGACTAAAATTCGAAAATCGAGTACTTAGACATTTTTTCCGGCCATAATCTTTTGGGACATTATTTTTGAGGCCCCAAGGGACCTTTTAAAGCAAAAAAAAATCGATTTTTCGAAAATTCTACAGTGGCATAACCCCTTAATAAAAATTAATCATTTTAATTGACGATCATGTTATCGATTATTTTGCCTAGCGCCAAATAACTCGATCAGAGTTGCAAATCCCCAAATATTCACGAGATATGGTCAACAGTACAATTTTTTTGTAACGATGATTTCATAATAATAATAACTAGGGATAATGAAATAGTAAACATTTGAATAGCTGAAAAATACTGATTTTCGCTTTAATATTGGGAGAAATAATGGACAAAAATGGGAAGAAAATGTTATTGCATTCAAAAAGTAATGCATCAATGATTTCTTCCATGTTTTCCACTATTTCTTCTAATATTAAAGCGAAAATTAGTATTTTTTCTGCTATTCAAATGTTTACACTCCATTTTATAATCACTACACATTATTATTATGAAATCATAATTACAAAAGAAATTGTACTGTAAAATATATCTCATGAATTTTTGGGGATTTACGACTCAGTCTTTACCGATAGAACGCGGATTTCGTGGATCAGCTGTGAAAGTTTGTCGGCCCCAAGCAGTTTGTATATTATTTTCCACGAGGCGAACTGTCCAAGGCACCGAAATAAAAAAGAGCTCCGTCGCGACGAAGCGTGTACACATTTCTGTCCAGCCGATAGACCTTTAATTTTTTTCTTTTTTTTTTTTTTTATGTACAAAACGTCGGAAGCTCGTAGAGATCGATCGAAGCTCCGACAGTAGTCGCTGGCTCGTTAATAAACGGCGGCTCTCTCTCCCTGCTTCTATGGTTAATTACCGTGGATAATAAAGCTCCGTAAATATAACGGAGTCGGGGAGGGGGGGAGGGGCGATACGCGTGAAATTCGTCGGAGCGTGTCTCTGCGTTTCACAGCTCTGAGCCTGCGGCGGCTCGTAACTCGCTGCACTGAGAGAAAAATATGATTGGATACACCAAATCATTTATTTGAAATATTTATAATTGATTCAAGTATCTTGTATTTAAAGCAACTATACGTGTCGTCCAAATACCGATATATTGCGTTGAATGAACTATATAAAACAGCCGAATTATTTGTATGAAAAGAACCAGTTCAATTAAAGTAGCTATATATTTCGTTCAGTCGAATAAATAAATTATTGAATGGATTTAATATATATTTGAATCAATGGAATCACTTAACTAAACCTGTATACGTGTGAAACTGTTTTCATAGAAAAAATCGAGTTGATTCGATTATGCCTTATTTGAGCAGTTTGCTCGGTTCATCCCAATACGATTTGGTTGAGATTTGCAAATAATTGAATTATTCTTTTGTACCCAAAGTACACAATTATATTTGGGCGTGCCCACTACCAACCATTTTGTGTGTTAACAAATATTTTGTACACTACAGTAAATAGACAAATTCATTCAGTTAGTTGGTTCAAAAATAAATCGGGAGTATGTTTCCTTCGAAAACCCATTTAATCGAAACAATTAAATATTAAAATGATTCAAATAAATATTTCGTACATTTAAACAAATAGTGTTTTGATTTAACGATACATTTACTTGATAGCATTGACGACATAATGTGAATACGTACATTGTCTGACGCATTCCTAACATAGTTTTATTGACTCAACAGAATATTTAGTAAAAAAATATATATATTTTGTGAATTCAATGCATTTTTTATTTCATTCTACAAACTAAGAAATTAAATATATGATTGGTTCAAATAAACCTTGCACTTGAATATTTTCAAATAAATGGTTTATTTGAAAATTTAGTGAATCCAATTATATTTTTCTCTCAGTGTGCGAACGAAACAACAAATGGCAATCGCGGCCATATTGCGTTTTTTTTTGCTTTGCATTTTTGCGGCGGTTTGTCGAAATCAACGGAACAACAAAATGCGACGATTTTTGGAAAAAAAAAAAAAAAATGCAAAAATGTTTCCGCCCGGGATCGAACCGGGGACCTTGTGCGTGTGAAGCACACGTGATAACCACTACACTACGGAAACTCGTTGGAACTTGACCCTCTGAAATCTCTACTCGAGTCCAGAGTTGTAAATTCCCAAAAATTTATGATATATTTTATAGTACCATTTTTTTTTTGTAATTATGATTTCATAATAATAATGTGTAGTGATTATAAAATGGAGAGTGAACATTTGAATAGCAGAAATGAATAGTAATTTTTGCTTTAATATTAGAAGAAATAGTGAAAAAATGGTAGAAATCATTGATGCATTACTTTCTGGATGCAATTACATTTTTTCCCATTTTTGTCCATTATTTCTCCCAATATTAAAGCGAAAATCAGTATTTTTTTCAGCTATTTAAATGTTTACACTCTATTTCATTATCCCTAGTTATTATTATTATTATAAAATCATCGTTACAAAAAAAAAGTATTGTATAGCAGAAAAAAACACTAATTTTCGCTTTAATATTAGAAGAAATAGTGGAAAAAATGAAAGAAATCATTGATGCATTACTTTCTGAAAGCAATTACATTTTTTTCCCATTTTTGTCCATTATTTCTCCCAATATTAAGGAGGTTGGAGCGCTACGCACTAGTCAAATCAGTGCTAAATTTTCAAAAGCGTTTTTATAATTCTTGGTTGTTTAATAAATTGTTCCGAGGTGTTACTGACGTTTCAGCATTAGTTCTTAATAGTCAAATACATTCACAGCCGTGATTCGAATAGAAAAACGACTGATATATGCAAATTCCCGATGTCATGTTTTTTCGTGTAGTTTTTAAAAAGAATAAACCGTAAAAGTTGTTCAATTATGTCGAGCAACAGCACATTTTTATTATTGGAAGACCCTTTATCGATTGACCGTCCCGATTTTTGATAGTCTCAGTAGTTCAAAAGATACGACCGTTTGATCATCATATCCTAGCCTAAAAGGCGACATACAAATGGCTGTAACTTTTAAAGTACTGATACTATTAAAAAATCTGAACGGTCAATCGATCAAGCATCTTCCAATGATAAAAATGAGCTTTTGCTCGTCGCAATAGAACTATTATTACGGTTTATTCTTTCAAAAAACTGCACGAAAAATCATGACATCGGGAATTTGCGCATATCAGTCGATTTTCTATTCAAATCACTGCTGTGAATGTATTTGTCTATTAAGAACTAATGCTGAAACATCAGTAACACCTTGGAACAATTTATTAAACAACCAAGAATTATAAAAATGCTTTTGAAAATTTAGCACTGATTTGACTAGTATGAAGCGCTGAAGCCTCCTTAACGATATTTTATTTGAAACTAATAAATCATTTGTCTGAGTCGGCTGATCTACGAAATCCACGTTCCATCGGTAAAGAAGAGTCAACGGAGTTAAAGCAGCAGCAGCAGCCTCGAAACGTTGCTACACGCGTCCCTGATGCCGCCGATTTCCTCTCGATCCTCCTTGTCACTGACCGTCACAGAACGACGAGCCAATTATCGAGTCTCTTGTGACCACAACTTAGGTATACTTAGTCGCCGCCGACGCCGCCGCCGCCGCCTCTTTCCGCCTGATCGTCGCTCGCCTCTCACTCGCTTCGCTCGAAGCGGATGATATAACAGACGTCCGAGTCGCTCGAGCCTTCACCCTTTGTGTGCTAATGCGGACATGAAAACATTTCGAGCCTCTTTTTTGCCACTGCGAATAAAAATTTTCTTTTTTTTTAGAATCGCGTTGAAAAAATGTTGCCTAATGCGGACAATGAATATTTTGAGACTCTTTTTTGCCACTGCGAATAAAAATTTTCTTTTTTTTTAAATCTCCTGCAAAAAATGTTGCCTAATGCGGATATAAATATTTCGAGACTCTTTTTTGCCACTGCGAATAAAAATTTTCTTTTTTTTTAGAATCGAGTGCAAAAAATGTTGCCTAATGCGGACATAAATATTTCGAGACTATTTTTTGCCACTGCGAATAAAAATTTTCTTTTTTTTTAGAATCGCGTGCGAAAAATGTTGCCTAATGCGGACATAAATATTTCGAGACTCTTTTTTGCCACTGCGAATAAATTTTTTTTTTTTTTTTTTTTTCATCGCGTGCGAAAAATGAACATTTTGAGACTCTTTTTTGCCACTCGAATAATTTTTTTTTTTTTTTAGAATCGCGTGCAAAAAATGTTGCCTAATGCGGACATAAATATTTCGAGTCTCTTTTTGCCACTGCGAATAAAAATTTTCTTTTTTTTTAGAATCGCGTGCAAAAAATGTTGCCTAATGCGGATATAAATATTTCGAGACTCTTTTTTGCCACTGCGAATAAAAATTTTATTTTTTTTTAGAATCGGGTGCAAAAAATGTTGCTTAATCCGGACATCAATTTTCCCACATTCCGATTAGGTGACGAGGAAAAAAAACATCGCTTTTTGTAGAGTAAAATCCACAGAATCCATTTCATTGTGAATTTATCAGATTTTTTTTCGTGAAAATGTAGTAACCGAACAGACACTTTTATTGTGGCAGTAGTAGGGTATGCCAAATAATAATAACAATTTTTGTTCTTTTCTTTTTTACGGCAAAAGTATGTATTCTGACCTCAATACACACCTCCCATGCAGAAAACGCGCCTAAATATATATATATTTTTTTTAATTCGAAATTTCATGTAATAAGAAGACCTCGATTGAGGCACCTCTAAACATTATTTGCCAGCGAATTCCTTTGGCACAGTCAATTGTTAGGTCAACCCGTTGAGTTTAAGCCATGAAGCCCAAAAAAAAGTGCGATAATCTTCGGATTTTTTTTACTTTTCCTCGATAACCCGAGAAATACAATTTTTTTGTTTTTCTGATTTTTACTACTAATTATCGCACTTTTCATTGGTCTTCATGGCTTAAACTCAAGAGGTTCACCTAAAAATCAACTGTGCCAAAGGAGTTCGCTGGCAAATGATGTTCAAAGGTGCCTCAACCAAGGTATTTTTATTACACGAAATTTCGAATTAAAAAAATATATATATATTAGGGTGTGTCAAATAATAATAATAATATTTTTTATTTTCTTTTTTACAGCAAAAGTATGTATTCTGACCTCAATACACACCTCCCATGCAGAAAACGCGCCTAAATATATATATATTTTTTTTTAATTCGAAATTTCATGTAATAAGAAGACCTCGATTGAGACACCTCTAAACATTATTTGCCAGCGAATTCCTTTGGCACAGTCAGTTGTTAGGTCAACCCCTTGAGTTTAAGCCATGAAGCCCAAAAAAAGTGCCATAATCTTCGGATTTTTGTACTTTTCCTCGATAACCCGAGAAATACAATTTTTTTGTTTTTCTGATTTTTACTACTAATTATCGCACTTTCCATTGGTCTTCATGGCTTAAACTCGAGAGGTTGACCTAACAATCAACTGTGCCAAAAGATTTAGCTGGCAAATGATGTTCAAAGGTGCCTCAACCGAGGTCTTTTTATTACATGAAATTTCGAATTAAAAAAAAAATATATATATATATATTTAGGCGCGTTTTCTGCATGGGAGGTGAGTATTAAGGTCAGAATACATACTTTTGCCCTAAAAAAGAAAATAAAAAATATTACTATTATTTGACACACCCTACTCCCGGAGTAGGGTTAGTTAGTCTTGGCAAAAATGTTGCCTAATGCGGACATAAATATTTCGAGACACTTTTTTGCCACTGCGAATAAAAATTTTCTTTTTTTATATTATTTTTATAATCGCGTGCAAAAAAAATGTTGCTTCCTGGTTGAATAATTGAGATATAAATTGCGCGTGCGCGGAGAGTGTTTACCAGGTGTTACGGCATTTCGGGGGATTCCCGGGGAATGTGCTCGACGCGTCAGAGTCGAGCTGGCCGGCGGACTTTCACCTGGCGCCGAGTCCGGGACGACTTTAGGTGAAAGGAGAAAGAAGACGATGACGCAGGTGCCTCTCTGGGAATTATTTTCGTTGCCGGTTCGGTCGACGAAATCGAGAGTCAAACGGAAATCGAGGCGAAAAGGGTTTCTAGCAATCTCAATAACCATCGTTTCACCGTAAAAACCACCGGGGTTTTTTTTTTTTTTTTTTTTTTTTTTTTTTTTTTTTTTTTTTTAACAAAAAAAGGGTGTATTTTCGAAAAGCGCATACCTCCGATCGACCTGAAATTTGGTATACTAACGTATTTTGACCTGCTAATCACAAATTCGGAAGTTCAAAATTAAAAAAAAAAACAAAACAAAACAAAACAAAAAAAACAAAAACAAAACGAAAGTCGGTCGGAAGAACCGTAAAAACGGCTGCCCTAAAAAATGTTATGCGGTCGTATTTTTTTTTTATTTACTATGGACAACCAAAAAAACAACCGAATAACATTTTTTAGAGTGGTTGTTTTCGCGGTCGTTATGACCGATTTCCGGTTAATTTTTTGCAAAAAATCACCCGATTTTTTGACGGTGGTTTTTGGGTAGGGATCAAAATAGCGAATGACCAAAATATTGAATGGGTAAAATCGCGAAATCAAAAAGTAATGAACGTCTGAATCTAGAAAAGTCATCATAACGGAATTCACTATTTAAGTCATTCGTTATTTTAACCCATTAACGTCCAAGCGTCCCAATTTCTTACCAAACTTTCAACGCGATTATTTTTTATGTTATCGGCGTTGAAAAAAATTTGTTTTCGGATATATCGACGTAGAATTTTATGCTCTTTCAGAATACCGGCTCAAAATTTCGATTAGACATAAAGAAAAAAAAAAATGGCCGATTCAAGCGTGAAAAACGTGAACATTTTTGAAAAAAACCTTTTTGTGCATTTTTTTTTGCAATGTTACCGCAATGAATTCATACTGTAATCATGATCAGAGGTGATCGGAATAGTTAAAGTTCAACAGGGAATTTTCATGTAATCATTGAACCACTCCTTTTTACAATATAGCGGCTAGAACGTAAATATTCTACAAAAACATAAGCTAAAATAATAAGATAAATCTTTTATTAATTTCTGAATTTTGATAAATCCTTTATTAATTTTTGAATTTTGATAAATTTTTTATTAATTTTTGAATTTTGATAAATCCTTTATAAATTTTTGAAAAAATCCTCTATTTATTTTTATTAATATAGGATTTTTTGATCGAAGGCCCAATGAAACGACGGTGATCAAGATTGCTAGGGTCGAATCGATTGGAAGGAGAGTTTTGCTTCAGTGAAGCGCAAATTAGGAACCCTGGACACGTTCGATGACGAAACTTTAAAATAATAGGGTTGACCCCCCCTCCCCCCCCCCCCTTTTTCCACCGTCGATTGCGCGACTCGTTACAACGAAAAAATGTCGCAAACGAAAAATTGGTCAACATTGAGCAATTTTCTTTTCTTTTTTTTCGTCTGTATAAAATATGATTTTTATTTTACAACAAATGAACTTACAGTATTTTGAACTTACAGCGAAAATGTCTCAAACGAAAAATTGGTCAACATTGAGCAATTTTCTTTTTTTTTTGGTCTGTATAAAATGATTTTTATTTTACAACAAATGAACTTACAGTATTTTTTTAAATATTTATTCGGTCGTCTTCGACTCCGTTTGGCGAACTCAGAAAAAAATGTCTGCTTTTTTAAATAAAGTACAGCAAATGTATACAACTGAATTGTATTTGAAGCGAGTCGCGTGAGAAATGAAAAAAAAAGTCCGAATATGTCCGAATGCGACTCAACGCCGCGCAGTCTTAATAATTAATCGAACTTAAGGATGTTATACAGCACCGCACTAGTCAAATGAGTGCTGATTTTTTTAAACAATTTATACATAGTTTTAAGCATCTGTTGATTATTTTTAATAGTGATTTGTATTGCCAGATATGTTCTTGACCTGGGAAAAATTTAATTGCAATCGATTTGCAAAAATATTAACCGATTTACGCAAACTTTCGAAAAGGTACTTTTCGTTCCGTTTTTTTTAAAGAATAAACTGTGTTTTTTGCTCGATTTGGATGTTTTGCCGCTCGTTGTCTTCCTTAGAAGATGCTTAACGAATTTGCCTCATAAATAATTTTTAACAATTTCCGTTGAAAAATTACAGCTGTTAGTTTACAAAATATTTTTGTAGATGGGTAAACAAAAGGTTGTCATTTTTAAACGCAGAATGTTATCAATTATTTGAGTGGCAAATTCATAAAGCATCTTTCAAGAAAGATAATGAGACGTAAAACATCCAAATCAAACAAAAAACACGGTTTATTCTTTAAAAAAACTGAATGAAAATTACTTTTTCAAAAGTTTGCCTAAATCGGTTAATATTTATGCAAATCCGTTGCAATTAAATTTTCCTCAGGTTAAAAACATACCTGGAAATACAGAAAACCATTTAAAAAATCAACAGATGCTTAAAACTATGTCTAAATTATTTTAAAAAATAAGCACTCATTTTACTAGTGTCGAACTGTATAACATCCTTAAACGCTGTATGTTTAGCGAACTAAAAAAAATGTCTGCTTTTTTTTAAATTAAGTACAGCAAATGTATACAACTCAATTGTACTTGAAGCGAGTCGCGTGAGAAAAAAAACAGTCCGAATGTGTCCGAATGCGATTCATCGCCGCGCAGTCTTAATGATTAATCGAACTTAAATGCGAACTATTTACAATTGCCGAACGATCGCATCGGTCGTCGCTGTTGTCGGTGGGTTTAAACGGTTAAAAACAAACGTTCCGTTGAGTCAAAGTAAAAAAAAAGAAGATCAGGGGTGGGGTTCAAATTAGCCAATGACCAAAATAGCGAATGACTTAAGGTAGTCCTTGCGTCTAGTATTCATTTCACATAAATTCGAGAAAATTGACAAAAAATTGCAACCACTTCTCGATAATATAAAAATCTGAAAAAAATAATGCATGTTATAAACGTTGAAAAGATTAATTTTGCATAATAAAAATTCCAAAATGTTATCAACAAATTGATGAAAAATAAAATTGTTCAATAAATCCTTCGATAACTTAATTTTTTTGTTTCAATGAAAATAATGCGTTCATTTTTCTAAATATGTATGAATTTTTTCAATTTTTTAAATTCACTTTGAATTTTGCGTATTTTAACATGGGGAAAATCACAAAATTCAAAGTGAATTCAAAAATTTGAAAAAATTCATGCATATTCAGAAAATAGAACGGATCATTTTCATTGAAACAAAAAAATTAGGTTGTCGAAATATTTGTTGAACAATTTTATTTTTCATCAATTTGTTAATAACATTTTGAAATTTTTTTTATGCAAAATTAATCTTTTCAACGTTTATAACATGCATGATTTTTTTCAGATTTTTATATTATCGAGATGTGGTTACATTTTTCTCTCAATTTTCGAAAACTTATGCGAACTCGACACCAGTCTGAATCTAGAATAGCCATCATTATGAAATTTGCTATTTTAGCTATTCACTATTTTGATCATTCACTATTATAACTGAATTTTAATAAAATTCGGTGTCAAAATAGTGAATGATCAAAATAACGAATGGCTTCAATAGTGAATTCCGAAATGATAACTATTCTAGATTCAGACGTTCATTATTTTTAAATTCGTTATTTTAGGCATTCACTATTTTGGTCATTGGCTATTTTGACTCCCACCCAAAATCAGTAAGGAAACGATTTTCGTGGAAAAATCGGCGATCGACGATCATATTTTTTTCAGCCCGAATTCGCGTTCAATTTTCGTCTCATCGCTTCATGATAAGCGTCGAGCAGATTTTCAGGGCTGAGCCGATCGCAAGCAGCGCTAAAAACGCTCAGCACTTCATCAGTCGTCGTCTCATCGCTGCTACCGATTTTTTCGACGATCAAATCGGCGGTGATTTTTCCACGAATATTTTTTTCCACGGTTTCTGGAAATCGCTCTTCGATCTCACCGATCACTCGATCGGTATCATTGATCCGCAATGCGACGTCCAAAATGTCGGAAGCTGGTAATAAATCGTCATTCGACAGCAGATTAACGATCACGTTGGTCGGCATTTTCCTGATCAGGTCGTTGAAACCGAACAATCGAACCGATTGCGCATTACGACCCTCGTCCTCATTTTTTTTCAGCCGCTCCATTAGCATCTCTGTCAGTTCAGCCGATGAGCATTTCTTGCAGATCTCGTTTTTGATGTCGGTCAGGTCGAACGCTTGAAGACACTCAGCCAATTGGATTTTTTTCCGATAGGTTGTGAGAACCTTGGCGTAAAATTGCGGATCGCTGTGGAAAATGTCCGGCAACCGGGACAGAACCTTGCTGAGGCCGCACGATCGGCAAGCCGATTTCAAGGTGGCCTCGCTGTGCTCGATTTTCGCGTCCACGTCCAGCATTCGCAGGGTTTCCTTGGCCAGTTCGGATTCCGTCATGTGGCCCATTTTCAGCTGCGCAAATACAGGCAACAATTAATTCATGCAAAGAAAGCACATTTTTGTGATTTTTTTTTTCGACACAGTTGAAATCTATGTAATAAAACCAATGGTACATCAAAGTATAACATTTGAAGAATATTGTGTAAAATTTTCATGAAGAAATATTAAAAAATAGGGCAATGGCAAAATTTATTCGGAAGCCTCTCGGAAAAAAGTAGAATTGCGGTGGCCCTCATCGAGTTCGGTGCTGCTGGATCATCCGAAATCAAAAAATCAAAGTTCTTTCGTTAGATAATCGCTTTACCCAGGTAACGCCGTGGGGGTTTTTTCGAAATTTCAATTTTTCTATTTTTGGGAACACTTTGAAGGGAAAAACGCGATTTTTTCGAAAAAGAATCGGCTATTTTGCTATTGTAAAATAAAAAATATTAATAAATTCGAAAAAAAACTCTTCGGCGTTACCTCGTTAAATATGTACAGAAAAAATATGCAAAAATTCAAAAGGATCGGTGCAGTAGTTTTGACGGTACGATGGGGGCACCGCGACTTTGAAAACGTGAGTTGTGGGAAAAAGGCTTTAAAGACGCGTTCGAACAGCGAAGGTACAACAATCCGCGAGTACAAAAATACTCATAACGTCATCAATTTTGCTCCGATTGACTTGAAATTTTGACACAATATTCTTGAGGTATTGTGCATTAAGTAAAAAAATATAAAATAAAAATGCAAAAAAAAATTTGAACAACCCCTTAAGGTAGCCGCCTCTCTACGTGCTAAAAATATTTTAACTGTTAAAAATATTTTGCGTTAAAAATATTTCCATTAAGGGGATGCTGGAGTAGATTTTTTTACCGACATTGGTCGGTAAAACTAGAATTCCGCAATTTACGCTTTACGTCGTTATAATGCTACAGATATACTTCAAATTTGACAGAGATGTTATATGAACAACAACGGTTCGGCGTAGATGCGATTTTCAGTCGAAAACTAACAAGAAATAGGAAAAATTGTATATTTGTAAATCTCCGAAAACCAATATGGCCGTTTGAAATGTCAACAACGCATTTGCTGTAAGATATAATCGTTTGAGGAACTCAAACGTGCCAAATCCGTATCTACGCCAATTCTTTGATGTTTTCTGAATATTTCAGAACTGGCGAAATGTCGATTATAGAAACTGAATCCACGTAAAGCGTAAACTGCGTGCACGTGTTTTTGGTTAAACTTTCAGCCGATAAAGAAAATCTCTATCGACTCTAAATATACGTTTTTTCTATTTCTTGTTAGTTTTCGACCACAAATCGAATCTACGCCGAACCGTTGTTGTTCATATAACATCTCTGTCAAATTTGAAGTATATCTGTAGCGTTATAACGACGTAAAGCGTAAATTGCGGAATTCTAGTTTTACCGACCAATGTCGGTAAAAAAATCAACTCCAGCAGCCCCTTAATGACGGCTTTTTATTTTTATTTTTTTTTAATTACCAACAACCTACTTTGTATTGCGTCAGCAGCGTCTCAGCGCTGCATCTCTTAACCGCGCTCTGCAGAACCACTTTCGCGTCGACCTTGTCCAGAAGGTCCTCGAGCGGCATCTGCACTCCAACCGATTTCGTCGGTGGCGGTTCCGTAGAGGTACCAACAGTCGCCGTCGACGTCGTTCCGGACGGCAAAGTGTCGGAGGACAAATTAATCGTACTAATTTGCGAAACGATCGGAGTATCCTCAAGAACGGTACAAATCGAAGAATCGTTTCCAGAAATCGTCGTCGACGTTCGTCGAAGGTTCGCCTGTTCAGAAATCTGCTTTTCCTTCTGCGCAGAAAATTCCACCGAATTTTTGACCGCAGAAAATTCCAAAATCGGTAGCTCATCGGTGACGTCCATATTTTCGGTGTTACCGATCTCAGCGAATTTTTCGAGAACCCTTCTCACAAATTCGACCTTGGGACTGCCCTTGAAAGGAATTCGCATTACTTCGCGTTCGGTAAGTCGAGCCAAGTCGCCGATCGTCCGAATTCCTCTCATAATCAAATGATCGGTAAGATTTTCGATCCAAAGCGGATTCGTCAGACTCGTAAGCATAGAATCGATCGGTTCGGTGCATTTTACGAGCGAAGGAACGATCGGATCGGTATCGTTCAACGATTGCTGCTGCTGCTGAGTCGATTCTTGACTGTCCTGAGTCATCGGCAAACTCGCGAAGATCGAATCGGTAACCGGCAAAGTGTCCATCATTCCGTCCGGATTTTCGTTACCGATTTTTTCCGCCTTCTCACAAAACATTTCATCCGAATTGGCAGTCGAATTGAGACTCGGTACATTTCTTACGTCGACAGTGTCTTCGAGACTTTCCGATTTTTCTTGCCGATCGTCGGATAAATCGGCAACAGTGGCGATACCGATACTACCGATCATCAAAACGCCTTCGTCGTCGTCGGTAACGTTGAGTTTGATGGAATCGACGCTGTTTTGCATCGAAATTTCGGACCGATCGGTTACCGATCTTTTCGGACTTTCGTCGCTGCTGTTGAATAAATCGTCCTGAGTTTCGATATCGATCGTCGAATTTTTTGCTGTCGATTTTACACTCTTTTCAGTGTCTTCGTCCAACCGATTTTTTGGAACGGTTAACCGATCGATTACCGATTTCGGCGATGATATCGATTCGCTGGTATCGGTCGATCTGAATTCTGAGTCTTCGAGGTCCTCAGCTATTTTCACGAGCAGTGCATTTTCCCTTTCGCAATCCATATCAACGTCGCTACTCATTTGAATAATTCTGCCGAATCGGTTCGACTGTTTCATTCTCAATGGCGAATTTTTTCCGAACAAACCGCGAGCAGCGAATTTAGTGGTTTTCAATGGCGATCCTCCGGAAATGACGTAACCCATTTCTTTCGAAACTGGAGGATCGGCAAAGCTGACTCTTTTTCGCAGACTTCGATTCGGTGTCGTCGATTCTGAGGTTTCTAGGTCAGCTGGGGTCTGTCGGACCCCAACACGCTTTAGGATGCTTACACTCGGCGATGCGGTCAAAGATGGCGGATTTGCACTCGACCATTCGAGCATCGGTAATTCGTCCTTTTCGCTCTGCGAATTATCTTCGTCCTCAGTCGAAGAATGTTCTCCAACATTTTTCGACTCGTCGATTTTATTCATATTCGGTGATAATTTTTCGCCGTTGTTTCGGAGATTGCGGAATAATTTTCCTGGCGGCGAAGCAGTGGCAAAATCGGCGGTTTTCATGTTGTTGAAAATTTTTTCCTGACGACTTCCGCCGGGACTCGAAGTCCTTTCGGTTTCTTTGTCCTTGAAAATGGAGTCTCTGACCTTGGACTGTTTTTTCGATTGATCTTCGTCGGTGTTTGTTTTATTTTCAGATTCGTTGTCCTTATCATTTATGGCTAATTTTGTGACAAGACCCAACATATGAGCAGCTCTTCCGACTGCGAAGCTTTTTGGCTTCGCGAATCGTTTCGACGAATTTTTTGGGGACGAGAAATTGAAGACTGATTCGATTCTCATCGGTGCTGAGGAATTTCCGTTGATTTTAGACGCCTCTTCGGTTCCTTTTTTTTCGGAGTCTTCGATGACGACTTCTTCGGCGGTTTGGGATTTAATTGCGCTGATGTCCAAAAATGTTTCGTCGGAGTCGTCGAGTTTTTGCGATGAATCTTTGGCGGAAATGTCGATTTCCATCGATTCGGGAATTATTGGCGACGAGGCTCGAAGAATGGAATCTGCTATTTCGGTGTCGATTTGTGCGGCGTTGGATTTTGCGAGAGCCAAGGCGGTGATTATGGATTTTCGATTGGTTCCGGCGATCGATGGATCTTCCTGCGAACTTTCGATGACTTCGTCGTCGTCTTCGTCATTTATAATCAAATCGATTCTTTCCTTGACACTGATCGTCGGTTTCGATTTCGGTTTCGACCGATTCGCTGCTTCAATTTTCGCTTCTTCGAGTGACTTTGATCTATAGATCATCGATATTTCATTTTCCGGAGTCTCTTCGTCGACGTCAATTTTTTCCTTGCAATTGATCGTCAGTTTTGGTTTCGATTTTGTTCGACTCGCTGCCTCCATTTTTTCTTCGAGTGACTTTGATCTATAGATCATTGATCCTTCGTTTTCCGGAGTCTCTTCGTCGTCGTCAATTTTTTCCTTGGAATTGATCGTCGGTTTTGGTTTCGATTTTGTTCGACTCGCTGTCTCTATTTTTCCTTCTTCGAGTGACTTTGATCTATAGATCATCGATCCTTCGTTTTCCGGAGTCTCTTCATCGTCGTCAATTTTTTCCTTGGAATTGATCGTCGGTTTTGGTTTCGATTTTGACCGATTCGATGCCTCTATTTTTGCTTCTTCGACCGGCTTCGATCCATAGATCTTCGATCTATAGATCATCGATCCTTCGTTTTCCGGAGTCTCTTCGTCGTCTTCAATTTTTTCCGTGGCACTGATCGTCGATTTCGGTTTCGGTTTCGTTCGACTCGCTGTCTCAATTTTTTCTTCTTCGAGTGACTTTGATCTATAGATCATCGATCCTTCGTTTTCCGGAGTCTCTTCGTCGTCGTCAATTTTTTGCTTAGCATTGATCGTCGGTTTCGGTTTCGATTTCGTCCGACTCGCTGCCTCACTTTTCGCTTCTTCGACCGACTTCGATCCATAGATCCTCGATCCTTCGTTCTCAGAAATCTCTTCGTCGTCGGCGTCGACGATCGTCTGGGAAATCGAATTGCTGCCACCTTCTTGAAGTATCTTTTTTCCGCTCGGCAGCGATTTTACGTCCAATTTGTTGCGACTGCGTCGTTTTTTCGTCGGTGGATCCGAAATCCCGGTTTCCGGTTTTTTCGTCGGTGGATCCGAACTTCCGGTTTCCGGTTTTTCAGATCCTCTAAGACTTCGTCTTGCCTCAGATCTTGGTTCCGAATTTTTGGGTCGAGTGGATTGCAGATCCGAATTTTTGGTTCGAGTGGATTCCGAATCCGAATTTTTCGCTCGAGTGGATTCCGAATCCGAATTTTTCGCTCGAGTTGATTCCGAATCCGAATTTTTCGCTCGAGTGGATTCCGAATTTTTCGCTCGAGTGGATTCCGAATCCGAATTTTTCGCTCGAATGGATTCCGAATTTCTGGGTCGTGTGGATTCCGAATCCGAATTTTTCGCTCGAATGGAATCCGAATTTTTGGCTCGAGTGGATTCCGAATTTTTCGCTCGAGTAGATTCCGAATCCGAATTTTTGGCTCGAGCGAATTCCGAATTTTTCGCTCGAGTGGATTCCGAATCCGAATTTTTGGCTCGAGCGGATTCCGAATTTTTTGCTCGAGCAGATTCCGAATTTTTCGCTCGAGTAGATTGCGGATCCGAATTTTTCGCTCGAGTCGATTGCGGAGTCGATTCCGGCGAATGTTGCCTCTTTCCAAGATACAAAAATTCGTCGTCGTCATCAGCTCCGACCTTCGATCGTCGTCTCGAAGGCAAAGGAGCACCAAAATTCATATCAATCCTGAGTCGAGCCATTTCCAAATCCGTTCGCCTGTCGACAGGATTTGAAGTAAGGCTCTCAGCGTCGCTCGAAGGGTTCGACGGTGACCTTGAATTTTTTCTCCGCAATCGTTTGCTCCTTTCGCTTCCTTCGGACTCCGAATCCGAAGCCGCTTTGCGTTTCGTTCCTCGATACGATTTTTTTCCGATGCATTCCTTCGCCTTTTCCGAATCCTGCGACTCGGAGGTCGAATTTTTTGAGGGCCTTCCGACCGCTGTTTGACCTTTGACCAAATTTCGGATAGGTTTTGCAGTCGTTTCCGATTGTTTGGCGCTTCGCAAGGCTCCGAATTTTCCATTGGCTGACGTTTCTGCTGCGTTTGACGATTTTTCGTCCTTTTCTGTGCTTTTTTCTTCGGGAAATTCGTCACGTGACTCAAAATCCAATTTTTTAGCGACTTCAACATCGTCTTTGGCTTCCTCAGCTTCCATAATTTTTTCGGTACCGATGTAAGAATGATCGACCAATGGACTGAGTGGACTCAAATTCACTGTCGTTTGTCGGAGCTCTTTTCTTTCTTCAATTTTTTCGGATTTTTCTGATTTTTCTGATTTTTCGGATTTTTTTTTCGAGTCGACTGGAGCCTCAATATTCGAACTGTTGTCAAATTGTTGGCCACTTGGACACAAAGATGGCGTCGGTGTCGCTTCCTCAGCTTCAGATCTTTTTTCTTTAGCTTCGACGATTTTGTTTTCCTTATTTTCTGCGAGATTTTCGTCAGTTTTCGACTGTTTCGCTTTGCCTTCGAACCATTGTTGAAGATCCTGAGTATCCTGCGAAGAGGATTGCGACAAATCGTTGTACATCGCTGGAATATCGTCTCTCCTTCTTTTTAGAGATTCTTTTTGGTGTTCGGTCAGTCGACTGACGTCGACTTTTAGGTCGGATTTAATTACGACGTAATCCTGAGAATCTGGTTCAGGCGGTGGCGGCGCCATTTTTTTTTCCTCCTTTTGCTGTTGCAGTGTTCGTGGAGATGATGACCGATTTCGATTCATAAAGCTTCCGGCCATTTTTACCTGTTTAAGGGCTCGATCGGCTTTTTCGCTGCTTTTTATCGTCAGCAGCGACGATTTTTTCGCCTCACGATCCAATTCGAGGAGCAAAATTCGAGTATCTTCGTTGAGGTTCTCCTTCATCGATGTGATTGCAGTCAACGCCTGAGAAGCGATTTCAGGATTCGAATGCTGAGTCGCCAGGAGAATTATTTTTCGGTATTTTTCGAGGAAATTCGCGTCGAGATGTTTGTTTAGGCCTCGGAGGATGCTTACGACTGTTTCCCAGGTGCTGGAAACCTTAAAAATGAAATGCAGAGTGAATGATAAAAATAATTTAAAATGCGCGTGCGCCAATTAAGTCGATGTGAAATACCGACGCTCACCTCAAAAGTTCGGATACGCTTTTTTTTCGTGAATTATGAACGGATCGAAGTGAAAATTGAAATGCCAGTAATGTGAATCTCGTGAATGAATTGGTCAGAATTTTTATTTTAATTAAAAAAATTGATGTCGGTAACCGACCTGTAATTTTTTTTTTCGAAAATCAAAATTCTGACTAATTCATTCACGAGATTCACATTAGTGGCGTCAGTATTTCAATTTTCGCTTCGATCCGTTCATAATCGGCGACAAACAGCACATCCGAAGATTTTCGGCGCTCAGTGTTTCACATGGCCTTAAGGGGTCTCTCTACTTTCGATGCATGGAAAAACGCTATTTTTATTTTTTTTTTTTTTGAGAATACTGTTATGTTTAGCGATATAAAACGTTTTGGGCTTAAGAAAGGCATTCATAAATTACAAAAAAAAAAGAAATTGATTTTAGTCACTTTTTAGTGTGAAAATGACAGATAAACAGGAGACCGCAAAAAGTAGGTAGGTGTGCGCTGTTGAAAAAATCTCAACAACGGCCGATTCGAATAAAAAAAATTAAATGGTTTTAGGTTTAGTATATCAGTGGCTATATCCCCTACTAGAATTATTAATTTATATGCGAAAATAACAAAATGGCGGACAAAAGAAATAAAAAAATTGAAAAAACGTGTTTTTTGCATGTTTTTTGCCAAAAAAAAAGTAAAAATTCTAATTTTGCAATAATTCTGGTAGGGGATATTGCGATAAGTGTACAGAATATGTGGTTAAAATTTCATACGGATCCAATCAGTAGTTTCTGAGATTTTTTCAACAAGCGGTTCGAAAACGTTGTTTCGAGAAAAACGCTTTTCAAAGTTTTAGCGATATACGATATATATATAAGCGCGCTCAGGTAGCGTTCAACGTATGGAAAATACCTTTAGAATGCTCTGATCTTTCCAAAATTTACAGAGAATACTTTTAAATGTATAAACTTTCGAAAAACGCACAAAAAAAAATCGATTTTTAAGCAATTTCAAAGTAGAGAGACCCCTTAAAAATTAGGAGGAATCTTTGTTACCTCTTTGATCAAAAAGGCTTCAGCGTCGATCGCCAGCATCAACTCGATCGTCTGACTCGTTTCCGTCAAGTAAACCAGCGCCTTTTCCGGGCTGTGACCGTAGACCGTGATGAGCAACGCGGAAAGCGCCTTCAAAACGCAATCGGCTTCAGCCGGTTGACCCTCGTGCAGAGCGATCGCCGTAAGATCGCTGATGAGTCGCACGATCGGCGGGATTTCGACCCTACCTGAAATTGTTTCATTCTATAAATTCGCCAAAATGGGTGAGGTTCAAAATACCGAATGATCATTATAGCGAACGGCTAAAATAGCGAATTTACAACTAATGAACGTGTAAATTTAGATTGATCATAATTACGGAATTCGCTATTTTAGCCATTCGTTATTTCGATCATTCGGTATTTTGACCCCACATTTTATTAAAATGCAGTTAAGCACATTTTTGTGTGTTTTTTTTAGACGACACCGTTGAAATCTATGTAATAAAACCAATGGTACATCAAAGTATAACATTGGAAGAATATTGTGTAAAATTTTCATGAAGAAATATTAAAAAATACGGCAATGCCAGCATTTATTCGGAAGCGTCTAGGAAAAAAGTAAAATTGCGGTGGCGCTCATCGAGTTCGGTGCTGCTGGATCATCCGAAATCAAAAAATCAAAGTTCTTTCGTTAGATAATCGCTTTCCCCAGGTAACGCCGTGGGGGTTTTTTCGAAATTTCAATTTTTCAGTTTTTGGGAACACTTTGAAGGGAAAAACGCGATTTTTTCGAAAATAAATCGGCTGCTTTGCTACTGTAAAATAAAAAATATTAATAAATTCGAAAAAAAAACTCTTCGGCGTTAGCTCGTAAAATATGTACAGAAAAAGTATGGAAAAATTCAAAAGGATCGGTGCAGTAGTTTTGACAGGGTACGATGGGGGCACCGCGACTTTGAAAACGTGAGTTGTGGGAAAAAGGCTTTAAAGTCGCGGGCTCGGGGGCAGCGAAAATACAACAATCCACGAGTACAAAAATACTCATGAAATACTCATGTATTATTTTGAATATTCTTACCCAGTAAGTTTTCGTAGTTGATGGTGCCGAGTAAAGCGTCGACGCCATAAACGGCGATGCGGTAACATTTGCTGTTTTTTCCCAGACAATCTTGAATCATCGTTGAAGTTTTGTCGAGAATTTCGTTGGGTTTGACGGTGGAAATCGAGTCGGCTTTGCACTCGAATTGTTTGTAGAGTTCCTTCCACTTGATCGCGATTTCTTGGGCCTTCGATCAAAAAATCCTCTATTAATTTTTATTTCCGCAAAAAAAAAAAAAAAAAAAAAAAAAAAAAAAAAAAAAAAAAAAAAAAAAAAAAAGACGCATTGTTCCTAGCTCAAAGGGGAGAATAGTACATTACGCTACAAGGGGGGGAAGTGCAACTTTTCACCGAGTGTGAAGTTGCATCCCTCCCATGTAGCGTACTATACTTTTCTCCCGATTTCACTGCAAAATAACTCCATTTCGCGTGTGCAACGGGGACGGAAAATTAGGTTATTTTTAGCAAATGACGATCCGCATGCGTAATGCGATTTTCATTTCTCCCGCCGGGCAGGAATAAGCCGATTTCCTCCCTAGGGAGGAAATGAAATCGTATTTCGCATGCGTGAGTCAGTTGTCAAAAATGAGCTATTTTCCGCCCGCGTTGCGGACGCGAAATGGGGTTATTTCAGTGGAGTCGGGAGAAAATACCTTTAAGAGCTTGAAAAATAGGTATTTTCGGGAATTTTTTTAGAGGGGATAAAATGATCCGATCATTTTCAAATTTACAGATAAGTTTCTTATAACTGTCAAGTTTAGAAAAGAATTTTTCTTTTTGGGATGACTAACAAAATGACGGCGTTATTAAGGGTCTTCGGACACCTGTCTACCGCGACATCGAAAAGTGCTGCAGTTGTCACTCTTTTTCTGTCGATCGGAAAACGATTTAATAAGTGTCATTCGTTTACTGACATATTAAGGGGAAGGATGTACCTAAAAAGTGATGAAAAAGTTCAAAATTGAAAATTTGGGAGCCTTCTTACTCCAAAGGTCGAATTCTCGACCATTTTTTCGACATATGTGGCCCCAAAAAAATTATTTAATTACACTCTCCCTTTCAAAATGTAGGTATATCCTTCCAATAATATTACTGAGAGTAACCTCCCAAAATTTCATCCAAATCGGTCGATAACTTTTTGAGCTACAATACGAGCAGTTTTTGAAAAAGTAGTTTCGAGATAATCGCGTTTAAAGTTTCAACTTTAGACTATGTCCGATAACTCCGCAAATATTCAATATTTCGAGTTTTCCTTTGGTCAGTATATTCATTGGGTATCACATTTTCGAAATATGTAAAAAAAAATTAATTTTTTGAAAATTCTAAAGGTATTTCTCCCCTTAAAAATAATAGAAACTAACCTGAATGGAATTTGTCGAAAACATGCGAGCGAATGGAAACCGAAGGATGGTCTCGACGGTTTTGAAGGAAGGTTCAGCCTCGGTCCCTTCGTTAATATTTTGGCTCGCGGAAAAACCGCAGGCGATCTCAGTGCACGCAAACCACAATTCGAAGCAATCGGCGCTGATAACAGAAAATAATAAAATTAATAATGAAAAATTCCAAAAATCATTATTATCAATAACATTATCATCGTCATCATTATCATTTAATTTAAGAGTAACCTCTCTAAATTTCTCAAAGTAGACATTGATCAGTATTAATTAATGATGATTAATGAAATATAAATAATAATGGTTAATTAAATTAAAAGAAGACATCAATCATAATTAATCAATAATGACTACATTAATGACATTAATCATACTTAATTAATAATGATCAAAAATGAAAATCATTATTATCAATAAAATCATCATCATCATTATTATCATTTAATTTAAGAGTAACCTCTCAACATTTCTCAAAGAAGACATTAATCAGTATTAATTAATAATAATTAATGAAATATTGATAATAATGCTTAATTACATTAAAAGAAGACATTAATCATTATTAATTAATAATGATTACTGTATTTTTTAATTTATTTACATCATCATTATTATCATTTAATTTAAGAGCAACATCTCAAAGTTTCTCAAATCTCAAATTATTAATTAATAATGATTAATGTCTTCTCGTCCAAAAATTCATAAAAACCAAAACTTACAATCCACTTTCGTTGATCGGAAATTTTTCCAACTCTTCGATCGTTTTTCCGAGGAATTTTAGAGTCTCAGAACGAAACTGCGTTTGTCCCTTCGGCTTCAGCGTCTGCCACATCAAACGCTTTATCGCCTCGCAATGTTTTTTTCCGACTGACTTCAGAAAATTCGTATTAATGATCCGGTTCGTGAAATCCATGAAAATGGAATCGCGGAACGTCAGATCGGCGGCGACGGTCGCCAAATCAGGAACGAAGACGTCGCGAGTGAAATCGTTGACGCAGGACAATTCCAAGTTGCGATTTTGCAGCTCACTGACGACTACCATAAATTCGTTGTATACCGCATCCTAAAAATAAATGGAAAAAAATATTATCAGCGGCTTTTGAATGAGGATTTAAGGATGTTATACAGCTCTACACTAGTCAAATGAGTGCTGATTTTTAAAAATAATGTATACATAGTTTTAAGCATCTGTTGATTTTTTTGAATGGTTTTTTGTATTTCCAGGTATGTTCTTAACTTGGGAAAAATTTAATTGCAACGGATTTGCATAAATATTAACCGATTTAGGCAAACTTTTGAAAAGGTAATTTTCATTCAGTTTTTTTAAAGAATAAACCGTGTTTTTTGTTCGATTTGGAGGTTTCACGGCTTATTGTCTTTCTTGAAAGATGCTTTATGAATTTGCCTCACAAATAATTTATAACATTCTCCGTTTAAAAATGACAACCTTTTGTTAACCCATCTACAAAAATATTTTGTAAACAAACAGCTGTAATTTTTCAACGAAAATTATTAAAAATTATTTATGAGGCAAATTCGTTAAGCATCTTCTAAGGAAGACAACGAGCCGCGTAACATCCAAATCGAGCGAAAACATGGTTTATTCTTTAAAAAAAACGGAACGAAAAGTACCTTTTCGAAAGTTTGCGTAAATCGATGAATATTTTTGCAAATCGATTGCAATTAAATTTTCCCCAGGTCAAGTACATATCTGGCAATACAAATCACCATTAAAAATAATCAACAGATGCTTACAACTATGTATAAATTGTTTTTAAAAATCAGCACTCATTTGACTAGTGTGGAGCTGTATAACATCCTTAAGGGGTCTCTCTACTTTGGATGCATGGAAAAAACGCTATTTTTAACAATTTTTTTTGAGAATACTGTTATGTTCAGCGATATAAAACGTGTTGGGCTTAACAAACGCATTCGTAAATTACAAAAAAAAAAGATTGATTTTAGTCACTTTTTTAGTGTGAAAATGGCAGGTAAACAGGAGTCTGCAAAAAGTAGGTGGGTGTGCGCTGTTGAAAAAATCTCAACAATGGCCGACCCGAATCAAAAAAATTAAATGGCTTTAGGTTCAGTATATCATTGGCTATATCCCCTACCAGAATTATTAATTTATATACGAAAATAACAAAATGGCGGACGAAAAAAAAATTGAAAAAACGAGTTTTTTTGCATGTTTTTTGCCCAAAAAAAATAGTAAAAATTCTAATTTTGCAATAATTCTGGTAGGGAATATAGCGATAAGTGTACAGAATATGTGGTTAAAATTTCATAAGTATCCAATCAGTAGTTCCTGAGATTTTTTTCAACAAGCGGTTCGAAAACGTTGTTTCGAGAAAAACGCGTTTCAAGTTTTAGCGATATACGATACAGAGTTGTAAATCCTCAAATATTCATGAGATATGGTCAACAGTACAATTTTTTTGTAACGATGATTTCATAATAATAATAATGATTATTCATAATAATGATTATTCATAATAATAATGATTATATGATTAGAATAATGAATGAATTCATAATAATAATGACATAATAATGATTATTCATAATAATAATAATGAATAATAATGATGATTTCATAATAATAATGATTTTCGCTTTAATATTGGGAGAAATAATGAAAAAAATGGGGAAAACATGTAATTTCATTCAGAAAGTAATGCATCAATGATTTCTTCCATTTTTTCCACTGTTTCTTCTAATATTAAAGCGAAAATTAGTATTTTTTTCTGCTATTCAAATGTTTACACTCCATTTTATAATCACTACACATTATTATTATGAAATCATCATTACAAACAAAAATTGTACTGTAAAATATATCTCATGAATTTTTGGGGATTTACAAATCTGATACGATATATATATAACCGCGCTCAGGTAGCGTTCAACGTATGGAAAATACCTCCAAAATGCTCTGATCTTTCTAAAATTTTCAGAGAATACTTTTAAATATATAACCATTCGAAAAATGCACAAAAAAATCGATTTAAAAAAAATTTCAAAGTAGAGAGACCCCTTAAAGAAAAAAAGGTAACAATGCGATTCGAACCTTCGATTCAGCGTTCGTCGATTTCACGTAACGCATCGCATTCGTCAATAAAACTTTGCCAATTTCCGCCGAATTTCCCATTTCCGTGTCCGACAATTGACCAATAATAGCGACGGCTTCGCCGACGCTGTGCAAAAAGGCTTTGTAACATTCGACGAAAAGTTCGTCGGTGATGGAATTCGTCAGTCGTTCGTCCAAAATCGGTGGCAGTGAATTTCTGTCCTCCTGATTGGTCACTATTAATTGAAGCAGAGCGTCGATCGCTGCGATTTTCGTTTTTATGGATCGTTTTCCCGGCGCAGCGGCGACGTCGGCTTTCGCCGACGGAAGTGGAGCGTCGCCCAACGGACCGAAGCAAAAATTCAGGAACTGAGTGACGACTGGTTCCGCAAATTTTGTGATATTCGCGTAGAGCTTCGTAATCAGGTACCACCAGACTTCCAATTTTGTCAGAGCTATCAGCTCACTTTTGCTGTTTTTTGCAGTCAAAGGAACGCAAAGCAGCTTCACGCGTCTCGACGTCGCCAATTCCTTTGGATCCAGAGCGAAATTGTCGATCAACAATTTCCATAAGACGAACGCTTGTCTGTGGAAAAAATTTTTATGATTAGATATTAGAAAATTATATATTCGAAGGATGAATTAAGGTGTTATGCCACTGTAGAGGCCGAAAAAATAGGCTGTTTTCGGGAATTTTTTTCCGGAAAAACTGCAATGAATATCGAGATTTAAAAAATGGGTGTTTATCATACATGTCAGTGACTGTATACGATAATTTTTTTGAAGCGATTCGTAACAAAATGGCGGTTGTGCAGCGTTTCTGTGACGATGTCTCCGTTTTTCCGAGCTCCACGGCCGCACCGATAACTCGGATAATTATATTCCGATTCACTTGAAATTTTGCACATATCTTTAGAAATACATTGTCTTCGACACTACCCAGGATTTTTTTCGATATTTGGATTTTTAATAAAATGGCGCACTTTTGAAGTGAAAAGTGCAAAATTTGCCTAAAAAATCGTCACAAAATTGTTAATAACAAATGAACTAAGGCTCAACAAAAAAAATCCTACGCAGTGTCGAAGACAATGTATTTTTAAAGATATGTGCAAAATTTCAAGTGAATCGGAACATAATTGTTCGAGTAATCGGTCCGGCCAGCTTGAAAAAAGTAGTTTTGAGATAAACGCGTTTAAAGTTTGTCGACTAAAATTCAAAAATCGAGTACTTAGAAATTTTTCCCGGTCATGATCTTTTGGGACATCATTTTTAAGGTCCCAAGGGTCGTTTTAAAGCAAAAAAAAAAAAAATCGATTTTTCGAAAATTCTACAGTGGCATAACCCCTTAATTATTAATCAATAAATAACCAATTGACCTGCGGACGTTGGGATCCGTTGACTTAAAAGCTCGTTCCTCGACGATCAGCAAATTGTTAATGAGCGCCGCGCCGCGATGCAATTCGGTGCCGAGCATCTCGACGCTCATCGACCATTGATCCGTCCAATCCAATTCGCAGGATTTCACCAGCAGCGACATTCGCGTGCAATATGGGCCCTGAAGATCGCTTCTATATTTCGCCCAGACGTCCGAGTATTTTGTTTTTATGTGCGAGCTGAGATCCGTGCCGATTGCCTCCCTCAGCAATTTTATCGCTGGTGGACGTTGCCGTTTGTGACCCATATAAGCCAAAGTCACCACTTTGTCCATCAAAAGTGTGTCGAACTGTTGAAAAAAATTATTCGACGATTAAAGCAAACATCCTTGAAAATTAATTTCGCGAGGGATTTTTTTGTGGAGTTCAAAGCAGAGTTGTAAATCCCCAAAAATTCATGATATATATTTTGCAGTACAATTTTTTTTGTAATTATGATTTCATAATAATAATGTGTAGTGATAATAAAATGGAGGGTAAACATTTGAATAGCAGAAAAAATACTAATTTTCGCTTTAATATTAGAAGAAATAGTAGAAAAAATGGAAGAAATTATTGATGCATTACTTTCTGAATGCAAATACATTTTTTCCCATTTTTTTCCATTATTTCTCCCAATATTAAAGCGAAAATCAGTGTTTTTTCAGCTATTCAAATGTTTATACTCTATTTCATTATCCCTAGTTATTATTATTATGAAATCATCGTTACAAAAAAGAAATGTACTGCTGATCATATCTCATGAATATTTGGGGATTTACAACTCTGGGTCAAAGTAGTTATATTTTGTAGCAATTTTTTACAAAGTAGCTATTTTGACCCCACATTTTACTAAAATGCAGTTAAAATATCGAATGATCAAAATAACGAATGACTAAAATAGCAAATTTCATAATGATGGCTATTCCAAATTGAGACGTCCATCATTTTTAAATTCGCTATGTTAGCCATTCATTATTTTGATCATTCGGTATTTTGACCCCACATTTTATTAAAATGCAGTTAAAAGTACGAATGATCAAAATAACGAATGACTAAAATAGCAAATTTCATAATGATGGCTATTCTAGATTCGGACGTCCATTATTTTTAAATTCGCTATTTTAGCCATTCGCTTTTTGGTCATTCACTATTTTGAACTAAATTTCACGAAACCTATTTTTCATACCCTCCGAACGCTGCGATAATCCTTAGTGGCCGAAGCAATTTTGTAGAGTCGGTAAAGCAGATTCAGAGCATTATTTATCGTTCGTTCTTCCAAGTCCTCTTCTTCTGTGAGCGTACGATTTTCCGCCTGTGCGAGTATCTGCAAATTATCCGAAGGCAAAAGCCACTCCATTGTGACTGTTCGAACCGAGCGCAGACAGTCGTTCGCGAAATTCACCGCCATCGGATCCTCAGCAGCCGCGACGAGCGTCTCATCATCCTCTGTTCGCAGAAACTCGAAGAGTTTCAGTCTGGAATGAACAAAATATAAATACCTTTCCGAGATTTTTATTTATTAAGGCGATGTGAAATACCGACGCTCACCTCAAAAGTTCGGATACGCTTTTTTTCGTGAATTATGAACGGATCGAAGTGAAAATTGAAATACAGATGCCAGTAATGTGAATCTCGTGAATAAATTAGTCAGAATTTTTATTTTAATTAAAAAAATTGATGTCGGTAACCGATCTGTAATTTTTTTTTTCGAAAATTAAAATTCTGACTAATTCATTCACGAGATTCACATTAGTGGCGTCTGTATTTCAATTTTTGCTTCGATCCGTTTATAATTCGCGGAAAAAAGCACATCCGAAGATTTTCGGCAGTAGGTGTTTCACATGCCCTTAAGGATTGTTATACAGCTCCACACTAGTCAAATGAGTACTGATTTAAAAAAATAATTTATGCATAGTTTTAAGAATCTGTTGATTTTTTTTTGAATGGTTTTTTGTATTTCCAGGTATGTTCTTAACCTGAGGAAAATCTAATTGCAACGGATTTGCATAAATATTAACCGACCTACGCAAACTTTTGAAAAGGTAATTTTCATTCAGTATTTTTTAAAAATAAACCGTGTTTTTTGTTCGATTTGGAAGTTTTACGTCTCATTGTCTTTCTTGAAAGAGGATTTATGAATTTGCCTCACAAATAATTTATAACATTCTCCGTTTAAAAATGACAACCTTTTGTTTACCCATCTACAAAAATATTTTGTAAACAAATAGCAGTAATTTTTCAACGAAAATTGTTGAAAATTATTTATGAGGCAAATTTGTAAAGCATCTTCTAACGAAGACAATGAGCCGCGAAACATTCAAATCGAGCAAAAAACCCGGTTTATTATTTTAAAAAAAACGGAACGAAAAGTACCTTTTCGAAAGTTTGCATAAATCGATGAATATTTTTGCAAATCGATTGCAATTAAATTTTCCCCAGGTCAAGAACATATCTGGAAATACAAATCACCATTAAAAATATTCAACAGATGCTTAAAACTATGTATAAATTGTTTTTAAAAATCAGCGCTCATTTGACTAGTGTGGAGCTGTATAACGTCCTTAAAAAAAAATCTTAGATGCTGACCTCTTTTTTCTGTCAATCCGCAGCGCCGACTCAAAGAATTTTAAGCTGTGACTGTCAAAGTGTTTCAAGACACTGCGCAGCGCCTTTGCCGCTTCGATTCTTGTGTTCTCATCGCTGCTGGATATCAGGTCGATGATCAGTCCGCACATTTGGCTGCATTCGTCGGCCGTCATCTCGGCCTCCTTCCGCAGCTTCTCTGCGTTGCTGCAAAGCAAAACTACGATTAATCGTCGCCTCAAATTTGGTTTTCTTTAAGATTTAAGATGTTTTTATAAGGTTGCCGAATGACGCTTGTTATTTATATACAGTAGAGCGTCGATTATCCTAACTACTTGGGACCGACCATCGTTCGGATAATCGAAAATTCGGATGACCGAACATCAATATTTTCTGAAGGGGGAGGCAGGAACTGAAACGCTTAAAATATTAGAATATGTATGTTTTTATCAAAAATTAATATTTTTAATATCACATTGTTAGTTATTATCAGTTAGTTATTATATATTTTGATAAAATCACTGGACTCTATACAATAAGCTATTTCCTTGGGAAAAAATTGAGGATTTTCTTCTGCTTCACGGCTGAAATTCGTTTTCGAGCTGCCAAATCACGCAATCGTTTGAGAAGTAGTTGCGTTGGGATTTTCCGAAAGACATCATCATTCGGAAAACCGAAAATTTTGATAAACCGAATAGCTGTTCGGATGATTGTCGATTCGGATAAACCAAATCATCGTTCGAATGATTGACGTTCGGATAATCGACGCTCTACTGTAAGATTATAAATGTGCTAGTGTCTTCCTCGTCCCTCATTGGCAAAGTGTCGCTCAATGTTCCTCAAAGGAGTGTGCGTCAGACAATGTTCAGACTTTTTGAACAAAAAGTGACCGGCACAAATTATGTGAGAATCTTAGTCATACAGCATTTGGCGAGGTTGGGAAACGAGTTTCCAACATTAAATTATATGGAAAGTACCGTACAGTGTGTTTTATTCTCAAGCTCGAATTGAAATTTGTCGATACGAATGAAGGCATCGAATGAAGGCGAATTGTAATATTAGCGTAATCAAGAAATTGTATGTAATAGGCTCTCAATTAAGATTTAAGATAGTACATTTACTGTTATTGTTTGTCTAAAACCTGGAATTTTAATGCTATGGTCCCACAGCCAAATATTTGTAAAAATGAAAGGAGAACCCTAGCAATCACGATAACTTTCATTTTTACCTAAAAAAACTGTCAAAGTGACCATAAAAATAACACTCAATAGAAATTGTTTTTTGCACAGAAGAAACTTCCGAAATGATCAAAATGACCGTCGAAATAACCAAACCCAAAAATCTTAAAGTTGCTTTTTCGTCAGCAGAACCAGTAACTTACCGTCACGATGACCCTTTTGACGGCAACGTTGTTTTGACGGTTAGATATTGGTTTTAGCAACGAAAATGTAACTATCACATTCTTTTTGTTTCGTCATTTCAAAGGTCATTTTTACAATTTCCGAAAGTTACTTCTGTGCAAAAAACAACTTCTGTTGAGCTTTATTTTTATAGTCACTTTGAAAGTCGTCGTGATCGCTAGGGTTGTATCTAATAGGCTCTCAATTAATATTTAAGATAGTTCATTTACTATTATTGTTTGTCCAAAACCTGGAATTTTAATGCTGTAGTCTTACTGACAAATGTTTGTAAAAATGAAAGGAGAAAACCATCGAGAAAAGCATCGAACGAAGGCGAATTGTGATCCCTAGCAATGAACACGACTTTTAAAGTGACTATAAAAACAACGCTCAACAGAAGTTATTTTTTGCACAGAAGTAACTGTCGGAAATTGTAAAAATGACCTTCGAAATGACAAAACAAAAAAAATGTGATAGTTACATTTTCGTCGCTAGAACCAATATCTTACCGTCAAAACAACCTTGCCGTCAAAAGGGTCATCATGACGGTAAGTAATTGGTTCTGCTGACGAAAAAGCAACTGTAAGATTTTTGGGTTTGGTTATTTCGGCGGTCATTTTGATAATTTTGAAAGTTTCTTCTGTGCAAAAAACAACTTCTATTGAGCGTTATTTTTATGGTCACTTTGACAGTTTTTTTAGGTAAAAATGAAAGTTATCATGATTATTAGGCTTCGCTTCAAATTTTTTTTTCTTCATCAAAATAAGTTTACCTGCGAATGTAGGTTAAGGCGCCGCATTGCAGCGAAGCTTTGCCGCTCTCCTTCAGATTTCGAATAAGCTTCTGCACATTTTGCGAAACGTTCGCCATATCGTCTTTGTAAAATCCGCGGCTCGACGAAAGGACGCAAAGGTCAAATCTCTATTCACATTTTGCGTCTCTACAAATGAAACAATTGCGAATTAGTAGTAGGGTAAAGTCACCAGTGAATGAACGGTTAAGCAGAAAGATTTGCTTATCATGAGTTTTTATGAAATGCAATATTTAAAAATAGTTTGCAAAAATTTTAACCGTTGACCAGAATGTCAAGATATGTGGAACAGCTAAAAAAAATCTCGTATTTTTATCGCAAAATATATAAAAATAAATACTAAAAGCGAAAAATCGAAAAACACCAGTAAATGAACGAGCCAATCTAACCTGCAGTTTTCATCGAAAATAAGCTTCAGCGACAAAATAATAGCAGTGGATAGCTCAAAAATTAACAAATTAGGAATCTAATGTTCAGCCAAGTCGTCATAATTGGTCATGAACTCTGAAAAACGCTATTTGTTCATTCACTGGTGACTGTTCATTTACTGGTGCCTTCACCCTAACTCAATCTTCGATCCAACCAACGAACCAACGAAATCTGAGAATCGAGTCGAGTCAGCAAATAATAATCAAGACTCGGAAAACCAAAGTCAGAAGTCGGCTTCGTTGTCTCCTTTTCAACAACGAAATATTAGTCTATCGACTATCGTCGAAACAAAGTGAATTCGGAGTCCATTGTTACCATCAGTGACCCTTTTTTATTTTTATTTCTCCAATAACGTCGATTCGATGTTTACCGAACGAATTTTTTTTTTCACGCGGTTTTCTTTTTTTTTTTCTTCGCTTACTTTTTTTTTTTTTTTTTTTTTGTACGAGGAATATATACACAAACTGTATAGACGCTGCTGATGCTTCGCCTTTGGCTGCTGATGTTCGACTGTTTCGGCTTTGGTTAGCGCAAATCCCGCCAATTTGTCGCCTTTGTTAGCCGGCTTCGAGAGCCGCAACTGCGCCAATATTTTCGCGCCTTTTTCTCGGCCGCACGCTCGATTAGAGATGAAAAATGACGGTCATTTTTAGAATCCGTCAAAGGACCAAGAAATGACCGTCATTTGACGGTCTTGTGACGTCATTTTTTTTGTCCATTTAGTCGAAGTTAAAATGACGGTCATTTCGACAAGCGTCTTGTGACGGTCTAAAAGTGACCAAAACACCTATCTAGTTGCGAAATGACGGTCTTTTATTTTTTGGTCACAAATTTGGTCACAAATTGTTTAACGTTGAATTCAAATATGTAAGTCAATATTGAAGCTAAACATTGAAAATCGCGACTTTTAACGTAGATCAGCTGATATATAACATTTAACGAGCATTTAAACAATTTTTTGATGATTTCCTGAATTTTTTATGCAGGTATCGACTGGAGATGGAAAATGACGGTCATTTTTCGAATCGGTCAAAGGACCAAGAAATGACCGTCATTTGACGGTCTTGTGACGTCATTTTTTTTGCCCATTTAGTCGACGTAAAAATGACGGTCATTTACCGAGCATTTGGATAATTTTTTGATGATTTCCTGAATTTTTATGCTGGTATCGACTGGAGATGCGAAATGACGGTCATTTTTCGAATCGGTCAAAGGACCAAGAAATGACCGTCATTTGACGGTCTTGTGACGTCATTTTTTTTGCCCATTTAGTCGACGTAAAAATGACGGTCATTTACCGAGCATTTGGACAATTTTTTGATGATTTCTTGAATTTTTTATGCAGGTATCGACTGGAGATGCAAAATGACGGTCATTTTTCGAATCGGTCAAAGGACCAAGAAATGACCGTCATTTGACGGTTTTGTGACGTAATTTTTTTTGCCCATTTAGTCGACGTAAAAATGACGGTCATTTACCGAGCATTTGGACAATTTTTTGATGATTTCCTGAATTTTTTATGCAGGTATCGACTGGAGATGCGAAATGACGGTCATTTTTAAAATCGGTCGAAGGACCAAGAAATGACCGTCATTTGACGGTCTTTTGACGTCATTTTTTTTGCCCATTTAGTCGAAGTAAAAATGACGGTCATTTCGACAAGCGTCTTGTGACGGTCCAAAAATGACCAAAACACCTGTCTAGTTGCGAAATGACGGTCTTTTATTTTTTGGTCACAAATTTGGTCACAAATTGTTTAACGTTGAATTCAAATATGTTAGTCAATATTGAAGCTAAACATTGAAAATCGCGACTTTTAACGTAGATCAGCTGATATATAACATTTACCGAGCATTTGGACAATTTTTTGATGATTTCCTGAATTTTTTATGCAGGTATTGACCATTCGGAATCAAACCAAAAACACGGGCAATTGCGGCAATTTTAGATGATCGGTCACAAATAAATTGGTCATTTTTGTACGCGTCATTTGACGATCATTTCGATCTTGAACTCAAAATGACGGTCCGAAAGCGATTCCTTCTTTACCAGCAAGTTCTCTATACCGTCCAGTCGTTTCCCAGCGTTTCACTCTCCTAAAACTTGCATCGGCCAATCACAGATTGAACATTCTTTCAAATTTTCTTCATCTAACGGAATGTTGTATCATGATTGGCTGATGCAACTTTCAGGAGAGTGAAACGCTTGGAAATGACTGGACGGTATGCAGAGCTTCTCGGTAAAGAAGGAATCGTATCAACCATTCGGACTCAAACCAAAAACACGCGCAATTGGCGGCAATTTTAAATAATCGGTCACAAATAAATTGGTTATTTTTGTACGCGTCATTTGACGATCATTTGACGGTCTTGTGGCGGTCGAATGACCGTCACAAGACGGACATTCGAACGAAGATCGAAACTCCCCGGGAAAAAATTTTCAGGTCTGACTGTATCTGGATCATATCTGGATCGTATCTGGGATTATATCTTGTCGATCATATCTGATCAGACAAGAAAAATGGCCAGGTCTGCCCATATCGGGTGATATCAGATCATGTATAATCATATCAGAATAATTTTTTCCCCACGGTGCCTTGTCTGAACAGCTCTGCCTACATCTGACCAGATCTAATCATATTGGAAGAAAGTTAGCCGAATCCGGATAGATCTGCACATACCTGAATAGTTCTGCCATATATGCGAGCAAAATTCTACATATCCGAGAGCAGCTGGATAAATCTGAACATATCTGCGCATACCAGGGTAAATCTGCCCATATCAGAATAGACCTGACCATCCCAGAGCATACCTAAGCATGTATTGATATGTTTGACTACATCAGAGCATATCTGATCATCCTGAAGCAAAAGTGAACGTATCTGAGCAGACCTGAATAGATCTGGATACACCGATTAACGACAGGGTCGCGGCCTTCGTGTTTTTTTTTCCTTCTGAGATGTTGTAGAGCAACAAAAAAAAAGACCTTAGATGTTTTTTCAGATAAAAAAATTGTTTTCGTAATTACGTCGAATCTGAATCTCATAAAGTACACTGACGATTTTTAGTTTTTATTGCAGAAAATTCTGTGTTCAATCACAATTGTGTTGAGCCTAGGCCCATAGTGGAGCGACGCTTAGATTAAAATCTAAAAAGGAAACAAAATTAAAAAAATATATAAAATAATACCTTAAATTCGAATTTCTTTAAAGTACTACGATGATTCGTTTTAAATTTTTATAGTAAGTTCTGTGTCCAAAAACAAATCCTCCCCCCCCTTGTTCAAGAAATCGTCATCCGGCGGCCTTAATTTCTTTTAACTTGGCATCGAGACGTTACCATGTCTCTTGATACGATTAGACGTGATTAGATGTCAACGAATATAAGTTGATATATGTTCAGGTACAGTACAGGATGATCAGGTACGTCACTGTACCGTATCAGGTTTGACACAACCTGAGCAGATATTTTCACAACTGATGTCAAATAGGGGTATAGATATAATTCAGCCAATATCAAACTCCCAGTAGAGTTCATATATAACTAGATAGTATTCTCTATCGGATCGGATCTCTTATTATATGAGCATATATGTGGAAATACGATGTCATACATTGTTAGATCCGATTCGATATAAGAACCACGCCAACAGATATGACCAGATATAAAGAGATATAAGTTCATATATGGCCAGGTTTTATATCCGCTGTTTTATATCCGATGAGATAAAATATTATATGAGCAGATATGTTCAAATACGACCCCATATCTGATTTTGTAAGGTTCGATATGAGAACCACGCCACCAGATATGACCAGATATAAAGAGATATAAGTTCATATATGGCCAGGTACTGTTTTATATCCGATGAGATAAAATATTGTATGTGCAGATATGTTCAAATACGATGTCTTATATGATTCTGTAAGATTCGATATAAGAACCACACCAACAGATATGACCAGATATAAAGAGATATAAGTTCATATATGGCCAGGTAATGTTTTATATCCGATGAGATATGGTCCTACATGTACAAATATGTTCAGATATGATGTCATATGCGGCTAGATACGATTCGACATATGTACCCCAACAACATATATGCCCAGATATCAACAGATATCAGATCAAACATCACCAGATACTGTTCGACATCTGAACAGATCTCATATCATCTAAGTATATATGATCAGATATCATGTCATACATGGTGAGATACGGCCCCGCATGTACAACCCGTCAACATATATGATCAGGTATGAAGATATATGAGTCCAGATATGGTCAGGTACGATCAGATATTTGATAAAATATGATCTTATATGAACAGATCTGATTGCAGATATGAACTTACATGATACCGTACGTAATCAGATATAAACGTATCTGATTCATATACGAATGTATCTGACTCATATATAGACATACACAATCAGACCTGAAAATTTTTTCCCGGGTCTGTATTATATCGTTGTTCGTCGGTGGAAAAAAGTATTGCGGAATTTGAGTAATTATTCGCGATACAAGAATTTCGCGCAGCCAAGAGCGTTTTTTTTGTGATATTCTCACCGCGACCTTAGCGACGTCACAGAAGCTGCAGCTGCAGCTGCAGAAAAAAAGGCATCCATTTTTTTGTTTTTTTTTTTCACCTTTCACGAAATTTATCGGCGACTTTAATTTTTTTTTTAATATTCTTACCGCCTTTTTTCTGCAGCTGCATCTTTTTTCACGTTTCGCGAAATTTATCGGCGACATTAATTTCTTTTTTTTAATTTACTTATCGCGACCTTGACGACGTCCGGAGGATATCGGGAAATGTGGGCGTCGACGGCTCGATCGATTTTCCAATATAATTCCACCAGCAGGTACTCCACAATAATAATAATAATGATAAGGGTATGCCGATCGCTATTCTGAATGGAATTTTGCAACCATTTCCTAAAAAAGAAATGAAAAAAGTGTTTTTTTTCCAATTGTTTTTAAATTCCTGGTAAAAAAGTAAAAGTGTTTTTTTTTGTTTCCAATTGTTTTTCGATTCCTGGTAAAAAAGTAAAAAAGTTTTTTTTTGTTTCCAATTGTTTTTCGATTCCTGGTAAAAAAGTAAAAGAGTTTTTTTTTGTTTCCAATTATTTTTTAATTCCTGGTTAAAAACTAAAAAAGTCATTTTTTGTGAAAAAAAAGTGAATTCCGTACTTTGTAGGAAAAATTCCTTTGTATCGATTTTTTTGCCTGGAATAAAGTGCTTCTATTTTTTTTTTTTTTTTTTTTTTCGTGTGGCAAATATTTGTCTTACGTCCTTTCCCAGCGAATAAGCAAACAGGTGGAGAGAGAGAGGGAAAATCCGCTTTTCTTTTGAATTTCTCCTCCGAGGCTTTCTGCTTTCGTTTCTTTATCCGGAGATCCGGGTTTATTGCGAAGAGGAGACGAGCGCCAGGAGATATTCTCGGGGCGCAGGCGTGATATCGACCTGCGGCAGCAGCAGCAGTAGCAGCAGCAGCAGCAGCAGCATGATAACACTATTACCGCACCACCAGGCAGGGGAGATCGGGGCGATGCATTTTACGGGGCAACACGGGTCGCGTCATCCTATATCAGAATTTTATATTCCCAAATATTTATAAGATATAGTCAACAGTACAATTTTTTTGTAACGATGATTTCCTAATAATAATAACTAGGGACAATGAAATAGAGTGTAAACATTTGAATAGCTGAAAAAAATAGTGATTTTCGCTTTAATATTGGGAGAAATAATGGACAAAAATGGGAAAAAAATGTAATTGCATTCAGAAAGTAATGCATTAATGATTTCTTCCATTTTTCCACTATTTCTTCTAATATTAAAGCGAAAATTAGTATTTTTTTCTGCTATTTAAATGTTTACACTACATTTTATAATCACTACACATTATTATTATGAAATCATAATTACAAAAAAAAATTGTACTGCAAAATATATCTCATGAATTTTTGGGGATTTACAACTCTGTCCTATATCGAATAAAATATTTCGAAAATATTCGTGAAAATATCTCGACTTCTCTTATCAATTCTTATTATGTCCTTATTCGTTTTGATTATCAATTCATAGGATAAGAAAAAATGCCTTAAAATGCCTTATCCTGTCTTATTAATTTTTATTTTGATTACTAATTCTTAGGATAAGAATGCCATCTTCTCTTATCAATTCTTGTTTTATCCTTATTCATTTTGATTATTTTTTATTATTTTTCAATAAATTTTCAACAAAAAAAAAAAAACAAAAACAAAAATGTTTGATAAGAATGCCATCTCCTGTCTTATCATCGAAATGCTCCTCTATAGAAACTGTAGTTGACAATTCAGAGAACTGAGGACGAAGTTTCCAGACGTAAATAAACAAAATCTATATCGAATAAAATATTTCGAAAATATTCGCAAAAATATCTCGAGATTTCTTATCAATTCTTATTTTATCCTAATTCATTTTGATTATTTTTTATTATTTTTCAATAAATTTTCAATAAAAAAAAAAAAACAAAAATAAAAATGTTTGATAAAAATGCCATCTCCTGTCTTATCATCGAAATGCCCCTCTATAGAAACTGCAGTTGACAATCCAGAGGATTGTGGTCGAAGTTTGCTGACGTAAATAAACAAAACCTATATCGAATAAAATATTTCGAAAATATTCGCAAAAATATCTCGAGATTTCTTATCAATTCTTATTTTATCCTTATTCATTTTGATTATATTTGATTATTTTCCAATAAATTTGTAATAAAAAAAAGAAAAACAAAAATTTTGATAAGAATGCCATCACCTGTCTTATCAACGATTGCTGCCCTATAGAAACTTATGCTATATCGAATAAAATATTTGGAAAATTATCATCCCGATGAATGTGAAAAAATAAATATAATCTGTTTACCTTATCATTTCTCGTTTTACCCTTATTCTTATTTCAATTATTCACTCTCAGGATAAGAATACGATATCTCTTATCACCGAAATGCTCAACTATAGAAACTACAGTTGACAATTCGGAGGACTGAGGACGAAGTTTCCAGACGTAAATAAACAAAACCTATATTGAATAAAATATTTCGAAAATATTCACGAAAATATTTCGAGTTTTATTATCAATTCTTGTTTTATCCTTATTCATTTTGATAATCAATTCTTAGGATAAGAATGCCATCTTCTCTTATCAATTCTTGCTTTATCCTTATTCATTTTGATCATTTTTTATTGCTACGAATTTACTACTATTTTCACTTGAACATTGATTATTTTTCAATAATTTTTCAATACAAAAAAATAAAATATAAAAATTTGATAAGAATGCCATCTCCTGTCTTATCACCGAAATGCTCCTCTATAGAAACTGTAGTTGACAATTCAGTCGACTGAGGACGAAGATTCCAGACGTAAATAAACAAAACCTACATCGAATAAAACATTTCGAAAATATTCGCGAAAATATCTCGAGTTCTCTTATCAATTTTCGTTTTTTTTTTTTTTTTTTTTTTTTTTTACCAACGAGAAAAACGAACATTTCGACCATCGAGAAGAAATGAATATTTTTTATGAATATTTTAATTCTCGTTTTACCCTTATTTTTATTTAATTTATTAATTCTCAGGATAAGAATACGATATCTCTTATCACGAAATGCTCAACTATAGAAACCACAGTTGACAATTCAGAGGACTGAGGACAAAGTTTCCAGACGTAAATAAAGAAGTCCCTGGAATGGACTCTGTTGCTGCTGCCTGTTGACGCTGTGAAAAGACAGGACACCTAGTTTCGCCTCTGCGCAGGTGTTATCTACCTGTGTATATATATATATATCTATCGGACTCTGTTGCGCTCGCGCTTCTCGTTTCCCACGAGTCGAGGGCGACGGCAGCGGTCGACCGCTTTAACCGATGAGGCTGCTGGTGTATCTCGCCGCAATCGCCAAAGCGAGATGGGAGCTGTTGGGGAGGAGTTGCGCGTGTTATGTGCGATGGGGAAAATTCAACAGCAACAACGTCGCTGGCTTCGTTCGTTCGCTGCTACTGCTGAAAGCGGCAGCAGCGAACCAACGATGCTGCTGAAAGCAGCAGCAGCAGCAGAATCATCTCCTCCCCCTTCGGCAGTCTGGCACCGACCGCCGCCGCTGCCGGCACGCGACGACCGATCCGCTCCGCCAATCGCCATTGATTATATCCACGTTAAATTCGTACGAGCCGATCAACCGTAAAAAAAATAAAAATAAGGAAAGAAAAATTAAAAAAATTAATATTCTAATATTAAAGGTGCATTTTTTGGATCTTTTATTTTTATTTTTTTCGTCGTGTCTTTTTTTCGCTGATTTATTTACATTAAATTCGTACGAGGAGAGCCGATCGACTGTAAAAATTGAAAGCAATAATAAAAAAATAAATACTCTAATATTAAAGGTGCATTTTTTAAAGAGCCGATCGACTGTAAAAACTGAAAGCAATAATAAAAAAATAAATACTCTAATATTAAAGGTGCATTTTTGGATATTTTATTTTTAATTTATTTTTTTTCGTCGTACTTATTTTTGTGATAAATTCCACGTTTTTTATTTATCGACGTTATATTCGTACGAGGAGAGTCGATCGATTGTGAAAACGGGAATCAAAAATAAAAAAAATTAATACTCTAATATAAAAGGTGCATTTTTTGGATCTTTTATTTTTATTTTTTTTTCTCCGCCAATCGCCATTGATTATATCCACGTTAAATTCGTGCGAGCCGATCGACCGTATCGTAAAATTAATACTCTAATATTAAAGGTGCATTTTTGGATTTTTTATTTTTATTTTTTTCGTCGTATTTTATTTTCGCAGTGAATTCCTCGTTTTGGCGGGACCTCGTTTTCGGAGGTGGACCACAAAAATGTGCAGCGCGGGTTTCGGTCGGCGCGACGACGGCTCGCGCGACTTTCAACGGAAAAATGCTGAAATTCTGATCGACGAAAAAAATTAAACTTAATCGTATAACGATTATAAATTGATAAAAAAAAATAGTAATAAAATAAAAATGAAGTTTGAGAGCAGCAACGGTTCGGTCGGCGTCGGTGCGACGACGAAAAATGGGATTCTGATCTGCGAAAGAAACTAAACTTAATCGTACAAAGATTATTAAATGGATTAAAAACAATAATAATAATAATAAAATAAAAATGAAGCCTGAGAGCAGCAATGGTTCGGTCGGCGCGACGACAAAAAGTGCGATTCTGATCGACGAAAAAAATTAAACTTAATCATAAATCGATTATAAATTGATAAAAATAATAATAACAATAATAAAGTAAATATGATAATAATATAATATGATAATAATAATAAAATAAAAATGTCGGCGCGACGACGAAAAATATGATTCTGGTCGACGAGAAAAATTGAATTTAATCGTAAATCGATTATAAATTGATTAAAAAAAATAATTAATAATAAAATGAAGCCTGAGAGCAACAACGGTTACCTCAGATCGACGCTTCCGGTCGAGGAAAGTGAGCTGCTGCCACCTGCCGCTCGCGATTCCAGTTCAGCGCCGGAACCGGAAGTCAATTCCGGAATTTCGTCGGCGCTGCACGAAAAGCTGACGCAGGTGACGTGCGGACCGAGAGGTGATAACGCGACGACGCTGATAAGGCCGATTGACCGGCGGCCGAGCAGCCGCGCCGCCGATCCGCGGAGCAGACCGACCAATCGGCAGCTGCTTCTCGCCGCTCTCGTCGTCACTCTCGTCGCCACCGGCGCATTGACGCTGCTGTTGCTGCTGCTCAATGGAACGCGCGGCTGCGATAAGGATCCACGTGAGTTTGGTCCATTGACCATTTTTTTTTTTTTTTTTCCATTTTTTTCAATAAATAATTTTTTTTTATATTTGCTTTTTTATATTTGCATATAAAAAAGCTCTCTTTCTACGTTTTTTTTATACATGAAAAAAACCCTCTCATTACATATAGAAAAGCTCTCTTTTTTTTATAAGGATCCACGTGAGTTTGGTCCATTGACCATTTATTTATTTTTTTTTTTTCTTTCAATAAATATATTTTTTTATATTTGCTTTTTTATATTTTCATATAAAAAAGCTCTCTTTTTACGTTTTTTTTATACATGAAAAAAACCCTCTCATTACATATAGAAAAGCTCTCTTTTTTTATAAGGATCCACGTGAGTTTGGTCCATTGACCATTTTTTTTTTTTTTTTTTTTTTTTTTTTTTTTTCATTTTTTTCAATAAATAATTTTTTTTTTATATTTGCTTTCTTATATTTGCATATAAAAAAGCTCTCGTTTTATATGTTTTTAATACATCCGAGAGCTTTTTCATATTTGCATATAAAAAAGCTGTCTTTTTTATAAGGATCCACGTGAGTTTGGTTCATTGACCATTTTTTTCGCCCTGTCTTCAGACATTTCATATGTTAATAATAATAATCATAATAACATTTGCATATAAAAAAAGCTCTCTTTTCATATGTTTTTTTCTTTATACATGAAAAAAACCCTCTCATGAGATATAAAAACTCTTTTTTTATAGGGGGAGCATCGATCCTACACATTTTTATTCTACACAAAAAATTCTACACAATTTTTTCTACACACGATAATGTCCTGCACGAGACATTCTACACATAACTAATTTCAATTTGCAATGTCTTACACATACTGTTGATCACAAAAAAATCCAACTCACTATATCCTACACATTTAAATATTCTGCGTAGATTATTCTACACATCTTAGATCAATAGATCGTGATCTTACACATATAACTCTTTATTACCCTCTTTAGTACTCGTTATATGTGTAGGATTACGAACTATTGATCTAAGATGTGTAGAATAATCTACACAGAATATTTCAATGTGTAGGATACACCGAGTTGGATTTTTTTGTGAACAGTATGTGTAGGATATTGCAAATTGAATTTAATTATGTGTACAATGTCTCGTGCAAGACATTATCGTGTGTAGGAAAATTGTGTAGAATAAAAATGTGTAGAAACGATCCTCGCGATTTTTTATAAGGATCCACGTGAGTTTGGTCCATTGACAATTTTTTTTGCCCTGTCTTCAGGCATTTTACTGTTAATAATAATAATCATAATAACATCTGCATATAAAAAAGCTCTCTTTTAATATGTTTTTTTTATACATGAAAAAAACCCTGTCATGACATATAAAAACTATTTTTTATATGTTTTTATACATGAGTGAGCTTTTTTATATTCAAAGCTCTCAAAGCTCGCATTTATAAAATATAAAAAGCTCTCGCATGTAAAAAAAAACATATAAAAAGAGAGTTTTTTAAAAAGCCCTCTTTTTTATATGCGAATTCCATCAGAGTGAAAGTTGGGCTGAAAATTATTTCGTTTCGAGCGCCGAACGCGATCCGGGCGACAATAATTGCACGGAGCCGAGGCTATCAACTTCTCTTCGAGTCGATCTTGCCGCCATCGCCGCCGCAATAAAATACACACGGTGCGATATATAGAGCGCGAGCTAACCGGGTCAACCATTATATTGCCTCGAGAATTGTGCCGCAGGCTGCACAACTGCATCACCTGGTGCACCTGCACCTGGTGATGCACTTTTTATTTTTCCTTTTTTTTTCTTCTCCGATATATCTGCGAAACAGACGTTTGTGACAATATGACAATGTGATAATGATGCACACGTGTCGCAAAAAAAAGAAGAAAAAAAATCCACCTCTAATTGACAAATTAATTAATTGCACATTTGTCCTCAGGGCCGAAGGTCTGCATGACCGAGGAATGCGTGAGAACAGGTGAGTTTTTTTCAATTATCGTTATCGCATTTTTTTTTTTTTTTTTTTTTTTTTTTTTTTCAGATAATAATAATAATAGTAATGAATTGGTTATTAAATGAGTTATTTGTTTCAATTTCAATTGGGTATTGAATTAATTATCTGTCTCACTTTACAAATGTTTTCGTCTCACAAATGTCTCATAAATGTTCACAAATGATAATAATAATAATAGTAATCAATTGGTTATGAAATGAGTTATTTGTTTCAATTTCAATTGGGTGTTGAATTAATTATCTGTCTCACTTTACAAATGTTTTCGTCTCACAAATGTCTCATAAATGTTCACTAATGATAATAATAATAATAATAATAGTAATCAATTGGTTATTAAATTAATTATTTGTTTCAATTTCAATTCGTTATTCAAAAGAGCGAGGGTCGTTTCTACACATTTTTATTCTACACATGGGTAGATTTTATTCTACAAATGTCTCATAAATGTTCATAAATGATAATAATAATAATAATAATAATAATAATAATAGTAATCAATTGGTTATTAAATGAATTATTTGTTTCAATTTCAATTGGTCATTAAATGAATTATCCGTCTCACTTTTGAAATGTTTTCGTCTCACAAATGTCTCATAAATGTTCACAAATGATAATAATAATAATACTAATCAATTTTTAATTAAATTAATTATCTATCTCACTTTTGAAATGTTTTCGTCTCACAAATGTCTCATAAATGTTCACGAATGATAATAATAATGATAGTTATCAATTGGTTATTAGATGAATTATTTGTTTCAATTCAATTGGTCATTAAATTAATTATCTGTCTCTCTTTTGAAATGTTTTCGTCTCACAAATGTCTCGTAAATGTTCAAAAATGATAATAATAATAATAATAGTAATCAATTGGTTATTAAATTAATGATCTGTCTCACTTTTGAAATGTTTTCGTCTCACAAATGTCTCATAATTGTTCACAAAAGATAATAATAATAATAATAATAATAATAGTAATCAATTGGTTATTAAATTAACTATTTCTTCCAATTTCAATTGGTCATTAAATTAATTATTTCTTTCAATTTCAATTGGTCAGTAAATCAATTATCTGTTTCACCAGCTGCGAGTTTGCTATCAGCGATGGACCGAACAGCGGCGCCGTGCGTCGATTTTTTTCAATACGCCTGCGGCACGTGGAACCGCCTGCACGTGATACCGGAGGATCGCAGCTCGATAAACACCTTCGAGGTGCTCTCGGATCAGCTGAAGGTCATACTGAAGCAGGTGCTCGAGGAGTCGGTGAACGCGGACGACAATGCGGCGACCATCAAGGCGAAAATGTTCTACAAGTCTTGCATGGATATCCGTGGGTACAACGATTAAAAAAATAATACTATTGTTATCATTATTATTATCATTTATTAACCATTTATTTATTTATTTATTTTGTTTCAATCTCACGGGGAAAACCCCAATTAATAATAATAATAATAGCTTGCATTTTTTTTAATACTGCTACTGCTATTATTATTATTATTATTATTATTATTTATTAACTATTTCTTTATTTGTTTCTTTTATTTCAATCTCACGGAGAAATCCCCAAATAATAATAATAATAGCTTAAGGGGCTGCTGGAGTCGATTTTGTTACCGACATTGGTCCTGTAAAAATAGACTTGCGCAGTTTACGCTTTACGTCGTTATAACGCTACAGATATACTTCAAATTTGACAGAGATGTTATATGAATAACAACGGTTCGGCGTAGATGCGATTTTCAGTCGAAAACTAACAAGAAATAGGAAAAATTGTATTTTTGTAAATCTCCGAAAACCAATATGGCCGTTTGAAATGTCAACAACGCATTTACTGTAAGATATAATCGTTTGAGGAACTCAAACGTGCCAAATCCGCATCTACGCCAATTCTTTGATGTTTTCTGAATATTTCAGAACTGGCGAAATGTCGATTATAGAAACTGAATCAACGTAAAGCGTAAACTGCGTGCACGTGTTTTTGGTTAAACTTTCAGCCGATAAAGAAGATCTCTATCGGCTCAAAATATACGATTTTTCTATTTCTTGTTAGTTTTCGACCACAAATCGAATCTACGCCGAACCGTTGTTGTTCATATAACATCTCTGTCAAATTTGAAGTATATCTGTAGCGTTATAACGACGTTAAGCGTAAATTGCGGAATTCTAGTTTTACCGACCAATGTCGGTAAAAAAATCTACTCCGGCAGCCCCTTAAGCATTTTTTTAATACTACTACTATTATTATTATTATTATTATTATTATTATTAATTAACTATTTATTTATTTATTTATTTAATTTCGATCTCACGGGGAAATCCCCAGTTAATAATAATAATAGCTTAAGCATTACGAAAAATACTACTAGTACTACTATTATTATTATTACTACTATTATTAATTAATAGCTTGAACATTGAGTCGCACGAATTTGCCGCTACTCACCGAATAAATTGAATTATTCAGATCAAATCCGACGAATCGGCGACAAACCGTTGAGGGAGACCCTCAAGAGTCTCGGCGGTTGGCCGGTGGTCGAGGGCGCCGATTGGTCGCCGCCGCGATTCCCCGTGGAGGTTCTTCTCGGTCGCTTGAGGGGCGAATTCAACGAGGGTGTGCTGCTCGAGCAGTGGGTCGGCCCGGACGACAAGAACTCCTCGGCCAACATCCTCCAGGTGCGCCGGCAAAGTAAGACCTTAGTCAACGACCCAAGGTTTTTTTAGAATCGCAAAATTACAGTATTTTATTAACAGCTTTTTCTTCTCTCCTTTTGTCGAATCAACACTCTGACAATTAATGATTTTTTTTTTTTTTTTTTTTTTTTTCAATTAAAAGTTTTCTTTTTTTTTTTTTTTTTTTTTTTTTTTTTTTTTTTTTTTTTACAATAGTCGGATCAAATGTGTAATAAATGAGTGTTTCTTTTTTCTTGTTTCGAATTAATACTCTGACAATTAATGAACACTCGTTCACCAATTACGGCAGAACTAATTGACTCGTTTTTTCTTTTTTGCGACAGTTGAATCAAATGTGTAATAAATGAGTGTTTTTTTTTCTTCCTTTTTTCGAATTAATACTCTGATAATTAATGAACACTGGTTCGTCAATCACAACAGAACTAATTGACTCGGCGTTTTTTTTTTGCAACAGTTGAATCTAATGTGCAATAAATTAGTGTTTTTTTTTTCTTCCTTTTTTTGAATTAATACTCTGACAATTAATCAACACTGATTCGTCAATTACGGCAGAATTAATTGACTCGTTTTTTTTTCACAACAGTTGGATCAAATGTGCAATAAATAAGTGTTTTCTTTTTTTTTTCATTTTTTGAATTAATATTCTGACAATTAATCAACACTGATTCGTCAATTACGGGAGAACTAACTGACTTTTTTTTTTTTTATAACAGTTGGATGAAATGTGTAATAAATAAGTGTTTTTTTTCATTTTTTAAATTAATATTCTGACAATTAATTGACTCGTTTTTTTTTTTTACAACAGTTGGATCAAATGTGCAAAAAATGAGAGTTTTTTAATCCTTTTTTTGAATTAATATTTTAACTATTAATGACAACACTGGTTCGTCAATTACAGAAGAACTAATCGACTCGGTGTTTTTTTTTGCGCAACAGTTGGATCAAATGCAACTGGCGATGCCGAGCCGAGATTATTATCTGAAGAAGAGCAGCGAAGCCGAGTTGCGAGCTTATCATCGATATATGACCAACGTGTCGGTTCTCCTCGGCGCGAATCCGGAAACGGCGGCCGCGGAGCTGGAAAGGGTCATCGTTCTGGAGAAACAATTGGCCAATGTAGGAAAACCATTATATTGACCAAACTCATTTGTTACTCTCTACTCTCTACTTTGAAATTTAAAAAAAATCGAATTTTTTTCTTGCATTTTTCGAAAGTTTACATATTTAAAAGTATTCTCTGAAAATTTTAGAAAGATCAGAACATTCTAAAGGCATTTTCCATACGTTGAACGCTACCTGAGCGCGCTTATATATATATATCGTATATCGCTAAAACTTCAAACGCATTTTTCTCGAAACAACGTTTTCGAACCGCTTGTTGAAAAAATCTCAGAAACTACTGATCGGATCCTTATGAAATTTTAACCACATATTCTATACACTTATCGCTATAACCCCTACCAGAATTATTGCAAAATTAGAATTTTTGCTTTTTTTTGGGCAAAAAACATGAAAAAAACACGTTTTTTCAATTATTTTTCTTTTGTCCGCCATTTTGTTATTTTCGCATATAAATCAATAATTCTGGTAGGAGATATAGCCACTGATATACTAAACCTAAAACCATTTAATTTTTTTGATTCGCATCGGCCATTGTTGAGATTTTTTTCAACAGCGCACACCTACCTACTTTTTGCGGACTCCTGTTTACCTGTCATTTTCACACTTAAAAAAGTGACTAAAATAATTTTTTTTTTGTAATTTACGAATGCCTTTGTTAAGCCCAACACGTTTTATATCGCTAAGCATAACAGTATTCTAAAAAAAAATTGATAAAAATAGCGTTTTTTCCACGCATCCAAAGTAGAGAGACCCCCTTAATTGACCAAATTCTGGAAGAGAAATAATAGACATGGGTAACGGAAAAATTCGCAGGCGTCGCTGCCCGAAGCCGACAGACACGACACTTCGGCGATTTACCGGAAGCTGACGGTGCGTGAACTGCGACGCGAGGTTCCGCAGATCAACTGGCGGCTGTATCTTCAGGAATTTCTCGGTACGAACATCACGAGCAGCGAACCCATCGTCGCCTACGCGATGCCGTATTTCGTCCAAATGGGTCGAATTGTCGCCAAAACCGACGAAAGGTACTTTTTACATTTTCAACCAATTATATTAGTCATTACGATTAATTTCGATTATTAGTAATTTCAATGAGTAATTTTGATTATAATTTCAATTATAACAAAAATAAGGTCAATTATTGGTAATTTCAATTATAATTTCAATTATTAGTAATTCCAATTTGTAATTTAAATTATAACAAAAATACTTTCAATTAGTAATTTCGATTATAATTTCAATTGTAACAAAAATAATGTCAATTATTAGTAATTTCAATGAGTAGTTTCGATTCTAATTTCAATTATAACAAAAATAATGTCAATTATTAGTAATTCCAATTAGTAATTTCGATTACAAATTATAACAAACATAATTTCAATTATTAGTAATTTCAATGAGTAATTTCGATTATAATTTCAATTATAACAAAAATAATGTCAATTATTAGTAATTTCGATTATGATTTCAATTATAACAAAAATAATTTCAATTATTAGTAATTTCGAGTAATTTCAATTAGCAATTTCGATTATAATTTCTATTATAACAAAAATAATGTCAATTATTAGTAACTCCGAGTAATTTCAATTATAACAAAAATAATTTCAATTAGTAATTTCGATTAATTTGATTTTCAGGACGCTGTATAATTACATTTTGTGGCGACTCGTAATGTCGATAATGCCCCACATGATCGACGATTATCAGCAGAAAAGGGTGGAATATCGTAAAATCCTGCTGGGAATTCTGAGCGAGCGTAATCGATGGTCGCAGTGCGTCGGGTGGACCAACAAAAAGCTCGGAATGGCCGTCGGGGCGCTTTTCATTCGTGACAATTTCAATCACGAGAGCAAGGTCGATATTTTTATTCCGGAGTCGACATTTTAATTCCGGAAAAAATGTCAGTCGACATTTTTATTCCGAAAAAAATGTCACTCGACATTTTCGTTCCGAAAAAAATGTCACTCGACATTTTTATTCCGGAAAAAATGTCACTCGACATTTTTATTCCGGAAAAAATGTCACTCAACATTTTTATTCCGGAAGCAATTTTTCTTTACCGAAATTTTTTTTTTTTTTTTTTTTTTTTTTGCAGGAGACGGCGCTGCAGATGATTCACACGATCCGCGAGGCCTTCAACGAACTGCTGGCCGAGAATCATTGGATGGACGATGAAACCAGAGCTGTGGCAAAAATCAAGGCGGACTCGATGAACGAGAGAATCGGATATCCCGAATTTCTAAAGGATCCCGTTGAACTGTCCAACGAATACGTGATGGTTAGTTAATTAATAAAAATGAAATAACAACAATAACAATACAGACAATAAATGAAATAATAACAATAACAATAACGACAAACAATGAAATAATAACAATAACGACAATAAATTAAATAATATCAATTGGAACAAAATCTAACGAATCTGACCTTCAAATTCCAGTTGAACATCACCGAGCATCATTTTTTGGACAACATCTTCGCTGTTATGAAGTACGACGCTTATCGCAACCTGAAGAGACTGCGGAAACCTGTCGATAAGAACAAATGGTCGACAGAGCCGGCGGTCGTCAATGCTTTTTACAATCCCAACAAAAACGACATCGGTTAGTCGCTGTTCGATGATATTTTTGACATCAATTTTTTTGTTCTTTTTTTTAGGTGGAGCTCAAAATAGTGATTATAATTATTTTATATATAATATAATATAAAGAAAATCGCGAAATTAAAAATCATGAACGTCTGTACGTTTTTTTTTTTTTTTTTTTTTTTTTTTCAAAATAGCGAATGACCAGAATAGTGAATGCAATTATATAATATATAATATAAAAGAAAATAGCTAAATTAAAAATCATGAACTTCTGAACTTTTTTTTTTGTGTTCAATATAGCGAATGACCAAAATAGTGAATATAATTAAATAATATACAATATAAAAGAAAATAGCGAAATTAAAAATAATGAAGGTCTGTACGTTTTTCTTTTTTTTTGTGGAGTTCAAAATAACGAAATTAAAAATAGTGAACGTCTGTACGTTTTTTTTTCTTTCTTTTTTTTTTTCTATTCACGGCGACGATAATTGAAGCTGCTGCTGCTGCTCACACTGTTAAAAATCTACGGTGTCAAACGTTGCTGGTGTGGACGTTTTTCCTAGTGTTACTTATTGCAGTGTTAATAGTAACACTTTTTACGGTGTTACATTAACACCAGCCGTATCGTTAAATTTTTCCTGTGTTACCGACGAAACATTATAACACTTGTCACTTTAAAGCCACGAATGCACGTATCATGTGTGATTTTTTTATTATCTCGTGAATGAATCAGTCGCTTTTCTCAGTTTTTATCGAAAAAATGAAGAAAAAAATCGATTTTTTCATTACAGATTTCTCTACCGGGTAATTGATCTGTAATTTTTTTCTTCGAAAATCAAAATTCTGACTAATTCATAAACGAGATTCACATTACTGGCGACTGTATTTCAATTTTCGCTTCGATCCGTTGATAATTCGCGAAAAAACGGCAGTTCTGACTTTTTGAGGTGAAAGTCGGTATTTCAGAATCAGTTAACACCGCTCATTATCAACGTGATTGGTGTGGACCTATATAGACACCGACTTGGTGTTGTTTTTAACACCGGATTTTTAACAGTGTATATAATATATAATATAAAAGAAAATAGGAAAATTAAAAGTAATGAACGTCTGTACGTTTTTTTTTTTTTTTTTTTTTTTTTTTTGTGGATTTCAAAATAGCGAATGACCAAAGTAGTGAACATAATCATATAATATATAATATACAAGAAAATAGCGAAATAAAAAATAATGAACTTTTTTCTTTTTTTTTACGACGACGATAATTGAAGCTTTTAATGCTGCTGCTCACTTTTGTCCTCTTTGCAGTGTTTCCAGCTGGAATTCTTCAGCCTCTCTTCTACTCGCAACACTTTCCAAAGTCTCTGAATTACGGTGGCATTGGGGTCGTTATTGGCCACGAAATTACCCACGGATTCGACGACAAGGGTCGCCAGTATGATAAGGACGGAAATATGATGCTGTGGTGGAACAATGCGACGATACGAGCTTTTCGCGAGCGCGCCCAGTGCATAATCGACCAGTATTCGCGCTACAAGCTCCGCGAGGTTGATCTATATGTCAACGGACGGATGACACAGGGCGAGAATATCGCTGACAACGGCGGCCTCAAGCAATCCTTTCGGGTGAGCTGCGACTTTTAAGGATTTTTTTTTACAGCTACTCCACATTAGTCAAATGAGTGCTGATTTTTTAAAATAATTTATACACAGTTTTAAGCATCTGTTGATTATTTTTAATGGTGATTTGTATTGCCATTAAGGCAGTAGTCTGCTTTAGAAGCCGAAAAAAAAGCGTTTTTTCAGCAATTTTTTTTAAAGGGAAGGAAATGATTGGGGTAAACGAAATTTTCAGACCATAGAGTATTATATTTAAGCTTTAAAAAACAATTTTTATTATTAAAAAATATTGAAATTTTCCAAAGTTGTAAGGATTTTTCTGAAGCGCCTGGAGTCTGCACTTGTAAATCGGTGCCGGTGACAGCAAAAAGAATATATGTCCGATCGAAAAAAATCAAAGTGATCTAGCTTCAGTATTAAATTATCTTCTATTTGAACTAAAAAAGTTGGACAAAAGTATTATTTAAACTACTTGTTTTGCAACTTAGTGAATTTTTTTTTTTTTTTTTTTTTTTCAAACTTCGAAAAAAAATTTGAATTAAAAAAAAATTGCTGAAAAAACGCTTTTTTTTCGGCTTCTAAAGCAGACTACTGCCTTGAAAACTGCAATGAATATCGAGATTTAAAAAACGGGTGTTTATCATACATGTCAGTGACTGTATACGATAATTTTTTTGAAGCGATTCGTAACAAAATGGCGGTTGTGCAGCGTTTCTGCGACGACGTCTCCGTTTTTCCGAGCTCCACGGCCGGACCGATAACTCGGACAATTCTGTTCCGATTCACTTGAAATTTTGCACATATCTTTAGAAATACATTGTCTTCGACACTACGCAGGATTTTTTCGATATTTGGATTTTTAACAAAATGGCGCACTTTTGAAGTGAAAAGTGCAAAATTTGCCTAAAAAATCGTCACAAAATTGTTAATAACAAATGAACTAAGGCTAAAAAAAAAAAATCCTACGTAGTGTCGAAGACAATGTATTTTTAAAGATATGTGCAAAATTTCAAGTGAGTCGGAACATAATTTTTCGAGTTATCGGTTCGACCAGCTTGAAAAAAGTAGTTTCGAGATAAACGCGTTTAAAGTTTGTCGACCAAAATTCGAAAATCGAGTACTTAGAAACTTTTCCCGGCCATAATCCTTTGGGACATCATTTTTGAGGTCCCAAGGGACCTTTTAAAGCAAAAAAAAAATCGATTTTTCGAAAATTCTACAGTGGCATAACCCCTTAAATCAACCTAATTTAATTTTTATTTTAAAAGGCGTACAAAAAATGGGTCTCCATTCACGGCGAGGAGCCGCTGCTTCCTGGACTCAATTTGACCCACGATCAGCTTTTCTTCCTCAACTACGCGCAGATCTGGTGCGGGTCAATGACCCCGGAAGACGCGTTGACGAAAATCCGGAGCAGCGTTCATTCGCCGGGTCACGTCAGAGTCCTCGGACCACTTTCCAACAATGAGGACTTTTCGCGGGCTTACAACTGTCCGCCGGGATCGCCGATGAATCCGAAGCAAAAATGCAGCGTCTGGTAGGCATTTTTTATTTCTGCTTTTTTTTTGGTTGGGGGTCAAAATAGTGAAGACCAAAATCGCGAGTGTTCTTTTTTTTTGGTGGACATCAAAATAGCGATTGACCAAAATAGTGAATATAATTATATAATATATAACATAAAAGAAAATAGCGAAATTAAAAATAATGAACGTCTGTACTTTTTTTTCTTTTTTTTTTTTTTTTCAAAATAGTGAATATAATAATATAATATATAATATAAAAGAAAAGAAACGAATTAAAGAATAATGAACGTCCGAATCTAGAATGATCATCATTACGGAATTCGCTATTGAATAGCCATTAGCCATTAAATGGCTATTAGTTATTTTGATCATTCGCTGTTTTGTCCCCTCATTTTATTAGAATGCAGTTAAAATAGCGAATGATCAAAATGTCAAATGGCTAAAATAGCAAATTTCACAATGATGGCTATTCTGAATCCCGGAAAAAATACCCCAGGAAAAAATACCCCCGGAGAAAATACCCCGTGGAAAAAATACCTCTGGAGAAAATAACCCCGGAAAAAAACCCCGAAAAGTAGGGGGAGCATCGATCCTACACATTTTTATTCTACACATGGGTGATTCTACACAAAAAATTCTACAACATTTTTCCTACACACGATAATATCCTGCACATATAACTCTTTAGTACCCTCTTTAGTACTCATTATATGTGTAGGATCACGAACTATTGATCTAAGATGTGTAGAATAATCTACACAGAATATTTAAATGTGTAGGATACACTGAGATGGATTTTTTTGTGATCAACAGTATGCGTAGGATATTGCAAATTGAATTTAATTATGTGTAGAATGTCTCGTGCAGGACATTATCGTGTGTAGGAAAAATTGTGTCGAATTTTTTTGTGTAGAATCATCCGTGTGTAGAATCAAAATGTCTTTAAAAAAAAGCTCATAACACACACATTCACATTTAAAAATGTGAATTTTTATTCTACAGATGGGTGATTCTACACAAAAAATTCTACACAATTTTTCCTACACACGATAATGTCCTGCACGAGACATTCTACACATAACTAATTTCAATTTGCAATTTCCTACACATACTGTTGATCACAAAAAAACCCGACTCAGTATATCCTACACATTTAAATATTCTGTGTAGATTATTCTACACATCTTAGATCAATAGTTCGTGATCCTACACATATAACTCTTTAGTACCCTCTTTAGTACTCGTTATATGTGTAGGATCACGAACTATTGATCTAAGATGTGTAGATTAATCTACACAGAATATTTCAATGTGTAGGATACACTGAGTTGGATTTTTTTGTGATCAACAGTATGTGTAGGATATTGCAAATTGAATTTAATTATGTGTAGAATGTCTCGTGCAGGACATTATCGTGTGTAGGAAAAATTGTGTAGAATTTTTTGTGTAGAATCACCCATGTGTAGAATAAAAATGTGTAGAAACGACCCTCGCTCATTCTCGACTTTGGTTATTCACTATTTTGACTACCACCTCTTTTTTTTACGCTTCGTACTTACCTTTGATTTTTTTTCTTCTTTTTCAGGTAACGAGACGAGACTGTAGAATTTGGAAATTACGCCAAGCCTGGATTTTCGAGTGATTTTAATAAAGTTTTTTGACTCACTGAACTATTTTTATCGAGTCTCACGTTCGGAGAATATAAATTTACGCTTTTTCGTCGCGACGGAAATTGCGAAAAATTCGACGAGCGAGACTAGAAAAAGGAACAAAAAATATACACAGAGTATATATGTATACGTGTTGCATGTGTAGAAAAATTGGATCGACTGTTTTCAAGATTCGTACGAATAAAGGATTAATAAAAACGTTTTCGACGCGGCGATCGATCCAAGATCCGATCGCCTCAAAGACGCTAGTTTAATTGAAATATTGTTAAAAAAACATTGGACATGATTGTTTTTATGTAAAAAATTAAAAAATAAAAAAAAATAATAAAAAAATGTGGGAATAAAACTGATACATAAAATTCAACGTTTCCTCGAAATTCAGGTTTCTCCGAAAAAATCGTCGAGCAATTTTCGAAAATTCCAAAACCAGTCTTCGATGGCTCAAAAATCGTCGAGCAATTTTCCAAAATTGCAAACCCAGTTCGTCGATGGCTGAAAAATCGTCGAGCAAATTTCCAAAATTCCAAACCCAGTTCGTCGATGGTTGAAAAATCGTCGAGCAATTTTCCAAAATTCCAAACCCAGTTCGTCGATAGCTGAAAAATCGTCGAGGAATTTTCCAAAATTCCAAACCCAGTTCGTCGATGGCTGAAAAATCGTCGAACAAATTTTCCAAAATTCCAAACCCCGTTCGTCGATGGCTGAAAAATCCTCGAGCAATTTTCCAAAATTCCAAACTCAGTTCGTCGATTGACTGAAAAAATCGTCCAATAGGTTCGAAGTCGTCGGTCAGGATTCGCAATCCGAATGACCAATAAATTGAATCCAAACGTCGATGGTTGAAAAAATCGTCGAGCAAATTTTCCAAAATTCCAAACTCAGTTTGTCGATTGACTGAAAAAATCGTCCAACAGGATCGAAGTCGTTGGTCGGTATTCGCAATCCGAATGACCAATAAATTGAATCCAAACGTCGATGGTTGAAAAAATCGTCGAGCAATTTTCCAAAAATCCAAAACCAGTCGTCGATGCCTAAAAAATCGCCGAACAATTTTCCAAAATTCCAAACCCAGATCGTCGATGGCTGAAAAATCGTCGCAAAATGTTCCGAAAATTTTCCAGCTGGAAAAAATCGTCCAAGAGGATCGAAGTCGTCGGTCGTTATTCGCAATCCGAATGACCAATAAATTGAAGAAAGCATCATTTTATGTATTTGTTGAAAGATTTACTCTAGAATTGATAGCTGAAAAATCGTCGAGCAATTTTCCAAAATTCCAAACCCAGTTCGTCGATGGCTGAAAAATCATCGAGCAAATTTTTCAAAAATCCAAACCCAGTCGTCGATGGCTGAAAAATCGTCGAGCAATTTTTCCAAAATTGCAAACCCAGTTCGTCGATGGTTGAAAAAATCGTCGAGAAAATTGTCCAACATTCCAAAAATCGTCGAAAAATTTTCCAAAATTCCAAACCCAGTCGTCGATGGATAAAAAATCGTCGAACAATTTTCCAAAAATCCAAACCCAGTCGTCGATGGCTGAAAAATCGTCGAATAATTTTCCAAAATTCCAAACCCAGTTCATCGATGCCTAAAAAATCGTCGACCAATTTTCCAAAATTCCAAACCCAGTCCATCGATGCCTAAAAAATCGTCGAACAATTTTCCGAAAATTTTCCAGCTGGAAAAATCGTCCAAGAGGATCGAAGTCGTCGGTCGTTATTCGCAATCCGAATGACCAATAAATTGAAGAAAGCATAATTTTATGTATTTGTTGAAAGATTTACTCTAGAATTGATGGCTGAAAAATCGTCGAGCAATTTTCCAAAAATCCAAACCCAGTTCATCGATGGCTGAAAAATCATCGAGCAAATTTTCCAAAAATCCAAACCCAGTCGTCGATGGCTGAAAAATCGACGACCAATTTTCCAAAATTCCAAACCCAGTCGTCGATGGTTGGAAAAATCGTCGAGCAAATTTTCCAACATTCCAAAAATCGTCGAACAATTTTCCAAAATTCCAAACCCAGTCGTCGATGACTAAAGAAATCGTCGAGCAATTTTCCAAAATTCCAAACCCAGTCGTCGATGGCTGAAAAATCGTCGAGCAATTTTCGAAAAATCCAAACCCACTAAAAAATCGTCGAGCAATTTTGTCGAAAAATCGTCGAGCAATTTTCCAAAATTGCAAACCCAGTCATCAATTGGCTGAAAAAATCGTCCAACAGGATCGAAGTCGTCGGTCGTTATTCGCAATCCGAATGACCAATAAATTGAAGAAAGCATCATTTTATGTATTTGTTGAAAGATTTACTCTAGTATTGGAACATATCATCCATACATAATCGCATGGTCCATGCCGATCTTGCTTTTTGTTTTGTATTTTTTTTTTTTTCTTTATGTAAAAAAGGTGGAAATAAAAATAATATACAACAGACAGAGGGCGTTCGCATTATTCTCACCTCGTGTTTAACGCATCTTTGCTCTCCTTTCGGATTTTAAGGGGGATTCTTTCGTGTATCATTTTTTTTTTTTTTTACGCCGACGTTGGGCCTACTTAATATCCATATAAAAAGGTAATTTAGTCGAAATTTGTACATATTGCACGGTCCAATAAGGATTAATTAATTATAATAATTATCTTCGATTACTTTTTAATTAATTAATATAATTAATAACAATTAAAAATTAAATCGTAATTATTAGCTCGCCCGCTAAAAAAAATCGAGGAACCCTTAAGCTTCCTCTCTATATTTTTCTCTCTCGCTCTCTCTCTCTCTTTCTCTCTCTCTCTCTCACTCTCTTCGCGTAAATACGTCAACTAAAAAAAAAAAATAAAAAAGGTGTGTGTTTTTTTTTCGTTAAAAACAACGCTTTACTTTTATCATGCATAATTCAGTTAATTATTATTAATCGTAATAATACAGCTAGAGCCACTGCTCCGCTCCTGTACATCGGTTTTTTTTTTGTATATCTGCGGATTTTTCCTCATTTCTCACCTCTCTCCCCTCCCCTTCTTTTTCCCCCCTCGCTGACATTTTTTTGCGGAGCCGACGAAGATCGCATTTTTTTCTCACTCTATTATTGCGCCTTATTAATTCAAACCGGAAGGATGATTTTGCTTTTTTTTTTTTTTTTTTGCGAGGCTGCCTGACCCGAAGGTGCTTCCAAAGAGACAATCAGAGGCTAAGGCGTCGCGCTCGCTGCTCGTCGAATCGCGCGGCTTAAGGGGAAACACTATTAATTTCGCGATAATCGCTTCGAGTCGATGCGGAGTCATATTTTTTTTTTTTTTTTTTTTTTTTGTAAGAATTTGAGGGTCGAAGGGCTTATTCTTATCAAGAAAATGATATATTAATTCTTATCAAGAATTATATATATATTTAAAAAAAAATGCATTTTTTTTTTCTTGTTAAGAATTGAAGGGTCGAAGGACCACAATCGGCTCTCGAACTACTTTACACCCTGATAAGCCGTTTTTTTCAGCCACTTCGACTCCAAAATACTTTTTTTTTTTCTTGATAAGAATTTGAGGGTCGAAGGGCCACAATCGGCTCTCGAACTACTTTGAACACTGATAAGCCGCTTTTTTCAGCCGCTTCGACTCCAAAATACTAAAAAAAAAAAGAAAAATAAAAAAAAAAAATAAAATGCCGCGGACGAACGCCACGGAGTCAATTCTTTTTTTTTTTTTTTTTTTTTTTTGTAAGAATTTGAGGGTCGAAGGGCCACAATCGGCTCTCGAACTAGTTTGAACCCTGATCAGCCTCTTTTTTCAGCCGCTTCGACTCCAAAATACTTTTTTTTATTTAAAAAAAAAATAAAAAAAGCATTTTTTTTTCATTTTTATAAAAAAAAATGAATTTTTTTTTTTTTTTTTTTTTTTCTTGATAAGAATTTGAGGGTCGAAGGGCCACAATCGGCTTTCGAACTACTTTACACCCTGATAAGCCGCTTTTTTTTTCAGCCGCTTCGACTCCAAAATACTTTTTTTTATTTAAAAAAAAAAAAAAAAAAAAAAAAAAAAAAATTGACTCCGGTCATCGACTCGAACGCCGTGAAGTCAATTTTTTTTTTTTTTTTTTTTTTTTTTTTTTTTTTTTTTCTTGATAAGAATTTGAGGGTCGAAGGGCCACAATCGGCTCTCGAACTACTTTGAACCCTGATAAGCCGCTTTTTTTAACCACTTCGACTCCAAAATACTTTTTTTTATTTAAAAAAATGAAAAAAAAAAAAAAAAAAAATGAAAAAAAAAAAAAAAATGCTCCGATCATCGACTCGAACGTCGCGGAGACAATTTTTTTTTTTTTTTTTTTTTCTTGATAAGAATTTCGACTCCAAAATACTTTCTTTCATTAAAAAAAAAAAAAAAATTGAAAAAAAAAAAAAAATGCTCCGATCATCGACTCGAACGCGCATGCGCCTCCCTCTCCGTCCTCCCATTCGAAAATATATATTATGCGAGTATATAATATACGTCATATATAATATACAATATCTATATATTTTTAATAAGTGTTTCCCAGAGCAGCGAAAATTCGACGAACGATTTCGAGCGAAACTTTTATCGTGTTTTTATTTTTTTGCACTGCGATTATTAATTCGTGAGGAGCGACGGCCGGCGCGTAAGAAAAATATTTATGTATGCAATTGCATGTATTGTACATAAGCTATGTATAGAGTAAAACACGTCTAACTCCCTTAGCTCTTATTTCCATATTTTTTTCGGTTTTTTTTTTTTTTTTTTTCTTCGCCTTTTTATATTTATACCATTATGACATTATTTATAGGAACATTCTCTTCAGAAACACCTTCGTGTTCCTGTTTTTTTTTTTTTTTTTTTTTTTTTTTTGTGGAATACGATTATCGGGGAGGAGTTTTTTTTAAGGGAGTCCTTGCGTCTAGTATTCATTTCACATAAATTCGAGAAATTTGACAAGAAATTGCAACCACTTCTCGATAATATAAAAATCCGAAAAAAATCATGCATGTTATAAACGTTAAAAAGATTAATTTTGCATAATAAAAATTCCAAAATGTTATTAACAAATTGATGAAAAATAAAATTGTTTAACAAATCCTTCGACAACCTAATTTTTTTGTTTCAATGAAAATGATCCGCTCTATTTTCTGAATATGCATGAATTTTTTCAAATTTTTGAATTCACTTTGAATTTTGTGATTTTCCCCATGTTAAAAAACGCAAAAATCAAAGTGAATTAAAAAAATTAAAAAAATTCATACATATTTAGAAAAATGAACGCATTATTTTCATTGAAACAAAAAAATTAAGTTATCGAAGGATTCGTTGAACAATTTTATTTTTCATCAATTTGTTAATAACATTTTGGAATTTTTATTATGCAAAATTAATCTTTTCAACGTTTATAACATGCATGATTTTTTTCAGATTTTTATATTATCGAGAAGTGGTTGCAATTTCTTGTCAACTTTCTCGAATTTATGTGAAATGAATACTAGACGCAAGGACTACCTTAAGGGAGGAGAGGGTCGCGAAGTGCGATGCAGGGGGGTGAGAAAAATGTCGGTGGGGGGGAGGAGAACGGCCATTTAAATTGTCGGCGGTTCGTTGATCGAGCCACGATTTTTTTTCCCATTTTTTTCCATCGCTTTTTTCAAACAAATCGAGTGGATCAAAAAATGAAGCTCAGAAGCTTTTCTCATTTTTCTTCTCGTCGCTTTTTTTTTTCAAAAATGTCTCATTCGCCTATTTACATGTCGCATATTTTTTATTCTCGACGCAGTTTTTTTTTTTCATCGTCGCATTTCACTCATCTCGGGTTCATTTTTTTCGGGATCGTCTCTTCGATATTTCGTCAGCGATTTATTTTTTTGCGGTCGCCGTTCGGTCGCTTCTATCGTTTATATACACTCAAAGACTCTTTTTTTCCCCCTCTTATCGCCTATCAACTCGAATCTCGGGTGTAAATCGATTGTTTATTATTTCGTGCCATACCACTGCTCACGTCGAGGCCCTTAAGGGTCTAAAACCCTTAAAGAGAAAAAAAAAAAATTAGCAGTGCAACGAGTTTTTTTTTGCGTGGAAAAATTCTACGCAAAAAAAGAATAAAATTCTATTTGCTCATCTTTTGCTAAAAGATTTTTCTTAATGAGCTTCCGACGATTCATGAAAAATTCATAGACGATTTTTTGCGTGGAAAAATTCTACGTAAAAAAAATTTTTTAAAATTCTATGTGCTCGTTTTTTGCTTAAAGATTTTTTTTTCGTCACAATTATTTCAGAGAAATAAGCTTTAGAGGACGATTCATGAAAAATTCATAGACGATTTAGACAAAAAAAGAAAAAAATCAGCAGTACAGTGCAACGATTTTTTTTTGCGTGGAAAAATTCTACGCAAAAAAAATTTTTTTTTTTATTTTATGTGCTCGTCTTTTGCTTAAAGATGTTTTTTTCGTCATAATTATTTCACAAAGAAATGAGCTTTAGACGATTTATGAAAAATTGATAGACGATTTAGACGAAAAAAAATCAGCAGCACAGAGCAACGACTTTTTTTTGCGTGGAAAAATTCTACGCTTTTAATTTTATGTGCTCGTCTTTTGCTTAAAGATTTTTTTCGTCACAATTATTTCAGAGAAATGAGCTTTAGACGATTTATGAAAAATCCATAGACGATTTAGACGAAAAAAAAAACAATAGCACAGAGCAACGATTTTTTTTTGCATGGAAAAATTCGACGCAAAAAAAAAAAATTTTAATTCTATGTATTCGTCTTTTGCTTAAAGATTTTTTTCGTCACAATTATTTCACAGAGAAATGACAATTTAGACGAAAAAAAACAGCAGCACAGAGCAACGATTTTTTTTGCGTGGAAAAATTCTACGCAAAAATTCTGATTTAGACAAAAAAAAAAAAAAAAAAAAATCAGCAGCACAGAGTAACGATTTTTTTTTACGTGGAAAAAATGTTCACAAAAATTTTTTTTTTTTAATTCTATATCCTCATTTTTTACTTAAAGATTTTTTTCGTCACTATTATTTCAGAGAAATGAGCTTTAGACGACGATTTAGACGAAAAAAAATCAGCAGCACAGAGCAACGATTTTTTTTGCGTAGAAAATTCTACACAAATAAAATTTAAAAAAATTCTGTGCTCATTTTTTACTTAAAAATTTTTTTCGTCACAATTATTTCAGAGAAATGAGCTTCAGACGATAATTCGAGCTCAGCCAATCGACGAGAGCAGTGGAGTCGTGTAGTGAATACAATACACACGAAAAAAAAAGAAAAAAAAAAGAAAAAAAAAAAAAAAAAAAAAAATCAGCAGTACAAGTGCAGCACGAGTGTCTCTAACCACTCAAAGTTCAGTCTATGCCTCGCCTCGAGACTGTTTCGCCGTTATCATATCAAATGACAAATACAATCGCTCGCATTTTTAATCAAATTCTCATAATCGTGTTTTTTTTTCTGGATTTTTTTTTTCTTTCATTTAACGCTTACGCTTAAAGACCTTTATACTCGTTAAAATTATTGTATATTATTCATTAATAATCGTTAGAATATAATATTGATGTACACACGCCGCGTCCGAGTTTCGTCGACGATATTTTTTTTTTTTTTTTTTTCATTTTCGTTTTTTTTTGCTCGACTCCTTTTTCCGTACGAAACTCCGAATATTTTTTTTTATTTTGTTCACGTGATTTTTTTTTTTTTTTTCGTTATATCCGTGTCTGTGTTTTCAGTGAGTTTGAGTCATACGATCCCCTATAAAATTTTCCAAATAGAAATAATTCACGCCAATTTTTTTCACCGGGAATAAACTCCCATTTATCGCCGCTTTAAATCCAAATTTTTTTCCTCGCTAAACGTACAACAATAAATTCAGTCTAATATATTCCAAAGCACCAATCGTAAAATTCCCACCGATAATTTTTTCGCTCCCCCCAAAAATTTTCGCCAAGTCTTTTAAATTCCGAAATACGGATTCTCCGCATTTTTAATCCACTTTGCCCTAATTTTTCAACGTCCCCCAAATTTGTTTAAATTTAAAATTTTTTAATTTAATTAATTTCACTAACGAAGAATCGTATTGCAAACTTCACTTTCTTCCCTTTCGTATAATTTGTCATCGTGTCTGTATTTTTCTGTGAGTCGTCGGATTATTATTATTATTTTATATTATTTTTTAACTCGTCGCACGTGAAAAAAAAAAATTGCGTGATGCGTTCGATTTGTACAAACGTTTTGCGAAAAAAAAATTCGGAGGGCGGGTCTGGTAATTTTTACTATACGCTTTATTTTTTTTCAGCTCGTTCGCAATTAAAAAAAAATATATATGCTTAGACAAATCGATGAACGCGGGCAGACGGACAGACAGACGGAAAAAAATGTGTCGTTAAGGGGGATGAAGAGTATTATTTTTTTTAATAATAAAACACAGAGACTCGACTCTACGCATTGGCAGTATCATGAACAATCACTCGCGACGCTCTTATCATTAAATCCGACGATTAATAATAAAAAAAAAAAAAAAAAAAAAAAAAAAAAAATCGAGCGCCGCGAGGCCGAAAAACGACAACATCTGAGAAACAACGGAAAACGTCGACGTCAACAGCAACGCCCTTTGGCAGTGATCGTAGAATTGCATCGTATCGCGTTTTTTTTTTTTTTTTTTTTCATTTTTTCATTTTTTTTTGTAAATTACGAGCAGGAGCGATTTTATTAATAAATCTATGTGAATTATTTGCTGCTAAGGGAATTAAAATTATTTTCGGAAAGAATTTTTTTTTTTTTTTTGCGATTTATCGAATTTGACCCGCCGTCCGTTTTTCGCTTTTTTTTTTTTTTTTTTTGCAATTCAAACGCCGAGTGCTTAAATATTTACTAACTGCTTGTGTGTATTTTTTTTTATCCCCGCTGGGCGATTTTTTTTACCCCGCTGGGCTCGAGCGAGGAGCTAGGCAATGTTTTTGCGATGTCATGTAATTTTTTTTTTTATTCCCGCGTTTCAAGTTTAATGGCGATTGGCAATGTTTTTAATTATGTGCGAAGTGATGGTGAATTATTAAAAATGACCGAGTGCCGATTCAGCGCGCATTTTTTTTTTTTTTTTTTTTTTTGGAGTGTATAACGATAGATCGTTCTAAATCTCGATCCGGATCTAAGGATCAATCATGAAGAGACGATCGATGAAAATTTTCCTCGCGTTTCGCGTCACGATTTTTATCCTTTTATTTATTGTGTCTTGCTTCGAATTTTCCCTTCCGTTTTTTTTCCGTTCAAAATCGCGTTTAATTTTTTTTTTAGTGTATAACGATAGATCGTTCTAAATCTCGATCCGGATCTACGGAACAATCATGAAGAGACGATCGATGAAAATTTTCCTCGCGTTTCGCGTCACGATTTTTATCCTCTTATTTATTTGTGTCTTGCTTCGAATTTTCCCTTCCGTTTTTTTCCGTTTAAAATCGCGTTTAATTTTTTTTTTAGTGTATAACGATAGATCGTTCTAAATCTCGATCCGGATCTACGGAACAATCATGAAGAGACGATCGATGAAAATTTTCCTCGCGTTTCGCGTCACGATTTTTATCCCTTTTATTTATTGTGTCTCGCTTCGAATTTTCCCTTCCGTTTTTTTTCGTTTAAAATCGCGTTTAATTTTTTTTTTAGTGTATAACGATAGATCGTTCTAAATCTCGATCCGGATCTACGGAACAATCGTGAAGAGACGATCGATGAAAATTTTCCTCGCGTTTCGCGTCACGATTTTTATCCTTTTATTTATTGTGTCTCGCTTCGAATTTTCCCTTCCGTTTTTTTCCGTTTAAAATCGCGTTTAATTTTTTTTTTTAGTGTATAACGATAGATCGTTCTAAATCTCGATCCGGATCTACGGAACAATCATGAAGAGACGATCGATGAAAATTTTCCTCGCGTTTTGCGTCACGATTTTTATCCCTTTTATTTATTGTGTCTCGCTTCGAACTTTTCCCTTCCGTTTTTTTTCCGTTTAAAATCGCGTTTAATTTTTTTTTTAGTGTATAACGATAGATCGTTCTAAATCTCGATCCGGATCTACGGAACAATCATGAAGAGGCGATCGATGAAAATTTTCCTCGCGTTTCGCGTCACGATTTTTATCCTTTTATTTATTGTGTCTCGCTTCGAATTTTCCCTTCCGTTTTTTTCCGTTTAAAATCGCGTTTAATTTTTTTTAGTGTATAACGATAGATCGTTATAAATCTCGATCCGGATCTACGGAACAATCATGAAGAGACGATCGATGAAAATTTTCCTCGCGTTTCGGGTCACGATTTTCATCCTTTTATTTATTGTGTCTCGCTTTGAATTTTCCCTTCCGTTTTTTCCGTTTAAAATCGCGTTTAATTTTTTTTTAGTGTATAACGATAGATCGTTCTAAATCTCGATCCGGATCTACGGAACAATCGTGAAGAGACGATCGATGAAAATTTTCCTCGCGTTTCGCGTCACGATTTTTATCCCTTTTATTTATTGTGTCTCGCTTCGAATTTTTCCTTCCGTTTTTTTCCGTTTAAAATCGCGTTTAATTTTTTTTTTAGTGTATAACGATAGATCGTTCTAAATCTCGATCCGGATCTACGGAACAATCTTGAAGAGACGATCGATGAAAATTTTCCTCGCGTTTCGCGTCACGATTTTTATCCTTTTATTTATTGTGTCTCGCCTCGAATTTTTCCTTCCGTTTTTTTTCGTTTAAAATCGCGTTTAATTTTTTTTTAGTGTATAACGATAGATCGTTCTAAATCTCGATCCGGATCTACGGAACAATCATGAAGAGACGATCGATGAAAATTTTCCTCGCGTTTCGCGTCACGATTTTTATCCTCTTATTTATTGTGTCTCGCTTCGAATTTTCCCTTCCGTTTTTTTTTCGTTTAAAATCGCGTTTATTTTTTTTTTTTTAGTGTATAACGATAGATCGTTCTAAATCTCGATCCGGATCTACGGAACAATCATGAAGAGACGATCGATGAAAATTTTCCTCGCGTTTCGCGTCACGATTTTTATCCTCTTATTTATTGTGTCTTGCTTCGAATTTTCCCTTCCGTTTTTTTCCGTTTAAAATCGTGTTTAATTTTTTTTTTTAGTGTATAACGATAGATCGTTCTAAATCTCGATCCGGATCTACGGAACAATCATGAAGAGACGATCGATGAAAATTTTCCTCGCGTTTCGCGTCACGATTTTTATCCTCTTATTTATTGTGTCTCGCTTCGAATTTTCCCTTCCGTTTTTTTCCGTTTAAAATCGCGTTTAATTTTTTTTTTAGTGTATAACGATAGATCGTTCTAAATCTCGATCCGGATCTACGGAACAATCATGAAGAGACGATCGATGAAAATTTTCCTCGCGTTTCGCGTCACGATTTTTATCCCTTTTATTTATTGTGTCTCGTTTCGAATTTTCCCTTCCGTTTTTTTCCGTTTAAAATCGCGTTTAATTTTTGTTTAGTGTATAACGATAGATCGTTCTAAATCTCGATCCGGATCTAAGGAACAATCATGAAGAGACGATCGATGAAAATTTTCCTCGCGTTTCGCGTCACGATTTTTATCCTCTTATTTATTGTGTCTCGCTTCGAATTTTCCCTTCCGTTTTTTCCGTTTAAAATAGCGTTTAATTTTTTTTTTAGTGTATAACGATAGATCGTTCTAAATCTCGATCCGGATCTACGGAACAATCATGAAGAGACGATCGATGAAAATTTTCCTCGCGTTTCACGTCACGATTTTTATCCTCTTATTTATTGTGTCTTGCTTCGAATTTTCCCTTCCGTTTTTTTTCCGTTTAAAATCGCGTTTAATTTTTTTTTTTTTTTTTTTTTTGTCGTGGTGTTCGGATGTCACTCTGCGGTGTTGGCAGTGTCTGCCTTGCGGCGTTACGTAGTTAGTTACAATTTTTCCCCCCTGGAAATTCGCGGTTTTTTTTATTGCGCTCGAAGCAAAGTCATCCGTCGGCATTTTTTATTTTTATTTTTATTTTTTCGTGTCTGGATTATTTTTTGTATCGAACATGACTTAGATATCGACGGACAGCCGACGAATGACGATGTCGCTCGCCCAAAAATTTATGTAAAATGACGTTGCCGCGCTTATTTCATTAAACATGACATTAATTACGAAAAAACGTGTTCTGTGTTATTTGTGTGTCTTTTTTTTTGTTTACGATGGCAAATGACTTCCGATTTACGCTCTCATCTCGCGAACATTGATGTGCTTTCTTTTTTTTATAGTTTTTTGTTTTCGCTTCCTTAAAAACACGTTACACGGATTATTTAGCGTGGTAATAACTACGGAATTACAACTGCGTACAATCCAGTTAATTAGCATAGAATTACAGTGTTACAACATCGAGAATCTTAGTGTAAGTGATTCGTGTCCGTGTCTCAGTTTTTTTCTGCAAAAATGGCGTTGAAAATTGCATCATTGGAATGCAACGAAAAAAGAAAAAAAAATTATTCTTACGAACCCAAAAAATTCGTTATGAGTATAAAAAATTATTACAACGATTTATCATTGAAATAACTTTTTAGAATCGTCAGAATAATTTTAGAATCGTTAGAATAATTTTAGAATCGATGGAATAATTTTTAAAAATTTATTTTCGTTGCATTCCAACGAAAATAAAAAAAATATATTCTTACGAACCCAAAAAATGTATACTGAGTAATGAAAAGTTATTACAACAATTTATCATTACAATAACTTTTTAGAATCGTCAGAATAATTTTAGAATCGTTGTAATAATTTTTTTTAATTTATTTTCGTTGGAATGCAACGAAAATAAAAAAAAAAATATTCTTACGAACCCAAAAGATTTATACTGAGTAATGAAAAGTTATTACAACGATTTATCATTAAAATAACTTTTTAGAATCGTCAGAATAATTTTAGAATCGTTGCATTCCAACGATTCAAACTTCAACCCCATTTTTTTATGACGTTAAAGTTTTTGCATCGTTGGAATGCAACGAAAATAAAAAAAAAAATTATTCTTACGAACCCAAAAGATTCATACCGAGTATAAAAAGTTATTACAACGATTTATCATAAAAATAACTTTTTAGAATCGTCAGAATAATTTTAGAATCCTTATAATAATTTTTTTTAATTTATTTTCGTTACATTCCAAAGAAAATAAAAAAAAAAAATTCTTACGAACCCAAAAAATTCATACCGAGTATAAAAAAGTTATTACAACGATTTATCATTGAAATAACTTTTTAGAATCGTCAGAATATTTTTCGAATCATTGTAATAATTTTTTTTTAATTTTCGTTGCAATTCGATACAATAATCAACACCATTTTCTCGCCTCGTTTTTTTTGTGTAAATTGTCTCTCGTTTTGTTTGTGTTTTTCGTGTCTTCAAAGTTTCTTAAAATCGAGTCTCGTGTCATTTATTTTCCACAAAAACGCGTCACACGATTTGTAATTAGCGCTTCAGCTGGTTTGTGTTTTAGTCGGTCATTTTTTTTTTTACGCTAAATATATTTACGAGGGGCAAATCTTATCATTCCTTATCGCCTGTTCGCCCCTCCCCCACTTTTTTTAAACGTCAAACTCGTCGTTCGATAAATTCAGAAAAATCGCGCACATACATTTTTTTTTATCCGTTTCGTCGTCGTAAAGTCGTCGTCGTCGTCCGAAAAACTCGTTTCCAATTCGCTAATTTTTCGCCCCTCCCCTCTCCGCGTTCGCCCCCCACCCCCTCCCCCCCTCGTCTCGACCCTAATAATCTTTATCATCTCAGATTTACAATATTTTACGATTTTGTTGATTTCTTCATTTCTTTTACTTTTTTATTAAAAAATTAAAACGGACGGTTAAATTTCATATATTTCGTTTTGTCGGTGAGCCGATGTCCGCCGCTGAAAGGCACAGGGCATTTGCACTTGAACTCGGTCACCTAGCCTAAGCCTGACTTCAACTACGACCTAACTCTGCACTTTTTCTAGCCTCGCTTACTTAATATTTTCCTACTACTCTATTTTTTTTCTTTTCCTTCTTCTTCCATTTCTCTCAGCGCGTCGCTTTCTCACATTTATGTTGAAGTTTACATCGTTGGAAAGTAACGAAAATATATTTTTTAAATTATTCTAATGAAACCAAAGTTATTATAAAAAGTTGTTATAGCGATTGATGTTTATAATAATTTTTTTGGAATTGCTAGAATAAATTAAAAAAAATATGTTCGTTGCATTTCAACGAAAATATTTTTTTTAAGTTATTCTAATTAACCCAAAGTTATTATAAAAATATATTATAGCGATTGATCTTTATGATAATTTTTTCGGATCGCTAGAATAATTTTAGAATCTTTAGAATATAAAAAAAAAAATAGGTTCGTTGCATTCTAACGATGCAAAAATTGTGTTGAAATTTACATCGTTCGAAAGTAACGAAAATATTTTTTAACAATTATTCTAATGAACCCAAAGTTAATATAAAAAGTTATTATAGCGATTGATGTCTTTAATAATTTTTTTGGAATCGCTGGAATAATTTTAGAATCGCTAGAATAATTAAAAAAAAATGTTCGTTGCAATTCAATGATGCAAAAATTATGTTGAAATTTACATCGTTGGAAAGCAACGAAAATATTTTAAAAAATTATTCTAATTAACCCAAAGGATTTTTATATTGGGTATAAAAAGTTATTACAGCGATTCATCTTTATAATAATTTTTTCGAATTGCCAAAATAATTTAAAAACCCTTAGAATAATTTAAAAAAAAATGTTCGCTGCAAAGCAACGAAAATATTTTTTTAAAGTTATTCTAATGAACCCAAATTTATTATAAAAAGTTATTACAGCGATTGATCTTTATAATAATTTTTTCGAATCGCCAGAATCATTTTAGAATCGTTAGAATAATTTAGAAAAAAATGTTCGTTGCATTACAACGAAAATATTTTTAAAAAATTATTCCAATTAACCCAAAGGATCATAATGGGTATCAAAATTATAGCGATTGATCTTTATAAAATTTTTTTGGAATCGCTAGAATAATTTTAGAATCGTTAGAATAATTAAAAAAAAATATGTTCGTTGGAAAGCAACGAAAACATTTTTTTAATTATTCTAATGAACCCAAAGTTATTTTAAAAATGTATTATAGCGATTGATGTTTGCAATAATTTTCTGGAATCGCTAGAATAATTTTAGAATCATTAAAATAATATAAAAAAAACTCTTCGTTGCATTCCAACGATGCAAACTTCATAATTTTCTCACTCAGACCCCTTCGACCCCGCGGCTCCCATTTTTTTCGCATCCCCAAAGATCCAAATCCGTCCCTTTTCGATCGTCGATTCCTCGTATAAACAACGTACATATGCTGGCAATATATTATTATGCTATGTGTGATATAGACTCTATCGTATTATGTATAATCGTATTTTTCGCGCTCGGCTTTTTTGTTTTTTCTTTTTTTGTGGTTTTTTTTCTTCTTCTTCTTCTTCTCTCTCTTCGCTTTCGGTTCCACTGCTCAACAGTGTCAGCACTTTTTTTTTCGCTCCGCTCCTCGCTCTCTTTTTTTTTCCTCTCCCGGAAAAAAACTATTCGTTAATTTTTTTAATTAATAACGTCATTCACACTTTCGCACATTTTTCGCACATTTTTTCAGACGCTCAGTTATTTCGACGGTAAGACCTATACATTTACATTACATTTACATATCGATATTTGTTTTTTTTTTTTCGGGAGTAGCCGGGTAGGAGATATAGTAATATATAAGTGTAGGTAGTTTTTCCTTATATAGTCTCTGTACTGTCTCTACGTATCACAGCCTGGGTGCCTCGCCACTGCCTTTTCCACGATTTTATCTCGAACATTTTTTTTTCGCGTCGCGAGAATTTTTTTACCTTCGAGATTCTCGCCGCCGATTTTTTTCGCCCATTGAAAAATCGTCACTTTGCGAAATTGCGAATCGCGATTGAATAATTCACCTTCGATTGCATTTTTCTCAGTTTTCGCGTCGCGAGAATTTTTTTGCTTCGAGATTCTCGCCGCCGATTTTTTTTCGCTATTGAAAAATCGTCACTTTGCGAATTTTTATTTTCTTCGAGATTCTCGCCGCCGATTTTTTTTTTCACTATTGAAAAAATCGTCACTTTGCGAAATTGCAAATCACGATTTAATAATTTCATTTGCGATCACAATTTTCTCAGTTTTCGCGCCGCGAGAATTTTTTTGCTTCAACATTCTCACTGCCGATTTTTTCGCCAATGATCGAAAAAATCGGATTGGAGAGAAAAAGAGAAAGCAAATCACGATACAATAATTCACCTGCGATCGAAATTTTCTCAATTTTCGCGCCGCGACAATTTTTTTGCTTCGAGATTCTCGATTTTTTTTGCTTCGAGGATTTCACGCCGATTTTTTCGCCATTGGCCAAAAAAAACGTCACTTTGCGAAAAGGCGAATCGCGATTAAATAATTCACCTGCGATCGAAATTCTTCATTTTTCGCGCCGCGAGAATTTTTTTATTTTCAACATTCTCATCGCCGATTTTTTCCGCCAATGATCGAAAAAATCGGATTGGAAAGAAAAAGAGAAGGCGAATCACGATTAAATAAATCGGGCATTTTTTTTTCTTCGAGATTCTCGCCGCCGATTTTTTTCGCCATTGACTAAAAAAATCGTCACTTTGCGAAAAGGCGAATCACGATTAAATAATTCGCCTGCGATCGAAATTCTTCATTTTTCGCGCCGCGAGAATTTTTTTTTCTTCAACATTCTCGCTGCCGATTTTTTCGCCATTGACCAAAAAAATCGTCACTTCGCAAAATTGCAAATCGCGATTAAACAATTCACCTGCGATCGAAAATTTCTCATTTTTCGCGCCGCGAGAATTTTTTTCCTTCAACATTCTCGCCGCCGATTTTTTCGCCATTGACCAAAAAAATCGTCACTTTGCGAAAAGGCGAATCGCGATTAAATAATTCACCTGCGATCGAAATTTCCTCATTTTTCGCGCCGCGAGAATTTTTTTACTTCGAGATTCTCGCTGCCGATTTTTTCGCCATTGACCAAAAAAATCGTCACTTTGCGAAAAGGCGAATCACGATTAAACAATTCACCTGCGATCGAAATTTTCTCATTTTTCGCGCCGCGAGAATTTTTTTACTTCGAGATTCTTTCGCCATTGACCAAAAAAATCGTCACTTTGCGAAAAGGCGAATCACGATTAAATAATTCGCCTGCGATGGAAGGCAGTGGCATTAGTCGTGCACTAGTACAAAAGTCACACGCGCCGCGCCTTCGTTTCTCGATCCTCGATCCTCGATCATCGTCATTTTTTTTTTTTTTTCAGAAGACGCAAATCGGGAGGCGTGTTCCTTCGCCTTTTCGTCGATCGTTCGCAAGTTCGTCGCGATAATAAATTGTAACGAGTCGCCGGAAAGTCCGACGAAACTAGGGCATCACGTCCCAGATCTCGGCGAGGAAGGGCGGCAGCTTCTTGTTCTTGAGCTTGAGGCTGAAGCACATCTCGCTGTTCTGATTGCCGAGGGTCCGCAGCTCCGTAAGCACCGACAGCAGCTTCGCGAATTCGGTGCCCGAGCGCGGCTTCCGCCGATTGTCCACGTAGGCCTTCAGGGCCTCCAGATATATCTCCTGGATCTTCTCGACTTTCCACGCTTCCAGCAGGTTTGGCCTTTCTGTTGGAAAACAACGAAAAACAGAATTAACTATAACAGCTCACGGTTTTTAAATCGTTATTCTACACTGAAAAAAATTAATAGTTGTGATTACCAATCGTTGGTCAGAGCTACCAATATTTTAGTACCTGCAACTACTAATTTTTCTCAGTGTATAAGAATCTCCGGATTGCAATTTATATAGTTATAATAAGGTTATAATAAGTTATAAAATATGAAATATAGTTATAATAAGGTTTGGCCTTTATGTTAGAAAACAACGAACAAACAAAATTAAATAGCCTCTCCCGATTTAAAAATCGTTATTCTATAGGAATTTAGGATTGAATATAATTTATATAGTTATAATAAGGTTATAATAAGTTATAATATATAAAATATAGTTATAATAAGGTTTGGCCTTAAAGGCCTATAAGGTTTGGCCTTTCTGTTACAAAAAAACGACAAGGAAAATTAAATAACCGCTCCCCATTTTTAAGGGGTTATGCCACTGTAGAATTTTCGAAAAATCGGTTTTCATTTTTGCTTTAAAAGGTCCCTTGGGACCTCAAAAATGATGTCCCAAAAGATTATGACCGGGAAAAATGTCTGAGTACTCGATTTTCGAATTTTAGTCGACAAACTTTAAACGCGTTTATCTCAAAACTACTTTTTTCAAGCTGGCCGGACCGATAACTCGAACAATTATGTTCCGATTCACTTGAAATTTGGCACATATCTTTAAAAATACATTGTCTTCGACACTACGTAGGATTTTTTTTGTTTAGCCTTAGTTCATTTGTTATTAACAATTTTGTGACGATTTTTTAGGCAAATTTTGCACTTTTCACTTCAAAAGTGCGCCATTTTGTTAAAAATTCAAATATCAAAAAAATCCTACGTAGTGTCGAAGACAATGTATTTCTAAAAATATGTGCAAAATTTCAAGTGAATCGGAACATAATTGTCCGAGGAATCGGTCCGGCCGTGGAGCTCGGAAAAACGGAGACGCCGTCGCAGAAACGCTGCACATTTTGTCACGAATCGTTCCAAAAAAATTATCGTATACAGTCACTGACATGTATGATAAACACCCATTTTTTAAATCTCAATATTCATTGCATTTTTTCCGGAAAAAAATCCCGAAAACAGCCTTTTTTTTTTCGGCCTCTACAGTGGCATATTTGGAATCAGCGGAAAATTTCCCATCGGCTAGGGTTTTAAAACTTCATTAAATCGAAATTTTTTTTTTCGCCAAAAAAAGGCAGGAATTAAGTAAATATAAATAATAAATGGGCTCTGCCCGTCAACGAATTAAATAGGATAGGATTTTAAAACTTCGTTAAATCGAAAAAAAAAATTTCGCCAAAAATCGCAATATCAATATAAATATAAATAAATAAGCTCTGCCCATCAACGAATTAAATAAATAAATAAAAATAAATAAAAATTGCAGCGAAAAATTGCAACGCAAAAAGGAAAAAAGGGAAAAAGGGAGGGAATATAGACAACGGACCTGAGAAAATAACGATGGCCGTGAGAAGCGCGTACTCGGCGTTGTTGACCTTCATGTTGTACATATGCCGGCAAAAGTGAAGTAGATCCTCGATCGTCTCGCCCATGCCGGCGAGGCTATAGCTGTCGCGCGTGTACGGCTGATTGTTCGCGAAAACGATGCTGTCCGTCTGAACGTCGTATTTTCGCGCCATTCGCAGCATCATGACCTCACTCGAACACGCCTTGAGCAGGGCTATCTGATCCTCGCGCAACAGTTGGTCGAAACCCGGTAACCTCTTCGCGTACTCGACGATCAGCTGGACCGTCAGTATCGTTATTTCAGTTATGTGCCTGAACCGAATGTCGCTCGGGTCTTCGCCTTCCGTCGGTTGATTCTGTTCGAAAAAAAAATATATATATAAAATACAAATTTCATATAAAATAATGAAATAAAATACAAAATAGGTAAGTAAAATAAAATACAAAAATACAAAATGTAGAGATAAATATAGACACATTGTTTCGGTGGAAAAAAAGGGTGCGGGGAAAAAAATAGTTAATTACCATAATAGCGAATGGCTAATGTAGCGAATTAAAAAATAATGAACGTCTTAATATAGAATAGACATCATTATGAAATTTGCTATTTTAGCAATTCGCTATTTTTTCATTAGCTATTTTAACTGCATTTTGATAAAATTGATCATTCGCTATTTTCACCGTCCATTAAAAAAAATTCCATCATTCCCTCCATTAAAAAATAATGAACGACTTAATCTAGAATAGCCATCATTATGAAATTTGCCATTTTGGCCATTCGCTATATTAACTGCATTTTAATAAAGTTGATCATTCGCTATTTTCACCCTCCATTTTATTGAAATGCAGTTAATATAGCGAATGACCAAAATAGCCAATGGCTAAAATAGCAAATTTCACAACGATGGCTATTTTAGATTCAGACGTTCATTATTTTGCGAATGTGCAAAATAATGCACATTGCATTGCTTTGCATTGCCATTTGCGTTATTTTTTTTATTGCGAATGGCTAAAATAGCAAATTAACAAATAATGAACATCTTAATCTAGAAAAGCCATCATTATTAAATTTGCTATTTTAGTCATTCGATAAATTAACTGCCTTTTAATAAAATGGAAGGTCAAAATAGCGAATGATAAAAATTACGAATGGCTTGAGTAGCGAATTCCGTAATGATGACCATTCTGGATCCAGACCAGAGCTGTAAATCCCCAAATATTCATGAGATATAGTCAACAGTACAATTTTTTTTCTAACGATGATTTGATAATAATAATAACTAAGGATAATGAAATAGAGTGTACACATTTAAATAGCTAAAAAAAATACTGATTTTCGCTTTAATATTGGGAGAAATAATGGACAAAAATGGGCAAAAAATGTAATTGCATTCAGAAAGCAATGCATCAATGATTTCTTCCATTTTTTCCACTATTTCTTCTAATATTAAAGCGAAAATGAGTATTTTTTCTGCTATTCAAATGTTTACACTCCATTTTATAATCACTACACATTATTATTATGAAATCATAATTACAAAAAAAAAAAATTGTACTCTAAAATATATCTCATGAATTTTTGGGGATTTACAACTCTGATCCAGACGTTCATTATTTTTTAGCCATTCACTATTTTGACCTCCACCCATTTTAAAGAATTGATTCGGACGACTCACGGTAATCCTCTTGATGTCCTCCTCGCTCGGTTGCTCGTACTCGTTCTGATAATAGACGAGCCTGTGTATGAGCTCCTCCTGCTCGGGACTCACGGGTTTGACGCCGTTGTGGGAGCCAGGAGTGGTACCGGCGCTGCTGCTGCCGGACATGGACAGGCACTCGGGCTCCGCAGGTTCCATCTTCACGCCCATCTGCTCCGCGCCGCCCATTCCGCCGATGCTGCCGCCGCTCCCGGGCGGCGATCCGTTCATCGTTGTACTATTCGGTTTGTCCTTTTCCTTCAAAAAAATCAACATTCACATTAGCAATAAATTCAATGAAATTTAATGTACGTGTATTGGAAATTTTTATTCATAAATTGGTATATTTTGTACTATTCAAGTTGTCTTTTTCCTTAAAAAAAAATCAACAAATTCACATTAGCAACGATTAAGTGCGAATAAATTCAATGAAATTTAATGTACATTTACTGGAAATTTTTATTCATAAATTGGTATATTTTGTACTATTCGGTTTGTCCTTTTCCTTGAAAAAAATCAACAAATTCACATTAGCAACGATAAAGTGCGAATAAATTCAATGAAATTTAATGTACATTTACTGGAAATTTTTATTCATAAATTGGTATATTCAATTTAAAAATGCGAGGTCCAATTTATCGGTACAGTAATTTTTATAATTTTTTTTACAGTTTTTAAATCATTTTTATAATTTTTATAATTTACTTTAGAGGATTCATAAACCTTGTTTTTTACGAGGTTTATGGATGAAAATCTATTCATAAATTGTTATGATAAATTTACTATACAAGTGTAAGGTCCAATTTATTTTTGCTCCTGTAATTATTGTAATTTGCTTTAATTGTACTGCGAAAGTACTTTAATTTTTTTAATTTACTCCAATTTCATTACAAAGGTATTCATTGACGCGGTTTAGGAATAAAAATGTCCAGTCTATTCATAAATTGGTATAATAAATTTACTATACAAAGGCAAGGTCCAATTTATTTTTACTACAGTAATTTTTTTCATAATTCGTTTCAATTCTACTGCAAAAGTACGCACATTTTTTTAATTTACTCTAATCTCATTGCAAAGGTATCTTAATTTCACAATTGTACATTAAATTTAATTGAAGAGATTTATGGATAAAAATTTCCAGTCTATTCATAAATTGGTATAATAAATTTACAAGGTCCAATTTATTTTTGCTACAGTAATTTTTATAATTTGTTTTAATTGTACTGCAAAATTACTTTAATTTTTACAATTTACTGCAATTTCATTGCAAAGGTACCTTAGTTTCGCAATTTTACATTAAATTTTTTGACAAGGTTTATGAATAAAAATTTCCAGTTTATTTATAAATTGGTATAATAAATTTACTTTACAAGTGCAAGGTCCAATTTCTTTTGGCTCCAGTAATTATTATTATTTGCTTTAATCGTACTGCAAAAGTACTCCAATTTTTTTAATATACTGCATTTTCATTGCAAAGGAACCTCAATTTAATGTCACAATTTGTACATTAAATTTCATTGACTAGTCATTGTGCATTAAATTTCATGACGAAATTTAATTGACATTATGAATAAAAATTTCCAATTTTTTCCGACAGTGTAGATCGAAAAGCTAACATTTTTTTTAAATAAAAAAAAATGTTGAAATAAAAAAAGTAAGGTGAAAAATGTGTGATGGATCCTTACCCCTACCTTCTGGGCCTTCTTTTCTTTGCTACAGTATTTTTTTTTCTACAGTAATTATTATAATTTGCTTCAATTCTACTGCAAAAGTACCCTAATTTCACAATTGTACATTAAATTTCATTGACGAGGTTTATGAATAAAAATTTCTTTTCTGACGGCTAAAATTTTTTTTAATTAAAAAAAAATGTTGAAATAAAAAAGTAAGGTGAAAAATGTTTGATGGATCCTTACCCCTACCTTCTGGGCCTTCTTTTCTTTGCGCTTGACCGCGCATTGATACTCAGGGACGACGCATTCGGGTCGCATACCGACCGTCAGGCACTTCTTGAGCCTGCATTCCTGGCACTTGCGCCTCATGTACATGTCGATCTCGCAATTGTTGCCGTACTTGCACTGATAAACGGCGTTTTTCGTGATGCTGCGTCGGAAGAAACCCTTACAGCCTTCGCACGTGAGGGCATTGTAGTGATAACCCGAGGCTCGGTCGCCGCACACGAGACAAAGTTCCTCCTGCTGACGAGGCGTCGGGCCCTTCTTCTTTTTCGCATCGCAACTGTCGGCGCTGTAGCCGTTCAGCGAGCTGGGAGGCGACAAATCGTCCCTTCCTGCAATTCAAAAAAATATATCCCATTAATTAAACATCCAAAACATTTTTTTTTATTTTTATTACTGTTGAGAAAATTATAATTAAATTCAACGAAATCTGACTTTGACATCAAAAACTCTCTCCGAAATTTTATTTTTTAAATATATTTTATCCTTATAGATATTCTTATTTAATATATCTTATTTTTTCTAATATATTTTCTTTAATATATCACATTGTTATTACTATTATTGTTATTGTTATTATTATTATTATTATTATTATTATTATATTAAGAATTTATGATCTCGTGTTTTCGAATCACATAGTGTAAAAACATATGTAAAGGAGAAATTCGTTAATAAATAATAATAATAATATTTCATTTTGTAATTGGAATAATATATCAATAATAATTTTCATATTGTTTTTTTTTTACTGCTGATTTTGCATTATATAAATGAAATCTGAAATCTGCACGGAGAGAAAAATGTAGGAATAAATTTTATACTCGTATGGCAATTGAGTATGGCAATAATCCCATTAATCAGACATCCAAAACATTTTTTTTTTTTTTTACTGTCGAGCAAATTATAATTAAATTCATCGAAATCTTTGACTTTAACATCGGAAACTCTCTCCGGAATTTAATTTTTTTCTATTTTATTATATTATATTTCATTTTGTTTTATATTCTTTATTTATTTCGTGTTACTGCTGATTTTGTGCGCAGTAAACGAAATCTGAAATCGCCACCGAGAGAAAAATATAGGAATGCCACGGGGAGAAAAATATAGGAATTCTGCCGATTTTTCCCATTGCAGGAATATAAGATACAAAAATTATTGTGTATGTCCACCAGTATAGGAAAAATGGCAAAAATTCCGGAATATTTATCAATTGCCCCACAAGTATAGGGGTAGGGTTCATAATAGTGAATGACCAAAAAGCGAATGGCCAAAATAACGAATTTAAAAATGATGGACGTCTTAACCCTTACATGCATACATTTTTGTATGGGTTCTATGGACTTGAAATTTATCACTCGGGGGTTTTTGGGGTCGCTGATTACGAATCCGAGCTCAGAATTTCGAAATTCAAAATGGCGGATCCAAATTTGGTTCGCCATCTTGGATCCGCCATATTGGATGTATGAATTTTTTAATTCTGATAACAGATTCAAAATCAGCAACCCTCAAAACATATCTATACCAAGTTTCACGTAAATACAATAAAAACTGTTGGAAATAATGAATTTTCAATTAAAAAAGTCACTTTTATTGTGTATTCTTTATATCAACAAATTCACAAGAAAATTTAGATAACAAATTGTATTTTCCAATTCTCCAACATGTTATTGTAGTAAATGTACAAAAAAAATCATTAAAATCGAGAAAGAAAACGTTGAAATATTTAAAAAATGATAATAATCTAGGTGGGATAGAATATATCCCGCTGTGCATGTAAGGGTTAATCTAGAATAACCATCATTACGAAATTTGCTATTTTAGTCATTCGCAATCTTGATCATTCGCTATTTTAACTGCATTTTAATAAAATGTGGGGTCAAAATACCGAATGATCAAAATAACGAATGGCTAAAATAGCGAATTTCGTAATGATGATCATTCTAGATTTAGACGTTCGTTAGTTTTAAATTCACTATTTTAGCTATTTGCTATTATGATCATTCACTGTTTTGACCCCCATCCAAGTATAGTGATTTTTCCTATATTTTTCTCTCCGTGTAAATGCCTCTCTCTCTGTTTCTGGCGCGGGTTCCAGTAACCTACGTGGCAGCAGCAGCAGCAGCAGCAACGTCGTCACGTGTCTTCATTATAACCCCCCCTTTAATCTGTCTCGCTCGCTCGCATCGAGCCCGCAGTGGAAACTCCGTCGAGTGGAACGTGTAGAAGTCACGGTCGGTGAAAGTACGACGCGGCCGTCGGTCCGGCTCGCTCGCCGAGCTCTTCTACCCGGTATCTATATATCTATACCCACGATACTCAGCTCGGTACAAACGCTACCAGTGACTCGTCGCACAGTTGAAGCTCCCACAGATTTTAACTACAGTCAAATCTTTCGGATTCGTCACTTTACCAAAGTCTCTCAACGCTTTTTTTATTAATATTAATATTATTATTATTATTATTATTATTTATTGTTATTAATATATACTATATAATACTAAGTGTATCATAATATGTAAAAAATAATCTATTGTGTCTGATCTGGTCTAATATATATAAATACACATATAATGTAAGAAAGTTATTATAACAGATTAATCGTTATAATAACAGTATTTACCCAATGCGATCTTTTGGGTTCATTAGAATAATTTTTTTTTTCAATTTTCGTTGCTTTCCAACGATGCAAACTTCAATATCATAATAAATTAAATAAATAAAAAAAATATATATATATTATTATGATTATTATTATTATTAGTAGTATAGTTTATTCCATTGTATACCCTGTTGGGTATTTACATTATTATTATTATGATGATTATTATTATTATTATTATTGTTTTACGAGAAAAATGCGAATATCGGCGGGAAAAATAATCCCACCTGGATGACGAGGTCAATGACCTCGAATTAACGATATAATTAAGTTTATTATGGTACCGAGTCTACCACGGCGGGGCCTGGCTTGGGTATATAGTATATTATATGCTCAACCTGCGCCGCGCGTTTCAAGGACGCAGCAGCAGCTCTCGCATTGTCAGCTGCTGCTCTTCAGCGAGTCGACTCGCCGCGGTGTCTCTCCCACGAGACCTGATTGCGTGCGTCGAGCAACGCCGTAATTTCCCGCGCGCCGGTTTCGCGGAAACTGCGTTTGCAGGCATCGCGATTGCTATTATCACGCGCATGCGCATGCGCGGGGGGGACTAAAAATCGCGCGGGGCGAAAAATCGGCTGCGAAATCGTCCAAAGGACGATTTCGCGTTTGCAGCATCGCGATTGCTACACTGTTAAAAATCTACGGTGTCAAACGCCGCTGGTGTGGACGTTTTTCCTAGTATTACATATTACAGTGTTAATAGTAACACTTTTTACGGTGTTAAAATTAACACCAGCCGTTTCGTAAAAAATTTCCTGGTGTTACTTATTACAGTGTTAATAGTAACACTTTTTACGGTGTTAAAATTAACACCAGCCGTTTTCGTTAAATTTTTCCTGTGTTATTTATTACAGTGTTAATAGTAACACTTTTTACGGTGTTAAAATTAACACCAGCCGTTTCGTAAAAATTTTCCTGGTGTTACTTATTACAGTGTTAATAGTAACACTTTTTACGGTGTTAAAATTAACACCAGCCGTTAGGTTAAATTTTTCCTGGTGTTATTTATTACAGTGTTAATAGTAACACTTTTTACGGTGTTAAAATTAACACCAGCCGTTTTCGTTAAATTTTTCCTGTGTTACCGACGAAACATTGTAACACTTTTCGCTTTAAAGGCACGAATGCACGTATCATGTGTGATTTTTTATTATCTCGTGAATGAATTAGTCGCTTTTCTCAGTTTTTATCGAAAAATTGAGGAAAAAAATCGATTTTTTTATTACAGATTCCTCTACCGGGTAATTGATCTGTAATTTTTTTTTTTTTTCGAAAATCAAAATTCTGACTAATTCATTAACGGGATTCACATTAGTGGCGTCTGTATTTCAATTTTCGCTTCGATCCGTTGATAATTCGCGAAAATCGGCGTTTCTGACTTTTTGAGGTGAAAGTCGGTTTTTCAGACTCAGTTAAGGGGCTGCTAGAGTAGATTTTTTTACCGTCATTGGTCGGTAAAACTAGAATTCCGCAATTTACGCTTTACGTCGTTATAACGCTACAGATATACTTCAAATTTGACAGAGATGTTATATGAACAACAACGGTTCGGCGTAGATGCGATTTTCAGTCGAAAACTAACAAGAAATAGGAAAAATCGTATATTTTGAGTCGATAGAGATCTTCTTTATCGGCTGAAAGTTTAACCAAAAACACGTGCACGCAGTTTACGCTTTATGTGGATTCAGTTTCTATAATCGACATTTCGCCAGTTCTGAAATATTCAGAAAACATCAAAGAATTGGCGTAGATACGGATTTGGCACGTTTGAGTTACTCAAACGATTATATCTTACAACAAATGCGTTGTTGACATTTCAAACGGCCATATTGGTTTTCGGAGATTTACAAATATACAATTATTCCTATTTCTTGTTAGTTTTCGACTGAAAATCGCATCTACGCCGAACCGTTGTTGTTCATATAACATCTCTGTCAAATTTGAAGTATATCTGTAGCGTTATAACGACGTAAAGCGTAAATTGCGGAATTCTAGTTTTACCGACCAATGTCGGTAAAAAAAATCTACTCCAGCAGCCCCTTAACACCGTTCATTAACACCGTGATTGGTGTGGATCTATATAAACACCGACTTGGTGTTGTTTTTAACACCGGATTTTTAACAGTGTATAATCACGCGCATGCGCGGGGACTAAAAATCGTGAAAAATCGGCGAGATCGTCCGAAGGACGATCTCGCCGATCGTCACCACCCACGCAAATCTTTGTCCGCTGAGGAGCGAATAAAAAATCGGTAACGGGTTCCGATAATGCGCAGTTAACGATCTATCGATCGTCAACAGCGAGCCTTCGATTTTTCTCGATCCCGCTAATTTTTCAAGCTATAATTAAAAAAAAAAAAAAAAAACAATCCCGTCGGACGAACGGTTATTCGATGAATAATAATCGCGCGATCGGCTGATTTATTTAATCAGCCTCGATGAATAATAATAATAATACTAATAATAATAATAATCGATAATAGCAATTGTGTAATTATCTGATCGCGAGATTGCCGCAACGTTGACCGGGGTCAATCGACACAGTGAGCGGCGTCCCTGATCGGCGACCTTGATATTGAACAACCTAATTTCTAACGTGGAAAGGAAAGAGAGCTCTGCTCCGCTGCCATCTAGGCAACCGGTTTTGCGGCAGCTACGTCAGATGAATGAGACAGAGAGAGGGAAAGAGAGAGAGGAAAAATCCTAGGAATATGTTTCACTGCGGATTCTCGAGTGTCTTTGGTATCTGATCCAAGCGAATCGTTTGCTTCATGGAAAAGCGACACAGATGATGTTGAAGTTTACATCTTTATAATGCAACGAAAACAATTTTTTTAATTAGGGGAGAACGGGGCAATGGCGTACAGTGGGTAATGCCGAACACCCTTATTACAACTGATTTAGAGGGGATAACATCAAAACGCATGTACTAACTTTTCACTAATAGCAAAACTAAGTAATTAAGCCTTACTTGATAAATGTATCGGCTGTAGAAAAGTATTTATCAAGAAATATTGATTTACGTCATTTTGCATCTATGAAACTGTAATATTTGATTTAGAAATACTATTATTTTCTGTAAACTGACCTATAAATAATTGTAACCCGCAATTTTGTTGGTTCTTTAACATCAATTTGCACGTTAAAAAAGATTGGAATATTAATATGTGCGGTGTTTCTATGAGATTAAACAAATGACTTGTCATTGCGGGTAATGCCGAACACCCAGTTTTAAACAATAAAAAAACTTAATTCATCACTATATTAACCCATTAACGTCCAAGCGTCCCGATTTCTTACCAAACTTTCAACGCGATTATTTTTTATGTTATCGGCGTTGAAAAAAATTTGTTTTCGGATATATCGACGTAGAATTTTATGCTCTTTCAGAATATCGGCTCAAAATTTCGATTAGACCCACAGAAAAAAAAATATGGCCGATTCAAGCGAGAAAAACGTGAAAATTTGTGAAAAAAACCTTTTTGTGCTTTTTTTTTTGCAATGTTACCGCAATGAATTCGTATTGCAATCGTGATCAGAGGTGATCGGAATAGTTAAAGTTTAACAGGGAATTTTCACGTAATGATCGAACCACTCCTTTTTACAATATGGCGGCTAGAACGTAAATATTCTACAAAAACATAAGCTAATTTATTTCTCGGAAACTATTGAGCTTAGCTCACATTATGTAAGGACAAAAATACCTTAGAATTGGTCAAAGAATATCCTCAAATTTTTCAAAAAATTTTTGAGATGATTTTTGGTTTTCAAAAATGTCAAAATAATTAAAATTGACAATTTTTTTTTTTTTTTTTTTCTTAAAAAATTTGAGAGTATTCTTTGACCAATTCTAAGATATTCTTGTTCTTAGATAATTTGTGCTAAACTCAATAGTTTCCGAGAAAAAAATTAGCTTATTTTTGTAGCATATTTACGTTCTTGCCGTCATATTGTAAAAAAGAGTGATTCAATGATTGCATAAAAATTTACGCATAAAGTAATTTGTATTGTGTCGATACATTTTTTAAGAAAAAACAAAATTTTGCAATTTTAATTTTTTTGATATTTTGGAAAACCAAAAATCATCTCAAAAATTTTTTGAAAAATTTGAGGATATTCTTTGACCAATTCTAAGGTATTTTTGTCCTTACATAATGTGAGCTAAGCTCAATAGTTTCCGAGAAAAAAATTAGCTTATGTTTTTGTAGAATATTTACGTTCTAGCCGCCATATTGTAAAAAGGAGTGGTTCGATCATTACGTGAAAATTCCCTGTTAAACTTTAACTATTCCGATCACCTCTGATCACGATTGCAGTACGAATTCATTGCGGTAACATTGCAAAAAAAAATGCACAAAAAGGGTTTTTTCACAAATTTTCACGTTTTTCTCGCTTGAATCGGCCATATTTTTTTTTCTGTGGGTCTAATCGAAATTTTGAGCCGATATTCTGAAAGAGCATAAAATTCTACGTCGATATACCTGCAAACGAATTTTTTTCAACGCCGATAACATAAAAAATAAGCGCGTTGAAAGTTCGGTAAGAAATCGGGACGCTTGGACGTTAATGGGTTAACTGATAACGTTTATTTAAGTAAAGAACAAAATGTATGGCGCTTAATTTATTTATTATACGTGAAATTTCAGAAAATGAGTGCCATTTACGAAAATAACGTTTTTTGTAATATTGCAATTATTTTTTTTTTGTAGAAACGATTATAATTTCTGATTTCTAATCAAAATGATTTATTGGCAGTGATAGAAATCTAATTCGATGATTCTATTTAAAATTGTGCATAGTGTTCGGGATTACCTCCAAGCTATGGGTAATGCCGTACATTGCGATATTTTTTTAAGGGATTTTTCTTTCTATCATCCATTCCACAATTTTTCCATTTTTTGTTTACGAAAAGAAAAAAATGTTCGATTTTACGAGAAAAAAAAACCCTATCCGACGGAAAATTTCCTGCTAATTCAAAACAGGAGAGAAAAAAAAGATATGTGCAGGAGACCCTCGGGATTGGCTGCTCAGCTCCTGAATAAAACGCACTGCGGGACAGTAGTCCTAACGTGGACTCGGGTGAAAGTCCGCACGATCCGCTCAAGACGCAATGTCACGTGCCGCAACGATGCGACTCGAGTGAAACTCTCATGGATTATTCTTATTATTCTTATTCATTTTTTTTTGCCGAAGTTCGATATAGAAGATTTTATAACGAAGTTTGCATTGTTCGAATGCAACGAAATTTTTTTTTTTTAATTATACTAACGATTCTGAAACGTTAGTTTATGTATAACCATCAATCGTTATACTAATTTTGTATACCCAATAGGATCCTTTGGGTTCATTAGAATAATTTTTTTTTCTTTTTTATTTTCGTTGCTTTATAACGATGCAAATTGTAATATTGTAATAAATTCAATATTGTAATAAGATTTTCGGTTTTAGTTCTTATTCATTTTTTTTTCCTAAGTTCAGTGTAAAGTTTCGGTTTGGACGAAATTTTCAACGCGTGACCAAATCGACGTCTGGTTGGTCTTTTAGCGCCGATCATAAACGAGTTTCAACGCCGCGAATTAGCGTCCGGCTAACTAACCACCGATTGGAACGGCAAACGTGGCGAAAATCACTATAACGATGCTGTTGACGCGAGACAAAGAATTAAAAAAAAAAGAATCATTTTCTTCTTCTTAGAATCATTTTGTTAGAATAATATTTTTTTTATTTTCATTGCATTCCAACGATGCAAACTTCAACATTATTTATAAATATTAGAATCATTTCGTTAGAATAATTTTTTATTTATTTTCGTTGCATTCCAACGATGCAAACCTCAACATTATTTATTACAACGATTAATCGCCATAATAAATAAATAAATGAATAAATAAATAAATAAATAAATAAATAATCACTTCTTAATAATCATTTCGTTAGAACAATGTTTTTTTTTTATTTTTCGTTGCATTCCAACGATGCAAACTTCAAAATTATTTATTACAACGATTAATCGCCATAATAAATAAATAAACAAATAATCACTTCTTAGAATCATTTTGTTAGAATAATAAAGATTTTCAATTTTCATTGCATTCCAACGATGCAAATTTCAACATTATTTATTACAACGATTAATCGCCATAATAAATGAATAAATAAATAAATACAACGATTAATCGCCGTAATAAATAAATAAATAAATAAATAAATAAATAAATAATCACTTCTTAGAATCATTTTGTCAGAATAATATATTTTTGTTGAATTTTCGTTGCATTCCAACGATACAAACTTCTACATTATTTATTACAACGTTTAATCGCCACAATAAATAAATAATCACTTAGAATCATTTTGTTAGAATAATATTTCTTTTTATTTTCGTTGCATTCCAACGATGCAAACTTCAACATTATTTATTACAACGATTAATCGCCATAATAAATGAATAAATAAATAAATAAATAAATAAATAAATAAATAAATAAATAAATAAATAATCACTTCTTAGAATCATTTCGTTAGAATAATATATATTTTTTTATTTTCGTTGCATTCCAACGATGCAAGCTTCAACATTATTCATTACAACGATTAATCGCCATAATAAATAAATAAATGAATAAATAAATAAATAAATAAATAATCACTTTTTAGAATCATTTTGTCAGAATAATATTTTTTTTAATTTTCGTTGCATTCCAACGATGCAAACTTCAACATTATTTATTACAACGATTAATCGCCATAATAAATGAATAAATAAATAAATAAATACAATGATTAATCGCCGTAATAAATAAATAAATAATCACTTTTTAGAATCATTTCGTTCGAATTATATTTTTTAATATTTTCGTTGCATTCCAACGATGCAAACTTCGAAATTATTTATTACAACGATTAATCGCCATAATAAATAAGTTAATGAATAAGTAAATAAATAAATAATCACTTCTTAAAATCATTTCGTTATAATAATAATTTTTTTTTTAATTTTCGTTGCATTCCAACGATGCAAACCTCAACATTGCATTTTATGGGAAGAGTCGGCGGCGCTCGGCGATGATCATCCACTGAGACACTGACCAGCGGCGAGGCTGGCTTGGTCAGTGTCTCAGTGTTCCAGGCGAATGTTTTCGCCGCGGTGAATATTTCCGGCCGAGCGCGGAGACTGCAGAGACTGCGGCTGCTGAGCAAGAAACCGCGACAAAACTGCTGCTGCTGAGAGCCGAGAGTCGAGATCCAGTCGCTCGACTTGTTCTTCTTCCTTCCTTCGGAGGAGGAACGAGAAAAACGCGGCTCGAGAGCGAGCGCGAAACGCGAGGAACGCGATTGGATATCGAGCTCAGTGGCTCGCCGCGCGAGGAGGTCTTGTAGGTAGGTTTATAGGTACGAGGCTACTGCACCGCGAGCCGACGACTCTCGTCTCTCGAACCAATCGACGACCCCGCTGACCAATAATAATATCATTTTTTCAGTCAATTCCATTTTTTTCAGCCAATTTCATTTTTTCAGCCGATTCAATTTTTTCCGAACAATTCGCCTTTTTGAAATCGCATATATATTTTTTTTTTTCGTTTCTCTAACGAATCGACGACTCCGCCGACCAATAATAATATCATTTTTTCAGCCAACTTCATTTTTTTTTTCAACCAATTCTATTTTTTCCGAACAATTCGCCTTTTTCAAATCGCATATATATATATTTTTTTCGTTTCTCGAACGAATCGACGACTCCGCCGACCAATAATAATTTCATTTCTTCAGCCAATTTCATTTCTTCAGCCAATTTCATTTTTTTCAGCCAATTTCATTTTTTCAGCCAATTTCATTTTTTCCGCCAATTTCATTTTTTCAGCCAATTTCATTTTTTCAGCCAATTTTATTTTTTCAGCCAATTTCATTTTTTTCAGCCAATTCAATTTTTTTCAGCCAATTCAATTTTTTTCAGCCAATTCAATTTTTTGAAATCGTATGTATTTTTTTTTTTTCGTTTCTCGAACGAATCGACGACCCCGCCGACCAATAATAATATCATTTTTTTCAGCCAATTGCATTTTTTTCCGAATAATTCGCCATTTTGAAATCGCTGTTTTTTTTTTAATTGCATGCATTTTTTTTAATTGCATGAATTTTTCTCCCAAAAGGCTCTCGAACCGATCGACGACACCGCCAACCAATAATAATTTCATTTTTTCAGCCAATTGCATTTTTTTCTGAATAATTCGCCTTTTTTAAATCGCTGATTTTTTTGTTTTAATTACACGAATTTTTCCTTCAGAAGGCTTTAGCCAATTGCATTTTTTTCCGAATAATTCGCCTTTTTGAAGTCGCATGCATTTTTTTTCTCGTCTCTCAAACCAATCGACGACTACGTCGACCAATAATAATTTTATTTTTTTCAGCCAATTGCATTTTTTCCGAACACGGAGAGAAAAACTCGTGTTACTACAGCAGGCCCTATGCTACTGCAGCAAAATATGTCTGTTAAAATAGTGACAACATATCCTTTTGTTGCGGTCACAAATGTAGTTTGCTACGTTTGATTTGCTAACCGAGCAAATAGCGTTTGCTGTCATCAACGCTTTGTTTGCTATCATAACTCGGAGCATTTGCAATCGCTGCGCTATTGTTTTTCGCGTTAGTCAATGCTAATAAATATATTTGCGGAATGGAAAATAAAAATAAAAATATTATCGCGTCGAGGATGACTTTTTACGGAAGTGTCAGTGGTAGTGTATCGGTGAAAACGGTATCTGTCGAAGAAAATTTTGTCCTGCCTACACCGAGATTCGAACCTACAACCTGCCTACCTAACTTCCTAACAATCGCTGCCGCTACCGACTGTGCTATCGACTACTTGGTGGTTTGAAACGTGTAAATCCCATATAAATGGCATAATAGTAAAGGAAGAGAGAAACATTATAATAGAAGACCGAGAGCGCGCGTTGTTATAGTTTCGATCGCGCAACATTGTCCGTGTACATTGGCTTAACGTTATCGTCAATTCGACAATCTAACCTCCAAACATCACTACGGGATTCACAAATATACGAGTGGTTGGCTTTGCAAACCCTTTTTCGTTCCGCTAGCAAATCAAATATGTAACAATAGCATATCATTCGTGATGACAGCAAATTCCCGTGCTATGTCAGCAAACCATACAAAATTTCACAGTTTTTGTCTCCATAGCAAATCATTTTTTGTTATCAATACATATTTTTTGCTACAATAGCATTACGATTAGCCGTGGCAGCAGTAAAACGGACAACAAATACTATTCTGTTGGGTTGACATGAGGATTTCTCTCCGTGAATAATTCGCCTTTTTGAAATCGCATGCATTTTTTTTTTTTTTAATTGCATGCATTTTTCCCCAGAAGGCCAGAACCAACTGCGAACTCGGGGAAAAATCGTGATGCTGAAGTTTGCATCGTTGGAATGCAACGAAAATTTAATTTAATTTATTAACGGATTTTTCCTTTCATTTTTACAAATATTTGGCCGTGGACAAATATTTGTAAAAATTGTAAAAATTGGAAAACAAAATTGAAAAATAAAAAAAAAAAATTCTAGACAATCCAAAAGATCGTACTGGGTATAAAATGTTATTATAAACATTAATCGCCATAATCACTTCTCAGAATCATTTTGTTAGAATAATATATATATCTTTTTTATTTTCGTTGCATTGCAATAATGCAAACTTCAACATTAGTCATTATAACGATTAATCGCCATAATCACTTCTTAGAATCATTTTTTCAGAATAATATATATTTTTTTAAACTTTCGCTGCATTCCAACGATCCATACTTCAACATTATTTATTACAACGATTAATTGCCATAATAAATAAATAAATAAATAATCACTTCTTAGAATCATTTTGTTAGAATAATAATATTTTTTAATTTTTGTTGCATTCCAATGATCCAAACTTCAACATTATTTATTGTAACGATTAATCGCCATAATAAATAAATAAATAAATAAATAAATCACTTCTTAGAATCATTTTGTTAGAATAATAATATTTTTTTATTTTCGTTGCATTCCAATGATCCAAACTTCAACATTATTTATTACAACGATTAATCGCCATAATAAATAAATAAATAAATCACTTCTTAGAATCATTTTCTTAGAATAATATTTTTTTTTTTATTTTCGATGCATTCCAATGATGCAAACTTCAACATCATATGTATTATTTATACAGTTGCCCTTCTGTTTGGTGAACCAGTTGGATCATTCATCCGACATAACTCAACTCTTCTACCTGTTCAGCCTACAATCGAACTACTTTGTCGCGTTTGTGTAACATATTTTCACAATTTTTTTTTTAATTAAAACAAATAATATAAATCAAATACTAAATAATAAAATAAAATGTTATTATAACGATTAATTGCAATAATCACTTCTCAGAACGATTTTGTCAGAATAATATATATTTTTTAATTTTCGTTGCATTCCAATGATGCAAGCTTCAACATCATATGTATTATTTATACAGTTGCCCTTCTGTTTGGTGAACCAGTTGGTTCATTCGACGTAACTCAACTCTTCTACCTGTTCAGCCTACAATCGAACTACTTTGTCGCGTTTGTGTAACATAGTTTCGCGTATAGTTTGCGTAGGCGCCAAGCAACCGATTGCGTGCAGCAGCAACAGCAACACCAACATCAGCAACAGCCTCAGCAGCAAAAGCAGAGACCAGCTCCGAGGTTTCCGCATTGGTTAGTAGCTTCTCTTCACTCGCCGGAGCAGTGAGCGGCCTTGACTCTGGCTTGCATACAGACCCCCCTCCCCCTCCCCTCCCCTCCCCCCTCCCCTCCCCTCCCCTCAAAGAGGGAGAGGGGAGGAGGCCGAGCTCTTCGCTTCGCCGCAGTCAGAGTCGACTGACTCTGTCTGAGAGGAACAGAGACAGAGAGAGAAGAGAGAGAGGGAAAAAAATTGAAGGAGAGAGAGAGAAAAAAAAGGAGAGAGAGAGGAGAGAGAGAGAGGACTGTTGCTGCTCTCCGTCCTTCTTCCTTTCGTCCTTCTTCGCCTCCTCTTCGACTGTCTTCGCTCTTCTGATCCACCTTTTTTTTTTTTTTTTTTTTTTTTTTTTTTTTTTTTTTTTTTTTTTTTTTTTTTTTTTTTTTTTTTTTAAAGAGAGATAGAGGACTGTTGCTGCTCTTCGTCCTTCTTCCTTTCGTCCTTCTTCGCCTCCTCTTCGACTGTCTTCGCTCTTCTGCTCCACCTTTTTTTTTTTTTTTTTTTTTTTTTAGAGGGAGGGAGAGAGAGAGAGAGAGAGAGAGCCAAGTGTAACTCGTTCGTCGGGAGAGACGTCGGAGCTGTTGTAGTTGCTCCGCTGGGTCGAGGCAACTAAAACGGGGCAACCGAGAGACTCGACTCGGTTTGCTCGTTTCGCGCTCGTTTCGCTCGTTTCGCTGATGCGGATTTCATTCACGAGATTCGACGCATTTTTTTTTTTTTACTGAATTTTCATTTTTTGTAATTATTGGAAATTCACATTTTTTTTTAACGAATTGTCATTTGTTTGAATTATTTAAAATTGTTCCATTTGCGTCCGATTTGATTTTTTTTTTTTTCAACGAATTTTCATTTTTTGTAATTATTTAAAATTGTTCCATTTGCGTCCCATTTGCTATTTTATTTTCCAGGTCCTTTAAACGTGGCTCGAGATTCGGCTCATTTTTTTTTCGACGAATTTTCATTTTTTTAATTATTTAAAATTGTTCCATTAGCGTCCCATTTGCTATTTTATTTTCCAGGCCCTTTAAACGCGGCTCGAAACTCGTTGCGCAACTTTGAAGGGAAACTTCGGCGCATTTTTTTTTTTTATTATTTAAAATTATTCCTATTTGCGTCCCATTTGTTATTTTATTTTCCAGGCCCTTTAAAAGCGGCTCGAAACTCGTCGCGCAACTTTGAAGGGCAACTTCGGCGCATTTTTTTTTTTTTATTATTTTAAATCATACCTATTTGCGTCCCATTTGCTATTTTATTTTCCAGGCCCTTTAAACGCGTCGCTCGAAACTCGTTGCGCAACTTTGAAGGGCGACGTTCGCTGACTCCGCAGAAGCGACGCTTCGCTCATTGCTTCTGCAGGCTTCGCGGCGTTCAAGTCTCTCCGGCGTTCTGTTTCGAAACAGCGAAACCCAAGAAAATCCCGTAACGAACCCACTCGCAGACTATAATAATAATAATAACAATAATAGGCACTCGCCTTTTTTTTTTTACTGAAAATAGCGAACGAGAATAAAGACGACTCGAAATAAAAATAAGCTCCGAGTTCGTAAAAGCGAACGGTACCATTATTATCACTATTATTTCTCTGTTACTATTATTATTGTTATAGTCCGGACAAATGGTCTCCGGAATTCCGTCTCTGACATCAGATGCGAGGTCCATTTTGTGATGGTCATTTGACCGTCACAAGACCGTCAAATCATCGTCAAATGACGCGTACAAAAATGACTAATTTATTTGTAACCGATTATTTAAAATTGCCGCCAATTGCGCGTGTTTTTGGTTTTAGTCCGAATGGTCGATAACTACATAAAAAATTCAGGAAATCATCAAAAAATTGTTTAAATGCTCGGTAAATGTTATATATCAGCTGATCTACGTTAAAAGTCACGATTTTCAATGTTTAGCTTCAATATTGACTTACATATTTGAATTCAACGTTAAACAATTTGTGACCAAATTTGTGACCGAAAAATAAAAGACCGTCATTTCGCAACTAGATAGGTGTTTTGGTCACTTTTGGAACGTCATAAGACCGTCAAATGATCGTCAAATGACGCGTGCAAAAATGACCAATTTATTTGTGACCGATTATTTAAAATTGCCGCCAATTGCTCATGTTTTTGGTTTGAGTCCGAATGGTCGATACCTGCATAAAAAATTCAGGAAATCATCAAAAAATTGTCTAAATGCTCAGCAAATGTTATATATCAGCTGATCTACGTCAAAAGTCACGATTTTCAATGTTTAGCTTCAATATTGACTTACATATTTGAATTCAACGTTAAACAATTTGTGACCAAATTTGTGACCAAAAAATAAAAGACCGTCATTTCGCAACTAGATAGGTGTTTTGGTCACTTTTGGACCGTCACAAGACGCTTATCGAAATGACCGTCATTTTTACTTCGACTAAATGGGCAAAAAAATGACGTCACAAGACCGTCAAATGATCGTCAAATGTCGCGTACAAAAATGACCAATTTATTTGTGACCGATTATCTAAAATTGCCGCTAATTGCTCATGTTTTTGGTTTGAGTCCGAATGGTCGATACCTGCATTAAAAATTCAGGAAATCATAAAAAAAATGTCTAAATGCTCGATAAATGTTATATATCAGCTGATCTACGTTAAAAGTCACGATTTTCAATGTTTAGCTTCAATATTGACTTACATATTTGAATTCAACGTTAAACAATTTGTGACCAAATTTGTGACCGAAAAATAAAAGACCGTCATTTCGCAACTAGATTGGTGTTTTGGTCACTTTTGGACCGTTAAAAGACCGTCAAATGATCGTCAAATGAAACCTACAAAAATGACCAATTTGTTTGTGACCGATTATTTAAAATTTCCGCCAATTGCGCGTGTTTTTGGTTTGAGTCCGAATGGTCGATACCTGCATAAAAAATTCAGAAAATCATCAAAAAATTGTCTAAATGCTCAGTAAATGTTATATATCAGCTGATCTACGTTAAAAGTCACGATTTTCAATGTTTAGCTTCAATATTGACTTACATATTTGAATTCAACGTTAAACAATTTGTGACCAAATTTGTGACCGAAAAATAAAAGACCGTCATTTCGCAACTAGATAGGTGTTTTGGTCACTTTTGGACCGTCACAAGACGCTTGTCGAAATGACCGTCATTTTTACTTCGACTAAATGGGCAAAAAAATGACGTCACAAGACCGTCAAATGACGGTCATTTCTTGGTCCTTTGACCGATTCTAAAAATGACCGTTATTTCGCATCTCTTTCTCACGCTGCGAATTTTAAATATAGTCAGTCGCAGCACTGACTATACATCTCGAGCCCCGAGAGTCTCGACTGGCAAAGCAGCGGAGGAGGAGAATCAGCCGCGTTCGCTCGGTGATTCCATCGAGTCTATCGTTGCGCAAGAAAATTACCAGTCAGCCCTGGCCTTGTCCGCGCCGACGCGGTGCGCGCGCACCACTTTTATCCCCACTATACTTGGCTGTACTATAAAACAAGAGAGAGCCTTGCCTCTCCCCTTCCGCGACTATTTCGTCGCGTTCCCTTGACGCGGAATCTCCCATACATCGTCCTTCGTCCCACGTGGAAGTATTTATACGTAAAATATATGTTGACAAATAGTTCTATAGGGAATATATATGTCACATATAAATATATGTGTAACATATATGCGACATATAGAACTTTTCGGCGATATATATTCCCACATATAAATATTTCCACACTATTAAAAATCTACGGTGTAAGATACTGCTGGTGTGGACTTTTTCCTAGTGTTACATCGTAAAAAGCGTTACTATTAACACTGTAATAACAATAAAAAGTGTCTTAGTAAAAAGTGTTACCATTAACACTGTAATAACAGTTTTAATGGTAACACCTTTTATTGCAGTGTTAATAGTAACCATTAACCACCATTAAAAAGTGTTACCATTAACCACCATTAAAAAGTGTTACCATTAACACTGTAATAACAGTGTTAATAGTAACCATTAACACTGTTATTACAGTGTTAATGGTAACACTTTTTACGGTGTTAAATTAACACCAGCCGTTTTCGTTAAATTTTTCCTGTGTTACCGACGAAACATTATAACACTTTTCGCTTTAAAGGCACGAATGCACGTATCATGTGTGATTTTTTATTATCTCGTGAATGAATTAGTCGCTTTTCTCAGTTTTTATCGAAAAATTGAAGAAAAAAATCGATTTTTTCATTACAGATTCCTTTACCGGGTAATTGATCTGTATTTTTTTTTTTCGGAAATCAAAATTCTGACTAATTCATTAACGAGATTCACATTACTGGCGTCTGTATTTCAATTTTCGCTTCGATCAGTTGATAATTCGCGAAAAACGGCACTTCTGACTTTTTGAGGTGAAAGTCAGTATTTCAGACTCAGTTAACGCCGCTCATTATCATCGTGATTGGTGTGGACCTATATAGACACCGACTTGGTGTTGTTTTTAACACCGGATTTTTAACAGTGTATAAATATTTCCATGTTTCCACATTTCCTCTGCGCACCTTTGTTTATCTCCCATTTCCAGGTTGGAAGGCGATTGGGAGCAGAACTCAGGTTGCCCGACTCGCGAGACTCGCGAGACTCGGTGATTCACATTCGAACTCAACGGAGGAGGGAGAGACTACTCCCTCCTCCATTCGAATGTGTAGGAACAGGCGCAGCAGGCAAAAGCGAAACACGCGAGATATGCAATCAGCAGTCCCTCTGTACACTGCTCTCCGTGTATATTTCTGTGTGTGTTCCGAGTCTCGAGTCGAGTCGAGACTCGAGACTCGCTTCTCGTGACCTTTAGTAGGCGTGTTGCGCACTGCGCATGCGCGAGGTGTGCGCGAGTTATTCCCTCGCGACGAGAGGAACCGAAATGTGTTCAAACGAGAAATGTGGCACAGCCATCGGATTTTTTTTTTTTTTTTTTTTTTTTTTTTAATCATACGAAATGTGCCATTGGATTTTTTTTTTTATCATACGAAATGTGCCATCGGATTTTTTTTTGTTTATTTTTTTTTTTTTTTAATGTTCCACCGAGAAATGTGGCACAGCTATCGGATTTTTTTTTTTAAATGTTCAAACGAGAAATGTGGCACAGCCATCGGAATTTTTTTTTTTTTTTTTTTTTTTTTTTTTTTTTTTTTTTTTTTTTTTTTTCAAATAATAAATGTTGCAGATCCATCGGATTTTTTTTTGTTTTTTTATTTAAATGTTCAAATAAGAAATGTGGCACAGCCATCGGATTTTTTTTTGTTTTTGTTTTTTTTTTAAAGTTCAAACGAGAAATGTGGCACAGCCATCAGATTTTTTTTTTTTTTTTTTTTTTAATGTTTAAACGAGAAATGTGGCACAGCCACATCGGATTTTTTTTTTGTTTTTGTTTTTTTTTTTAATGTTCAAACGAGAAATGTGGCACAGTCATCGGAATTTTTACTAGGTTTTTTTTTAAATGGTTAAACAAGAAATGTGGCACAGCCATCGGAATTTTTACTCGGTTTTTTTTGTTTTAATTTTTATAATAATTTTTCTTTTTTTTTTAAATGTCCAAACGAGAAATGTGGCACAGCCATCGGAATTTTTACTCGGTTTTTTTTGTCTTAATTTTTATAATAATTTTTCTTTTTTTTTAAATGTCCAAACGAGAAATGTGGCACAGCCATCGGAATTTTTACTCTTTTTTTTTTTTTTTTTTTTTTTTTTTTTTTTTTTGACGACGAAATCCCGTCGCCCGGGCGATTTCGAAACACCGCCGCGCGCGCGCGCGACGTCCTCGTGACTCATTTACGGAGAGACCGGGTCGCTCGCCTCGTCGTCGTCGTGTTTGTGTACGTCGCGCGGCTTTCGAAATAATTTCGTGCGGGCGGCGGGCGCGACGACCGCTTTCGAATTCGGAAGCGGTTGCGACGCCAACGACTCGAAGCCCGCGAGAAAAATATATATTGGGACCATCAGCTGCTGCCGGAATTTGCGATTGCAATTGAAGCAACGAACTGCAATTTTATTTTATTTTATTTTTTTTTTTTGCTGTTTTTTGGACGAAAAACAAAAATTTCGATTTGACGAAGTTTTAAAAGCCTATCCGATGGCAAATTTACCGATTCCAAAAATGCTCGGTATTTGCCCGAAAAGTCGAAAATTCTAGGAGAAAAATGCGAAAAACTATATTTTTCCGAAAAACTGCCAAATTTCGCGATATTAAGGCGGCGGGTTAGGGTATTACATTTTGTTTTTTGCATTTTTATTTTATACTTTTTACTGGATGCATAATACCTCAAGAATATTGTGTCAAAATTTCAAGTCAATCGGAGCAAAATTGACGACGTTATGAGTATTTTTCTACTCGCGGATTGTTGTACCTTCGCTGCCCGAAAACGCGACTTTAAAGCCTTTTTCCCACAACTCACGTTTTCAAAGTCGCGGTGCCCCCATCGTACCGTCAAAACTACTGCACCGATCCTTTTGAATTTTTGCATACTTTTTCTGTACATATTTTACGAGCTAACGCCGAAGAGTTTTTTTTTTCGAATTTATTAATATTTTTTATTTTACAATAGCAAAATAGCCGATTTTTTTTCGAAAAAATCGCGTTTTTCCCTTCAAAGTGTTTCCAAAAATTGAAAAATTGAAATTTCGAAAAAACCCCCACGGCGTTACCTGGGGAAAGCGATTATCTAACGAAAGAACTTTGATTTTTTGATTTCGGATGATCCAGCAGCACCGAACTCGATGAGGGCCACCGCAATTCTACTTTTTTCCTCGACGCTTCCGAATAAATGCTGCCATTGCCGTATTTTTTAATATTTCTTCATGAAAATTTTACACAATATTCTTCTAATGTTATACTTTGATGTACCATTGATTTTATTACATAGATTTCAACTATGTCGTAAAAAAAAATCACAAAAATGTGTTTTTTTTTTGCACGAATTAATCCAACCCCCTCCCCCCCCCTAAACACCGTTGTTTCCCAACGACCAATCAGAGGCCGAATAAATCGACAACAATGGTCACTGACGCGAATTACGGATTATTTTATAAAAAAAATATGCATCGCATTTTTGTATATCGAGTTACGTTATTCGAATCGACGGACGTATTTTCGTCCGCCACGGTTTTAAAAAATCGAGTCGTATCAGCTGTTGAGTTATATCGGACGACGAGTGTCGTGCAGTCAAAAAGAGACCCGCCACGCACGTTACACACAGTGAAATGTGGCTGCTGCCGCTCGTCGACCGAGCGAACGAAGCTCTCAGAACGCCTGACCCACTTCTGTCTTTCTCGTAAAACGATTACGAGACCGACGTCATATATATATATATATATATATATGTGTGTGTGTGAAGAGAGAAAGAGATGGAAAAAAATAGAGGGACAGGTCGAAATAAAAATTGTCCCTCATTTTATTAATCGAGTTGGATTATCCAATTGTGTTGATAGTAAAATCGCAATATGTGTATTATTACTATTATTAATAATACACATATTGCGACAATATGTGTATTACTATTATTATTAATAATACACATATTGCGACAATATGTGTATTACTATTATTATTACTATTATTATTATTATTATTATTATTACACATATTATTAATAATATATATTATTATTGTTATTATTATTGGTCGACGTCCTCCTCTTTTATAGACTTGAACCCAACCCAACCCAACCCAACTGCGATCGATGCCATTCCACAATCTAAACAGAGCATCGACATTTCTTTCTCCCACAGAAACATTCCTTTCAATTATTCAACCCAATTGTCGTGAATTACGATAACAACAATAATCACTAATTATCATTGGTAATGATTCTGAAATTTGCATCGTTGGAGTGTAACGGAATAAATAAATAAAATTATTCTAACGATTCTAAAATTATAATTATATTTATTATAATTTATATTATTATAAATAAATTAATTATTCAAACGGTTCTAAAAAGTTATTTCAATGATTGATTTTATAATAACTTTTTATACCCAATACGATTTTTTTGGGTTCGTAAGAATAATTTTTTTTTTTTTCTAAGTTTCGTTGCATTCCAACGATGCAAACTTGAGTGTAACGAAAAAAAAAATTAAAAAAATTATTCAAATGGTTCTAAAAAGTTATTTCAATGATTGATCGTTATAATAACTTTTTATACCCAATACGATTTTTTTGGGTTCGTAAGGATAATTTTTTTTTCTAACTTTCGTTGCATTCTAACGATGCAAACTTTCAACACCATCATTGCTATCATTTTCCTGTACCGTATAAATCGCCGATACAAATCAGAGTAAACCAAATTCGCCTGAACTCTATTTTACTATTTAAGCCATTCGTTATTTTGATCATTCACTGTTTCAACTGCATTTATAATAATAAAATGAGGGGTCAAAATAACGAATGGCTTAAATAGCGAATTCCATAATGATAACCATTCTAGATTCAGACGTTCATCATTTTTGTATTCGCTATTTTTCCCATTCGTTATTTTGGTCATTCGCTATTTCAACTGCATTTATAATAATAAAATGAGGGGTCAAAATAACGAATGGCTGGAATAGCGAATTCCATAATGATAATGATAACCATTCCAGATTCAGATGTTCATCATTTTTGTATTTGCTATTTCAACTACATTTATAATAATAAAATGGGGGGTCAAAATAACGAATGGCAGAAATAGCGAATTCCATAATCATAATGATAACCATTCTAGATTCAGACGTTCATCATTTTTGTATTTGCAATTTTAATCATTCGTTATTTCAACTGCATTTATAATAATAAAATGGGGGGTCAAAATAACGAATTCCTGAAATAGCGAATTCCATAATGATAATGATAATGATAACCATTCTAGATTCAGACGTTCATCATTTTTGTATTCGCTATTTTTCCCATTCGTTATTTTGGTCATTCGCTATTTTGACCCCCACCCCCTATTTTGAATGTCGCCCGAGGCGCAAAATGGACGGCGGCGGATATTCAAATTGTCGTCATTCGTGGATCGTTGAACCGCCGACGAGTAAATAAGCGGCGGGTGAGTTCAGTCTCCGTCGCCACCTGTTCACAGAGGCGGAATCGCCTTGTCAACGATCGGGCGCCGACGCCGCGTGAGTGAGAGTGACCTACTGACCTCTCATTCGCCCCCCCCCCCTCCCCCCTCCCCTCCCCCCATCGGCGCCCATTGGCCGAGCGAAGCAGGCGCCGACTGCGCACGCGCAGTCGAATCGCTGCTCGGGAGTTCTCGGGCCGAGCGACCGGGAACTCCCGAAAAGGAGGCGACCCGGTCAAAGCGACTAAACGGGGCGACGAATATTTGAGGCGCAGAAGGCGAAGAAGAGGAGGAGGAGAAAGAGGAGGAGGATGAAAGTCTAACCTTGGATTGTGATTTGAAGGAACTTTTTTTTGCGATGTGTACTTTTGAATCGTATTGTACTTATAATCTTTTTTTTTTTTTTTTTTTTTTTTTCAGGTATTCCGTTTTTTTTGGCGACAAAACGGCCACAAAACGGCTACAAAACGGCGACTAAACGGCGAAAAAATGGGGCGACGAATATTTGAGGCGCAGAAGGCGAAGAAGAGGAGGAGGATGAAAGTCAAACCTTGGACTTTGATTCGAAGGAATTTTTTTTTCGGTATTTGTACTTTTGAATCGTGTTGTCCTTTTTATCCCATTTTTTGCATCTGTTTTTGTCAGGTATCCCATTTTTTGTATCTGTTTTTGTCAGGTATCCCATTTTTTTGTATCTGTTATTGTCAGGTATCCCATTTTTTGTATCTGTTATTGTCAGGTATCTCATTTTTTGTATCTGTTATTGTCAGGTATCCCACTTTTTGTATCTGTTTTTGTCAGGTATCCCATTTTTTGAATCTGTTATTGTCAGGTATCCCATTTTACGTATCGTCTGTCTTTGTCAGGTATCCCATTTTTCGTATCTGTCTGTCCTTGTCAAATATCCCATTTTTCGTATCTGTCTGTCCTTGTCAAATATCCCATTTTTCGTATCTGTTTGTCTTTGTCAGGTATCCCATTTTTCGTATCTGTCTGTCTTTGTCAGCTATCCCATTTTTTTCGTATCTGTCTGTCTTTGTCAGCTATCCCATTTTTCGTATCTATCTATCTTTGTCAGGTATCCCATTTTTTGCATCTGTCTGTTTTCGTCAGATATCCCATTTTTCATATCTGTCTGTCTTTGTCAGCTATCCCATTTATTTTGTATCTGTCTGTATTTTTCAAATATCCCATTTTTTCATATCTGTCTGTCTTTGTCAGATATCTAATTTTTTTTCATATTTGTCTGTCCTTTTCAGGTGTCCCATTTTTTTCATATCAGTCTATCTTTGTCGAGTCTTAGTACCGTTGATTCACAAAATGTCCAAAGTTGGTCGTCTAACGGTTCGCATCCTAAAACGCGGTTTGAGTGGTGGGGCCACCGGTGCGAGATCCGGACGCGAGTCGTGTCAGGAGTCGGGAAACGTGGACGGGGAACTCGATGGCCTACTTGACGTGTCCTACGTGTCACGTTACACGTGCCGCCTTTCGATTGAATCGAAAGGCTGGTGGCTAATTCGCCGAAATTGTTCCTCCAATGTCCTTTGCCTTGAATTTGAGTTGAAACAAAAATTTCAATTCGGTTTCCTTTAGGACAATCGGGTATCGGATAATAATAATAATAATAATAATAATAATAATAATAATAATAATAATAATAATAATAATAATAATAATAATAATAATAATAATAATAATAATAATAATAATAATAATAATAATAATAATAATAATAATAATAATAATAATAATAATAATAATAATAATAATAATAATAATAATAATAATAATAATAATAATAATAATAATAATAATAATAATAATAATAATAATAATAATAATAATAATAATAATAATAGTAATAATAATAAAGGGTGGGTGTCAAAATAGTGAATGACCAAAATAGCGAAGTTAAAGATAATGAACGTCTATAAATCCAGACAGAGTTGTAAATCCCCAAAAATTCATGAGATATATTTTACAGTACAATTTTTTTTGCAATGATGATTCCATAATAATAATGTGTAGTGATTATAAAATGGAGTGGAAACATTTGAATAGCAGAAAAAAATACTAATTTTCGCTTTTATATTAGAAGAAATAGTGGAAAAAATGGAAGAAATCATTGATGCATTACTTTTTGAATGCAATTACATTTTACCCCATTTTTGTCCATTATTTCTCCCAATATTAAAGCGAAAATCAGTATTTTTTTCAGCTACTCAAATGTTTACACTCTATTTCATTATCCCTAGTTATTATTATTATGAAATCATCGTTACAAAAAAAAATTGTGCTGTTGACCATATCTCATGAATATTTAGGGATTTACAACTCTGAACCCAGAATAGCCATCATTATGAAATTTGCTGTTTTAGCCATTCGCTATTTTCATCATTCGCTATTTTAACTGCATTTTAATAAAATGGAGGGTCAAAACAGCGAATAATCAAAATGACGAATAACTTAAATAGCGAATTCCGTAATAATAACCATTCTAGATTTAGACGTTCATTTTTTTCAATTCACTATTTTAGCGATTCGCTATTTTGATCCCTACTCATAATAGTAATAGTAATTATTATTAATAATATTTTATTATTATTATTATTATTATTATTATTATTATTCTTAATAATAGTATAATAATTCTTATATACTCAATAATAATAGAAGTAATAATAATTATTATTGTTGTTGTTATTATCATTATTAAGTTGAATTGACGATATCATATATTTTCATTTTTTTTAATTCACTATTTTAGCGATTCGCTATTTTGATCCCTACTCATAATAGTAATAGTAATTATTATTAATATTATTAATATTATTATTATTATTAATAGTATAATAATCATTATATACTCATAATAATAATAGTAATAATTGGGGTTCTCTTCTGAGCTAAATTGCGACGTGACGTGTGTTGTTGTGTCTCCTCGACTTTTTCTGCGGCAACCGGAGATGTAGTGTCGGTTCTCGACTTGCGGATCGTCCAGAGAGGGCCTACGCCCAGGAGAACTCGCTAAGTGATTAGAACACATTTTTCCATACTCGGCTGTGATTGATTATTGCCTAAAAGTGGTTTCACTCTCATTGAGGTTAACTTTTCTCGCATATCATGCCCGGCAAGGATCTGCACAGCGGCGGTTCCCACGGCCCTAGCGGTTCGGACCAAACCCAGCAAGGTGGCACTAGTGGTCCTGTCATCGACCCCAATATTGACGCAACTGTGATGATCCTCCAGACTACGGGGATTACCACTGGTAGCGGTTCTACCTTGCCGACCGCTGTTACAACCGACACCCCTCTTGTCGATTTATCAACGCAGAGCAGTACACATGAAGTGTTCTCCACACCGCTGGCCGGTAATTCAGTGGTTAAGAAGAAACCGGGCCGTCCGTCAACGCTGGAGTCCCTGAATTCTAGAGGCAGAAATAGCTCTGAAGGCAACATAAAGGATATCTTCAAAAGGAAAAGACTTGAGATGGAATGGGGTGCAGCAGAGAAGCCCGTCGTCGACTCACCATTCAAAAGGAGCAACCTAACGAGACACTCTCCGGAAAAACAGCTCTCTCACGACACTTCCCCGGACCTGTTACTGAAGGAACCTGACTTGCCGACAGTGGCAATTGACAACTCTGGATCCAATTTACAACCCGGTGGAAGTTTTGCAGCTAACCACACCCAGCAACTGGTGGGCTCAGATCATGCCGATCTAATGAAAGCTATAATGGACCAACTCAACGCCATGAGAATAGAAAGCCAAGTCAGCTTGCAAAAAATTGAGATAAAACTCAATGAATCGAACGCAACTAACAACACAACTAACAACAAACAATTCGTGAGTGTGAAAGACGAGATTCGAGCAGAGGTGCAAAAAACCTGTCTGCGTTACGAGTCCACATTGAAGGCATTGGAGCAGAAATTTAACGAAAGGTTTTCTGCTGTCGAGGCTAAACTCGAGGAGGTCAACCCGCGTGCTGAAATTGCGGCCTTAAATGAGAGGGTTTCTCGCTTGGAGTCCCGAACTGGTTCAGCTTCTGAGGTCCCCTCCGGAGAAGTAGCCAAGCTGCAAAGAAGAATGGAAGCTCAGGAAAAAGCCATCATCAGCAACAACATAGTCATCAAGGGCTTAGATCGCGGCTCCCTTTCGGCACCTGAAGCAGTGGACAATTTTTTACACGAAGAATTCGGTCTAATCAACGCGGTCGGTGATGTGCGAGAAATCGACAGATATTTCAACAACGTAAAAATTCTCATTGTTAAGCTCAACTGTCGTGCTATCAAAGATGATATTATGAAACAAAAAGCCAAATTGGGAAACCGGAAAGTGTTCATCGAGCACGAGCTCTCCTCAGCCGAGCAAGAGGTCTTCAAAGCAGTCAAGTCCAGAGCCAAGGAACTTCGTGACCAGGGGAAAACAGTAAAAATCGGCTACAGTAAGCTAAGAGTCGACGGCCAGTGGATCTTTTGGGATCGCACAAAACATTGCTTCGAGGAGCGGCATCGTGCAGCTTCAGCTGCCCCGGCTCTCAACCATCGGCCTGCCCCAAAAAACTAGTGGAATCTTCGGTGAAAGTTCTCTTTTGGAACTCACAAGGCCTCCTTAACCTGTGCTACAACGATCTCGACCTGGGCTGCTTCGTCGAAACTTGGTGCGAGAGAAAAAATGTAGAATCGCTGCCAATTTATTTGCGTAATTATTTCACGGCGTGGGCCCTCGCCACAAGGGAAAGTCAATTTGGTAGAGCTAGTGGCGGCCTTTTAAGTATTGTAGACAGTAAATTCAACCCGACAATAATTGATATCTCACACTGGTGGTGTATTTTAAGAATCTCCAGCGGATCTTGGTTTGCGATAATTGCCTCGTTTTATTTTAGCCCGGCACTCAACTTAACTGTTTTGCTCGAATTATTTCAACCGATTTTGGATGATATTTTAAATAGATTTCCGGATGACATCATTGTCTTAGGTGGGGACTTCAATGCACGTGTTGACGTCTCCGACAATTTCGACCCGGAAATCTTTGAATCGACTTACCTCTACGCGTCGCGTGAATCAACGAACAACCTTGTAAATGACCGTGGCCCGCGGCTCCTCGAGTTTATGACAGAGAATGGCTTTGTTTTATTAAATGGACGCACTATTAGCGACAGACCAGCCCACTTCACTTATTGCAGTTCCCGTGGTTCAAGTACCATTGACTTGGTGTGGGTCATAGCGTCAAAACTCGAGTATATAAAGGACTTAAAAATCGGCATAGATCTAGCGGGCTCCGATCATTTCCCGGTTGTTCTCGAACTGTTTACAGACTTTTGTGTTAACGACGAAAATCAGCCCGCCGTTACGGCGCACGAGTCGCAAATTCGTTTGAAATGGCAGCCAGAAGGAAGGGCGCTCTACCACGAAAATCTGGCAAAATCTCCACGCATTTTCCTAAATTTTTCTGCTTCTACAGTAGACGAGCTATACGATAATCTGAGATTGGCTATTACCGAGGCCGCGGGCAGCTGTATGATGAGCAGATCAACAACCAGAGCTCGCTCTCAATGGTGCAACAAACCATGGTTCGATAAGGATTGTAACAGTCTTAGAAGAAATTTAATTGAACTACTAAAGGTAGTAAGAGGCTCGAATTACAACAGAGCGGTTATCAACATCCATCAGCAGGCAAAAAAGGAGTACAAATTAATTATAAAGCAAAAAAAAGAAGCGTTCAATCGTAGTAAAACGGACTCTTTTGCTGACGTCAGAAATCCCAAAGCATTTTGGAGCGCGGTTAAAAGCTGTAAACCGAAACCGACACAAGCTCAGACCCCCACCCTCGAGACTTGGAATGAGTTCCTGCGAGTAACCTATCCAATTAGACGCGAAGCATCATGTACGTTTAATGGCAATTTCGTTCCGTGTTTAGATGGCTACATTTCGTCTGAAGAGCTTCAGAAGTGCATTTTAAAAGCCAAAGCGGGGAAGGCTCCAGGAGTCGATGCGATAACGAGCAATTTTTACAAAGAGTTAACCCCGGAGTGGTTTAATTACTTACATGGTCTGTTCAACAAAATTCTCGACTCTGAAACGCTGCCGAAACAGTGGTCCAAGGTCACACTATTTATGCTACACAAAAAAGGCTGCGCGAAGGACCCGCTGAACTATCGTGGAATTGCCCTGGTCAATGCGATCACTAAGTTATTTACTCAAATTATCCACGATCGTTTAGCGGATTGGGCAAATGTCGCAGACCTAATACCGGAGGAGCAGGCGGGGTTCAGAAAGGGCAGGGGAGTCTTAGACAATTTATTTTCCTTGTATTCAGCGATTCATCTTCGGTTGAGACAAAGCGGTGGTAAATCGTACGTTCTTTTCGTAGATTTTAGAAGAGCATTTGACTCTGTACCACAAAAGAAACTTTGGGAAAAACTGCATTTGTTTGGCATCAGCTCAAAGATTATTCGCATTTTGAAGAAGCTGTATGATTCTGCTTCGCTCCAAATCAGAACTTGCGCTGGTCTTTCGAATCCCGCCGACGTCAGTGAAGGGGTCCTCCAAGGCGAAGTTTTAAGTCCGTTGCTATTTGTGCTATATATCTCGGACATGACTGCGTACTTCCGTGCGAGAAATATGAGAGGTATAGACTTAAACAGTATGACCGACCTATTAATGTTGCTGTACGCGGACGATTTGGCAATTTTCGCGTATTCCCCAGTCGATCTCAGACGAAAGCTGTTACTCTTGGAGAGCTACTGTGATGAGAACGGACTCACGGTAAATACAAAGAAAACGCAAATTATGGTGTTCCGACCAGGTGGTAGGCTAAGCAGTGATTCTATAAACTTCACGTATAAAGGGGACAGGGTCGAGGTGGTCAGCAGGTACACCTACCTAGGGGTTACCTGCTCTACTTCGGCGCTGGGACTCGTCCCTGCGACTGCAGCAGCGAACAAAGCCAAAATTGCCACATCGTCCGCTCTATCAATCCTGTCGTCTGCTAAGGCTGACTCCTGGGACGCCATAGTTAAGCTCTTCAATGCTGTCGTCGCCTCCACGCTGTTGTACACCTCCCCAATTTGGGGCCTCCGTTACACACATGTTCTCGAAAAAGCGCAGTTGGACTTTTTCAAGCGGTTGTTTCATCTCCCAAAGAGCACCCCGGGCTGCGCAGTACGGTTAGAGTTAGGTATCAACGGCGTGGCCCTCGACATCATCAAGCAAGCGTACGGATGGGTGAGCAAAATATTAAAAATGGAAGATTCACGCCTTCCGAAGAAATGTTTTTTACGTCAGGTCGAGCTAGCTGCACGGAGCCCGCAAGCTGAATACAATTGGGTAGTTCAATTTAAGCAGGCGTTAGGGAGTGCGAATGATGAGAATCTTTGGGCGAATCTAAGCAGCGAGTACTGGTCCTCCCGTAAAGAGGCTATTCTCCGGACTTTCGCACATCAACTGAAAGCTGCCGATCTGAGGAAATTCTCGTCGTCTAACTGCTACCAGATTCAGTTAACCAGAAACCTCACTGACAAATTTACTAATTTTTACCCGGAGCGTTGCGCCGTCAGTTTCTCTAGGGTAAAAATGCAGGTTAGAATTGCGACCAACCACTCCCGAAGACTCATCGTCAACAAGATTGTTCACCGCTACGATCCCTCTCAGACGTGTTTACTTTGCCTATCTAACGAACGCGAAACTCTTGGCCATATATTATTGCACTGTCCTATTTACACCCCCTTCAGAATAGCTTTTCTCGTGCCTCATTTTACTGCAGACCTTAACCAAGTAGAAAACCTCAAACTGTTACTCGGTAACAGCGACTGCGATTGTACAAAGGCGATTTCCTACTTTTTTGCCAACTGTTTTAAACTCAGAGCCTCATTGTTAGCACAGTAGACGTAGGCTCTCAGAATCTACACCACTTTCACCTGGAGAGCACCTGTTATTTTTAAGATCTATTGTACCTTTATAAGTCAGTTCTGTTATTTTTAAGTTGTTTTTATAATTTAATTTTTTTGTACTTAAAGTTGAACCCTCTGCATTATGAATCCTAGTATTCTTGTATATGCATAATAAAACATCTATCTATCTATCTATAATAGTAATAATTATTATTATTATTGTTATAATCATTATTAATTTGAATTGACGATATCATATATTTTAGATAAAAAAGAAATTTCGGATTTCGTTGCAGCGAAAAATATTCACCGGTGAACCGAACGGTTAAGTCGTCGTCGTTGTGGCAACTATACCGCAGTTAGTTTAAACTGAGAAACCCGAGTTTACGGTACAATGTTTGCCCGGCAATTATCGACGCTCGGTTATTGACACCTGAAATCGCTGAGGATCGGCGGCTGCGGAGATGCAAATTGAATTCGCGTCAGCGATCCCTCAAAAAAAAAAAAAAAAAAAAAAATGCAGACGATCTTTTTTTATGCGTCTCTTGCGCAACTTTTAATCGACGACTGCAGCGACGATTCTCTTCGGGGCTCAATGCTCTTTGAGTGTCAATATATGAGCAAACAATTAACGAATGCAGATTAGCTTCCGATAAGAGTCAAGTCGAGTCGCTGAGCCGACGGAAAATAAATGCGAGAGACGATTGAGTCACAGTTACCAAGAATCCGGGAAACATTAAAAAAAAAAAAAAAAAAAAAAAAGGAACTCGATTTTTTTTCAGGATATTCCAGAGTTGTAAATCCCCAAATATTCATGATATATGGTCAACAGTACAATTTTTTTTGTAACGATGATTTCATAATAATAATAACTAGGGATAATGAAATAGAGTGTAAACATTTGAATAGCTGAAAAAAATACTGATTTTCGCTTTAATATTGGGAGAAATAATGGACAAAAATGAGAAAAAAATGTAATTGCATTCAGAAAGTAATGCATCAATTATTTCTTCCATTTTTTCCACTATTTCTTCTAATATTAAAGCGAAAATTAGTATTTTTTTCTGCTATTCAAATGTTTACACTCCATTTTATAATCACTGCACATTATTATTATGAAATCATAATTACAAAAAAAATTGTACTGTAAAATATATCTCATGAATTTTTGGGGATTTACAACTCTGAATAGAATCAACAGTACAATTTTTTTTGTAATGATGATTTCATAATAATAATAACTAGGGATAATGAAACAGAGTGTAAACATTTGAGTAGCTGAAAAAAATACTGATTTTCGCTTTAATATTGGTCGAAATAATGGACAAAAATGGAAAAAAAATGTAATTGCATTCAGAAAGTAATGCATCAATGATTTCTTTCACTTTTTCCACTATTTCTTTTAATATTAAAGCGAAAATTAGTATTTTTTTCTACTATTCAAATGTTTACACTCCATTTTATAATCACTACACATCATTATTATGAAATCATCATTACAAAAAAAAATTGTACTGTAAAATATATCTCATGAATTTTTGGGGATTTACAAATCTGGGATATTCCCTCTCATAAATATTCCAAGCGCAAGTGGAAAAGTGGGGGAGGACTCTTCAGATGCTGGCGCTGTTGTTGCAGCTTCCAGAAGAGGATTTCGAGATCCCAATTTTCTCTTTGCAAGCGCAACGACACTCGAGAAGGTTGCCGTTGCATCGGATCTCAAGGATTTTCAATGTCCTCGAGGAAACGATGAAGGGGAAAAAATACCAAAGGAAGAAAAAAAAGAAATGGAGTGGAGGAAGCGCACTCGAAAAATCAGTGGCCTTTGCCTTCTGTTTCAGGAGTCTCGGTAAATAAAATTATTCTTAAGGGGCTGCTGTAGTAGATTTTTTTACCGACATTGGTCGGTAAAACTAGAATTCCGCAATTTACGCTTTACGTCGTTATAACGCTACAGATATGCTTCAAATTTGACAGAGATGTTATATGAACAACAACGGTTCGGCGTAGATTCGATTTGTGGTCGAAAACTAACAAGAAATAGAAAAATTGTATATTTTGAGTCGATAGAGATCTTCTTTATCGGCTGAAAGGTCAACCAAAAACACGTGCACGCGGTTTACGCTTTACGTGGATTCAGTTTCTATAATCGACATTTCGCCAGTTCTGAAATATTCGGAAAACATCAAAGAATTGGCGTGGATACGGATTTGGTACGTTTGAGTTCCTCAAACGATTATATCTTACAACAAATGCGTTGTTGACATTTCAAACGGCCATATTGGTTTTCGGAAATTTACAAATATACAATTTTTCCTATTTCTTGTTAGTTTTCGACTGAAAATCGCATCTACGCCGAACCGTTGTTGTTCATATAACATTTCTGTCAAATTTGAAGTATATCTGTAGCGTTATAACGACGTAAAGCGTAAATTGCGGAATTCAAGTTTTACCGACCAATGTCGGTAAAAAAAATCTACTCCAGCAGCCCTTTAAATAATAAATAAATAATAAATTAAAGGGATGTAATAAAGATTATATTGGAAACAAATGTTACTAATAAATATTACTGGAAATAAATATTACTAATAAATTTAATTAAAATTTATTTTTTAATTATTATTTTTTTAAATTATTTTATTTCTTTTTTTTTCTGGTGTCTGAAATTTTCCGCGAATTTACTGTCAGACATTAATTCGAGTTTTCCTCGGAACACAACTCAAGTCAATTACCAAATAAATTAATCGTCGAGCGAGTCTTCTATTTTATTATTTTCCTTCTCGGTATCGGAAAAATATTCTCTTTGACGAGGCTATGTTTTATTTGATTTTTTTTTTTTTTTTTATTGCTCGAAGGGATCTCGACTCTAAAAGCGCGGATGGAGCTTCTGTGTGGATGAGAAAAAGCGCTGGGATAATTATTTTACTGGCAATTAATTTGAATGGCAAAGGGAATTTGCCCGAAGACGTTTCAGTTTGTTTTTTGTTAAGGGGGGAGGGGGGTACGGTTAATTCGTGCAAAAAAAACACATTTTTGTGATTTTTTTTTTACGACATAGTTGAAATCTATGTAATAAAACCAATGGTACATCAAAGTATAACATTAGAAGAATATTGTGTAAAATTTTCATGAAGAAAAATTTAAAAAATACGGCAATGGCAGCGTTTATTCGGAAGCGTCTCGGAAAAAAGTAGAATTGCGGTGGCCTTCATCGAGTTTGGTGCTGCTGGATCATCCGAAATCAAAAAATCAAAGTTCTTTCGTTAGATAATCGATTTCCCCAGGTAACGCGGTTGGGGTTTTTTCGAAATTTCAATTTTTCAATTTTTGGAAACACTTTGAAGGGAAAACGCGATTTTTTCGAAAAGAAATCGGCTATTTTGCTATTGTAAAATAAAAAATATTAGTAAATTCGAAAAAAACTCTTCGGCGTAACCTCGTAAAATATGTACAGAAAAAGTATGCAAAGATTCAAAAGGATTGGTGCAGTAGTTTTGACGGTACGATGGGGCCACCGCGACTTTGAAAACGTGAGTTGTGGGAAAAAGGCTTTAAAGTCGCGTTTTCGGGCAGCGAAGGTACAACAATCCGCGAGTAGAAAAATTCTCATAACGTCGTCAATTTTGCTCCAATTGACTTGAAATTTCGACACAATATTCTTGAGGTATTATGCATTCAGTAAAAAATATAATATAAAAATGCAAAAAAAAAAATGTAATACTGTTTTTTTTGTTAATTGAAACACTCAAAGCCACAGGAAAAATCAGGCGGAAAACTGGTTCGCCCCTCCACAGAATCTGAGTCTTGACAATGGAATCGGCGTGGGTGTCGAATGGGCGCGTAGAGCGATAACAATAATAATGCACTGTACGCGCGTTGAGGTCGACGAGAATGGGCCGCGTGGAATATATATATATGCAACGATGTATAACACTTGCGGACTGCCGAGTTTATAGCGCGTATATAGATTGTCGGACGAGTCTCACTCTCGCCCTTGCAACAGGTGCAACAGGCCAGTGACACAGATACTGCAGAGTCAATAACAAACCCCCTCCCCTACTTCAAGTCATATGTATATGCGACACTTGTATATATTTTTATGCGCTTGGCTAATGATAATAATCATTTTTCTTAATAAAAATATAAAAAAGAAATAATAATAATAATAAGAGAGTCAATAACAAACCACCCCCTCCCCCCCCCCCCCTCAAGTCCTATGTATATGCAACACTTGTATATACTTTAATGCGCTTGGCTAATGATAATAATCATTTTTTCTTAAAAAAAAAAAAACAAAAAAAGAAATAATAATAATATTGACGATAAGAGTGGCTGCTATCAGAAATGGCGTAAAACGAGAGAATAATTCGCGCAGATCCGATGGAATATTTATAGACTCGGCGAGATTGAGTGGAGGGGAGGGGGAAATTAAATAAAAATTAAGGCCTACACATTAAAATATTCTGTGTCGATTATTCTACACATCTTAGATCAATAGTTCGTGATCCTACACATATAACTCTTTAGTACCCTCTTTAGTACTCGTTAATAACGAGTCTACACATGGGTGATTCTACACAAAAAATTCTGCACAATTTTTCCTACACACGATAATGTCCTGCACGAGACATTCTACACATAATTAAATTCAATTTGCAATATCCTACACATACTGTTGATCACAAAAAAATCCAACTCAGTATATCCTACACATTTAAATATTCTGTGTAGATTATTCTACACATGTTAGATCAATAGTTCGTGATCCTACACATATAACGAGTACTAAAGAGGGTACTAAAGAGTTATATGTGTAGGATCACGAACTATTGATCTAAGATGTGTAGAATAATCTACACAGAATATTTCAATGTGTAGGATATACTGAGTTGGATTTTTTTCGTGATCAACAGTATGTGTAGGATATTGCAAATTGAATTTAATTATGTGTAGAATGTCTCGTGCAGGACATTATCGTGTGTAGGAAAACTTGTGCAGAATTTTTTGTGTAGAATCACCCATGTGTAGAATAAAAATGTGTAGGTTCGATGCTCCCCCGTTATTCTAAATTCAGACGTCCATCATTTTTAAATTCGTTATTTTGGAGCGAGGGTCGTTTCTATACATTTTTATTCTACACATGGGTGATTCTACACGAAAAAATTCTACACGATTTTTCCTACACACGATAATGTGCTGCACGAGACATTCTACACATAATTAAATTCAATTTGCAATATCCTACACATACTGTTGATCACAAAAAAATCCAACTCAGTATATCCTACACATTTAAATATTCTGTGTAGATTATTCTACACATGTTACATCAATAGTTCGTGATCCTACACATATAACGAGCACTAAAGAGGGTACTAAAGAGTTATAAGTGTAGGATCACGAACTATTGATCTAAGATGTGTAGAATAATCTACACAGAATATGTAAATGTGTAGGATATATTGAGTTGGATTTTTTTGTGATCAACACTATGTGTAGGATATTGGAAATTGAATTTAATTATGTGTAGAATGTCTCGTGCAGGACGTTATCGTGTGTAGGAAAAATGGTGTAGAATTTTTTGTGTAGAATCACCCATGTGTAGAATTAAAATGTGTAGGATCGATGCTCCCCCTTTATTTTAGCCATTCGCTTTTTTGGTCATTCACTATTTTGAACCACACCCTTTTTTTTTCGTTGCATTCCAACGATGCAGACTTCAACATCATCTCTTTTTTCCTTCTCTCTTCGTCTCTCTCTTCCTCTTCTTCTTCTTCGTCGACTCGATGCGAAGCGCCTATCAGCGTTCTCGGTATTTGGCCCTGACCTTGACAGGAAGATGGAAGACAATCTAGTCGAGTGACGCAGCTCCAATCCCTCTCTCTCTCTCTCTCTCTCTCTCTCTCTCTCTTTCTCTCCGTCTCTCTCTCTTTTTTTTCCTCTCTTTTCGTCTGAGATATTTTTTCCTGGAAAAATGACTTCGCCGCGTCAGAAGTAAGATAAATGTTCGCGCGGAGCGTCGACTCTCAGCATTCGTAGGAGTCGAGGCTCTCTCGATCGGCGTTCGATATATAAGTCGCGTTGTGTTTTGTTGCGACAGTCGAAGTGAGACAGAAGACTCGACGCTGCTGCTCTGCTGCTTTGCTGCGCGTTACGCGATCGAGGCTGCTGACCCACGCATTTTTGCCCGACGCCTGCGTTTCTACAGTGTTGTCGCCTCGCTCGGCGTTTCCCCTCTCCTCCTTCACTACCCCCCCCCCCTCCACTCGTTTACTCGACCAGCTCACTGCTGCATCTGTGTTTTTTCTATACACAACAAAACGAGACTTTTGGACGCAGACTGAAATATTCGGTCGACGTGTTTTTTTTTCTCAGCTTTAATTTTTATTTAATTTTCATATTTCTACATTTATTAAAATATGGAAATATGGAATAAGGCATTTTTCCAATTTTAATAATAATAATAATAATAATAATAATAATAATAATAATAATAATAATAATAATAATAATAATAATAATAATAATAATAATAATAATAATAATAATAATAATAATAATAATAATAATAATAATAATAATAATAATAATAATAATTTTGATTATTATTTCTACAGTGTTGACGCCTCGCTCGGCGTTTCCCCTCTCCTCCTTCACTTCCCCCTCCCCTCGTTTATTCGACCAGCTCACTGCTGCATCTGTGTTTTTTCTGTACACAACAAAACGCGCCTCGACACTTTTAGACGCAGCTGAAATATTCGGTCGATGTGTTTTTTTTCTCAGCTTTAATTTTTATTTAATTTTCATATTTCTATATTTCTATATTCATTAAAATATGGAAATATGGAATATGGAATTTTTTATATTTTTTGTTGTGCTTTTTCTATACACAACAAAACGAGACTTTTGGACGCAGACTGAAATATTCGGTCGATGTGTTTTTTTTCTCAGCTTTAATTTTTATTTAATTTTCATATTTCTATATTTCTATATTCATTAAAATATGGAAATATGGAATATGGAATTTTTTATATTTTTTGTTGTGTTTTTTCTGTACACAACAAAACGAGACTTTTAGACGCAGACTGAAATATTCGGTCGACGTGTTTTTTTCTCAGCTTTAATTTTTATTTAATTTTCATATTTCTATATTTCTATATTCATTAAAATATGGAAATATGGAATATGGAATTTTTTATATTTTTTGTTGTGCTTTTTCTATACACAACAAAACGAGACTTTTGGACGCAGACTGAAATATTCGGTCGATGTGTTTTTTTTCTCAGCTTTAATTTTTATTTAATTTTCATATTTCTATATTTATTAAAGTATGGAAATATTTCTATATTTCTATATTCATTAAAATATGGAAATATGGGATATGGAATTTTTTTATATTTTTAACAATTATTATTATTATTATTATTATTATTATTATTATTATTTTATTCCATAAATATTTTAGACGCAGACTATTTATTTATATGAAATATTCGAAATTTCGACTTTTTTTCAGCTTTAATTTTTATTTAATTTCCGTATTACTATATTTATTAGAATATGGAAATATGAAATATGGAATTTTTTAATTTTTTAATAATAATAATTATTTTGTTCCATAAATATTGTATCGAGTCAAAATGCCGAATGATCGAAATAACGAATGGCTTAAATAGCGAATTCCGTAATGATGATCATTCTAGATTTAGATGTTCGTTTGTTTTAAATTCGCTATTTTAGCCATTCGCTATTATAATCATTCACTAATTTTGACTTCCACCAAAAAAAAAAAAAATTCGAACGAACCTAAAATTATTCTCGCGATATTAAATCGTTATTATAACGATCAATCGTTATTATTAATTGTTATTATAACCCAATACGATCCTTTCAGTTCATTACAATAGTTTTCATTTTATTTTTGTTGCTTTCCAACGATGCAAACGTCAACATAATAAAAAGAGGGGAAAAAAAGATGAAGAAGAGAGAGACGATGAGAAGGAAAGAAATGAAAATAAGACAATTTTCGACTCTGCTAAAAAATGAAGAATCGAGAAAAAAAAATGCCAAGATCATCGATCAACGAGTCATCGGTTATACTGAGCACCGCGAATAAAAATCATCGTCATTATTGCGGTCGATCACATTGCCTGGTAGACTCGATTGCGCAACGTTATAACGAGCGATGATTCGTGCAATAAATTCCGAGGACATTAAAAATCGTCACTGTTAGCTCTGTCTCTTTCTTTTCTGGATGATTCAAACGTGACACTGAATACTTTTCATGCGTTCGAAAATTCCTTTCTCGACGGAAATAAATAATCGTCCGCGAGGCTCAGAAAGAGAGATTCACATTCGTCGCACGATTTATTGTCTCTCAATTTTTTTTCAGTTTCCCCAATAAATTAATCAATTGCATCATTTAAATGTCGTCATCACAATTGAAAAATCTCTTTCCTGTACATTTTTTTAAATGTTTGCGAATTTGCAATACCGGAAATTTTATTCGTCAACTGACAAGAAAAAGAAAACTTAAAAAATTCTCAAAATGTTCTCAAAAAATGCTCAAAAAAATCCTAAAATGTTCTTAAAAAAATTCCCTAAAAATGCTCAACAAAATTCGCAAAAAATTCCTAAAATATTCTTAAAAAATTCCCTAAAAATGATCAAAAAAATTCGCAAAAAATTCCTAAAATGTTCTTAAAAAATTCCCTAAAAATGCTAAAAAAAATTCGCAAAAAATTCCTAAAATATTCTTAAAAAATTCCCTAAAAATGATAAAAAAAATCGCAAAAAATTCTCTCTACCTTCAATTAAAAAAATCTCTTTCCTGTACTAAAAAAAAAATCCGAATTCCGAATTGATCGATTGCTACAAATTAAATTCACCTATTTCCACGATAAAAAAAAATCCTAAAAAATTCCTAAAAAATTCTCAAAAATTCCTAAAAAATTCTCCAAAAATGTCTAAAAAATTCTCAAAAAATTCCTAAAAAATCTCAAAAATTCCTAAAAAATTCTCAAAAAAATTCCTGAAAAATTCTCAAAAAATTCTCAAAAAATTCCTTAAAAATTCTCAAAAAATTCCTAACAAATTTTCAAAAAATTCCTAAAAAATTCTCAAAAAATTCCTAACAAATTCTCAAAAAAATCCTAAAAAATTCCTAAAAAATTCTCAAAAATTCCTAAAAAATTCCAAAAAATTCCTAAAAAATTCCAAAAAATTCTCAAAAAATTCCAAAAAATTCTCAAAAAATTCCAAAAAAATCTCAAAAAATGCCTAAAAAATTCCAAAAAATCCCAAAAATCCCAAAAAACTCGCAAAAAAATTCGCTCTACCTTCTATAGTCGTCGGAGTGGGGGAGGTCGATTCCCCAGGAGTGAGGATCGACGTCGCAGGCGGCAGGTGATCTCCCTGATGGCTGTTATTATTATTGTTCTGCAATCCTCGATGCAAATCGAGATCCCAGAGCTGCAGATCGTTGCCGATCGCACTGCCCCCTCCCCCACCGCCTCCGTCGGGATGAAAGTGCGGCGGCAATGGCGGAGGGGAGAGGACTCCACTGCTCGTCACTTCGGGACTCGATTCCTGAAGGATCCGTCCGCCCCATCGACGTTTGACCCCTGCCATTGGCACCCGCGGCACCGTCTGCAGCATCATCGTCGCGACGTCGTCGCCCTCGGCGACGTCGACGTCACTCGACTCCCTCTTCGTCAGCTTCGTCGTCGCCTCACTTCCCTCGATTTCGGAATCCACTTTAATATTTTTTGTGGGTGGTTTTTTTTTTCACCTCTTTTCACGACACTTTTTTCGTATATTTTCGGTAAATTCTTGTCTTGTGTTTTTATTATTATTGTTGTGAAGATGAAATAAAAATCATTATTTTTTATTCCTTTTCACGACACTTTTTCGTCTATTTTTTGTAAATTCTTGTCACGTGTATTTATTATTATTGTTGTGAAGATGAAATAAAAATCATTTTTTTTTTCACTTTTTTTTTGCGGCAGTTTTTTTGGATATTTTTTTGTAAATCCTTGTCACGTGTTTTTATTTTAATTGCCACGAAAATAAAATAATTTTTTTTTTTTAAATTTTTTTTCGTATATATTATTTCCTATATATTTTATACGAATTCTTGTCACGTGTTTTTATTATTGTTATTGTGGTGAGGATAAAATGAACTTTTTTTTTCACCTCTTTTCGCGACACTTTTTTCGTATATTTTTTATATGAATCCTTGTCACGTGTTTTTATTTTAATTGCCACGAGAATAAAATAATAATTTTTTTCACCTCTTTTAGCTTCACTTTTTCGTGTATATATTTTTTATTAATCCTTCCAACGTATTTTATTCCAATTGCCACGAAAATAAAATAAACTTTTTTTTTCACCTCTCTTCACTTCACTTTCTCGAATATATACTTTTCAATCCTTGTCACAATTATCACATTTCAATTGCAGTGATAATGCAATAAAAATAAGACATTTGAGACGTTCGCGTTTTCGAACTGCGACTATATTAGCAGAGTTCTTCGCTACTAAACGTAGCATTGGGTATACAATCAGCTGATTGGCCCAAAATTTTCGAACGTCACAAAATTGTCCTCATTTTTCAATTTTTTCAAATCTCTTCCATCATATTTTTTAATTCCATTTTATTATTATTATTTTTTTTTATATATACTATTGTTTATTTTTAGTCCAAAGTTTGCGACTTTCTATGCTTCTGTCGCTTCTGTCGCTTTTCTCTCTCTCTCTTCGTTCACCAATGGCGACCGACGGCTGCTGCGGCGACGGCGGCTCGAGTGTCGGTCATCGAGAAAACGGGGTCACGACCGTCGCGCGAAAAGGGAACGTCGACGCCGCTGCTGTGTGTCTTATGCCGCTCGTTAGGAGCAGCCGCGAGAGTGTTGATCGTCGCGTCGAGCGCAATAATCACAATCGTATTCGCGCGACTGACGCATCGTGAATTTTCAGTCAACTATATTTTCACTGTGTATCTATATTTATATACTTTCACTCTGTCTTCCTCAAAAAAATCCGATACGGAAATGTCAACGAAATCGGTCCTCCAAAATCCAAAATTCGGGTCACTCACTCCTTTGACCCGAATTATTATTATTATGAAATCCGTCGAAAATCCAAAATTCGGATCACTCACTCCTTTGACCCGAATTATTATTATTATGAAATCCGAAACGGAAATGTCAACGAAATCGGTCCTCGAAAATCCAAAATTCGGGTCACTCAATCCTTTGACCCGAATTATTATTATTATGAAAATCCGACACAGAAATGTCAACGAAATCCGTCGAAAATCCAAAATTCGAGTCACTCACTCCTTTGACCCTAATTATTATTATTATGAAATCCAAAATTCAGGTCACTCACTCCTTTATTATTATTATTATTACGTTCAACAAACGTGACACTGACATTTACTATTATTATTATTATTAGCGCCACTGACACTTAGCATTATTATTATTATTATTATTATTATTTCCTGCGACACTGACACTTGGCATTATTATTATAACACACTCGACGTATTTTTTTCGTAATTATTATTATTATTATTGGTGTCACTGAGTTTTATCTGACGAAAATTAGTAGCTGCACTTGTGGGGGAGGAGTCAGACGCGACGCACGTGCTCCGTGTGCAGCGAACGCTCGTCTGGCGTCTCTCACGGATGTGTGTTGGTAACTGACGCACAACGTCGGTGCTCTCGCTTCTGCCGCCGCCGCCGCCGCCGCCGCTTGACCCGCGCATGCGCACTACGCGCGCGAAACTGCAGCTCGCGCGGCTGGCGAACGCGGTGCGGTGGAGGGGGGAGGGGGGAGGGGGGAGGTGCTGCTCTCGCTCTCAGAGCTTCTCTCTCTCTCTCTTAGAGCTTCTATCTCTCTTTCTTAGATCTTCTCTCTCTCTCTCTCTGCACTTTTCTCTCTCTTTCTCAGAGCTTCTCTCTCTTTCTCTGCACTTCTCTGTCTCTTTCTCAGATCTTCTCTCTCTTTTTCAGAGCTTCTTTCTCTGTCTCTGTATATATATATATATGTATATGTATATTGTATATATATACTCTATGCACGAATTTTCAGTATTTGAGGTTACTTATCCCAGAGCACTTAATAAATATAGCTGTCTCTCTCTCCTCTCTTTCTCTCTTTCTCTCTCCCTCTCTCTCTGTATGTATATTATACACAGAGTATATATATGTATGTATATGTATATATACTCTATGTACGAATTTTCAGCATTTGAGGTCACTTATCCCAGAGCACTTAATAAATATAGCTGTCTCTCTCACTGCACTTTTCTCTCTCTCTCTCTCTTTCGGCGTTTGTCTCTCTCCCTCTCTCTCTATCTCTCTGTATGTATATGTATATGTATATGTATATGTATATATATACTCTATGCACGAATTTTCAGCATTTGAGGTCACTTTTCCCAGAGCGCTTAATAAATATAGCTGTCTCTCTCTGCACTTCTCTCTCTCTCTGTATGTATATATACACAGAGTATATATATGTATGTATATGTATATATACTCTATGCACGAATTTTCAGAGTTTGAGGTCACTTTTCCCAAAACGCTTAATAAATATAGCTGTCTCTCTCTCCTCTCTCTGTCTCTTTCTGCCTATCTCTCTCTCTCTCTTTTTCACTGCGCGAGAGATAAGCCAGAAGACAGATATAAGCGTTTTATTCCAAAGAAATAAACACACCGCCAGGAATTCCGTAGCTCGGCTGTCGTTATTTTGCCTTGCCGCTGCGATTTGGTTGTCTCCGAACGTGTTTCGTCCCTCGCAGCCCAAGCTTCGTGACTCTTCGGAGGGAGAGAGCGAACTGCTGCTGCGGTACTCTCTCTCTCTCTCTCTGTCTCTGTCTCTTTCTCGTCGCTCGTCGCTCTCGCTCACTCACAACACCGTATGCGCGTCGGCAGGTGCGCGGCGGCCGTACGATGCTGCCGCGACGACGGTCCGTCACTCACTGAGCGTCGGACGCGCACGAGGCGAGCCGAGCGGCGGCGGCGGCGGCCGAGCCGCCGCCGCCGCCGATTGGCTGTAGCTGTCTCACTCACTCTTGTGAGGTTAGAGCCTAGCGCTTTCTCTCTCTTTCGCATTATCTTGTCGCCTATACACACATATATATATCTGTGGCCACCAGCAGATATATATGTGTGTGTGTATATATATATATATGTATATAAAATAGCAGACCTGCTGCTGCTGCTGCGGCTGTTGGACTTTCACTGTCAACGCTCAGCCCTCAGCTCTGTTTTCAGGTTCCCTTTATTTTTTTTATTTTTATTTTTATTTTTATTTATTTTTTTCAAGTTTGAGCGAGGGTCGTTTCTACACATTTTTATTCTACACATGGGTGATTCTACACAAAAAATTCTACACAATTTTTTTCTACACACGATAATGTCCTGCACGAGACATTCTACACATAATTAAATTCAATTTGCAATATCCTACACATACTGTTGATCACAAAAAAATCCAACTCAGTGTATCCTACACATTGAAATATTCTGTGTAGATTAATCTACACATCTTAGATCAATAGTTCGTGATCCTACACATATAACGAGTACTAAAGAGGGTACTAAAGAGTTATATGTGTAGGATCACGAACTATTGATCTAAGATGTGTAGAATAATCTACACGGAATATTTAAATGTGTAGGATATACTGAGTTGGATTTTTTTGTGATAAACAGTACATGTAGGATATTGCAAATTGAATTTAATTATGTGTAGAATGTCTCGTGCAGGACATTATCGTGCGTAGGAAAAATAGTGTAGAATTTTTTGTGTAGAATCACCCATGTGTAGAATAAAAATGTGTAGGATCGATGCTCCCCCGTTTGTTTTACTGCGACTACACCAAATCTGCTGAAATGTGGTTTCTAATTTGAAGACGACGAATATTTAATAAGTAAAATTAAAAAAAAAACGTTGCGAAAAATTGTCTATTTATTTGCTGAGGTTAAAATAATTCTAATAAAATAAAATAAAATAAAATAAAATAAAATAAAAAATGCCGCGAAAAATTGCCTATTTATCTGCTGAGATAAAAATAATTCTCATAAAATAAAATAAAATAAAATAAAAAATAAAAAATGCTGCGAAAAATTGCCTATTTATCTGCTGAGGTAAAAATAATTCAAATAAAATAAAATAAAAAATAAAAAACGCCGCGAAAAATAGTCTATTTATCTGCTGAGGTAAAAATAATTCCAATTATAAAAAAAAAAAAAAAAAAAAAAAAAAAAAAAAAAAAAAAAAAAACGTTGTCTATTTAAAAAATAGACAATTTATCTCAGCAGATAAATTGTCTATTTGTCTGCTGAGGTAAAAATAATTCATATAAAATAAAATAAAAAATAAAAAATAAAAAATGCCGCGAAAAATTGTCTATTTATCTGCCAAGGTTAAAATAATGCTAATAAAATAAAATAAAATAGAATAAAAAACGCCGCGAAAAATTGTCTATTTATCTGTCTAAAAATAATTCTAACACATCATTGAAATACGTTCACCAGCATTAAAATTGCACAATACTACTGCCATTTCCATGGGCAACAATTCGTCGGCGCGTCACACCCGACGAATTGTCCGAGACGAACGCGGCCGTTATGCACTCTGCGCTTCTCGTCTGTCCGACCGAGTCGCAGCGGCAGCGACAATGAGCTCGCGGGACCCGAGTGGGGCACTTAATAAACGTCACATAATCCGCCGAGCAAACAACGACAGCCGCACTCGCCACTTCCAAGTCCGCGACGCGACGATTATTTATTCGCTAACCGGGTGATTAATTGTTCCGCCATTTTTTTTTCTTTTTTTTTTTTCTAGGCTAGTGCCAAGGCCACAGAAAGACTCTTCGAGTGGAGATGCAGGTCAAAAGGGGCTCGTCCTTCCAGGTCGAGGAGAGTGGGGAGGGAGGGGAGAGGGGAGAGGGGAGGGGGAGGGGGAGAGGGGAGAGAGAGATGGACAAATGGGGGAATCTAGGAAAAAATGGCCGAGGAAAAAATGGCTGAGAAAAAAATGGTCGCTTGTAAATTACAGGTTTTTGTGTGTGGGGGAAATTTTTTAAATGAAGGTAGAGAGCATTTTTTTGCGATTTTTTTAGCATTTTTGCGAATTTTTTGAGCATTTTTTGCAAATTTTGTGAGCATTTTTTGCGAATTTTTTGAACACTTTTTGGGAACTTTTCAGCATTTTTTGCGAATTTTTTGAGCATTTTTTGGAATCTTTTTAAGCATTTTTTTTTTATCTTGGAAATAGGCGAATTGAGGTTCAATAAATGGCGCCTAAAACCCAACCCCCGCAAATCCCAGCTCCTCATTAAAAAAAAAATGACATTTTTCCCCGGCCATTTTTTTTTTCGGCCATTTCTTTCTGATACCCAAATTTAGGGGCCAAGTCAGAGTGAGAGAATTAGATGGACGAGAAAATCGGAGAGAGAGAGAGAAATAGACTGACGAGAAAATCAGAGAGAGAGAAATAGGCACACTGTTAAAGATTCTACGGTGTCAAACGCTGCTGGTGTGGACGTTTTTCCTGGTGTTACTTATTACAGTGTTAATAGTAACACTTTTTACGGTGTTAAAATTAACACCAGCCGTTTCGTTAAATTTTTCCTGTGTTACCGACGAAACATTGTAACACTTTTCGCTTTAAAGGCACGAATGCACGTATCATGTGTGATTTTTTATTATCTCGTGAATGAATTAGTCGCTTTTCTCAGTTTTTATCGAAAAATTTAAGAAAAAAATCGATTTTTTCATTACAGATTCCTCTACCGGGTAATTGATCTGTAATTTTTTTTTTTTTTTCGAAAATCAAAATTCTGACTTATTTATTAACGAGATTCACATTACTGGCGTCTGTATTTCAATTTTCGCTTCGATCCGTTGATAATTCGCGAAAAACGGCACTTTTGACGTTTTTGAGGTGAAAGTCGGTATTTCAGACTCCCTTAACACTGCTCATTAACACCGCGATTGGTGTGGACCTATATAGACACCGACTTGGTGTTATTTTTAACACCAGATTTTTTTTTAACAGTGCAGACGAGAAAATCAGAGTGCGAGAAATAGCACTTTTGACAGTTTGAGGTGAAAGTCGGTATTTCAGACTCCCTTAACACCGCTCATTAACACCGTGATTGGTGTGGACCTATATAGACACCGACTTGGTGTTATTTTTAACACCAGATTTTTTTTAACAGTGCACACGACAAAATCAGAGTGAGAGAAATAGCACTTTTGACAGTTTGAGGTGAAAGTCGGTATTTTAGACTCCCTTAACACCGCTCATTAACACCGTGATTGGTGTTATTTTTAACACCAGATTTTTTTTTAACAGTGCACACGAAAAAATCAGAGTGAGAGAAATAGCACTTCTGACATTTTGAGGTGAAAGTCGGTATTTCAGACTCCCTTAACACCGCTCATTAACACCGTGATTGGTGTTATTTTTAACACCGGATTTTTTTTTAACAGTGCAGACGAAAAAATCAGAGTGAGAGAAATAGCACTTTTGACAGTTTGAGGTGAAAGTCGGTATTTCAGACTCCCTTAACACCGCTCATTAACACCGTGATTGGTGTTATTTTTAACACCAGATTTTTTTTTAACATTGCAGACGAAAAAATCAAAATAAGATAAATAGACGAACGAAAAAATCAGAGTGAGAAAAAGCACTTCTGACATTTTGAGGTGAAAGTCGGTATTTCAGACTCCCTTAACACCGCTCATTAACACCGTGATTGGTGTTATTTTTAACACCAGATTTTTTTTTAACAGTGCAGACGAAAAAATCAGAGTGAGAGAAATAGACAGACCAGAAAATCAGAGAGAGACAGAGAGAGAGAGAGAGAGAGAGAGAGAGAGAGAGAGAGAGAGAGAGAGAGAGAGAGAGAGAGAGAGGGAGAGAGAGAGAGAGAGAGGGGGGTACTATAGACCCTTGGGGTGGGGGTTGCTACCCTGCAGCCAGTGACGTCATCCACCTGTTACACACCCTGTGTACACATTGGCCTGGCTGGCCTCTCTCTCTCTCTCTCTCTCATTTCCCGTCCGCTGCTGCTACTGCTGCGTATATGGATCCCGGTAGTGGTGAATGCGGGGGAGTGGTGGAGGAGGGGAGGGGGGAGGGGGGGGGGGGAGCGCCGCAGCCGGGAACGGTGGGTCGCGCTCGCCGCCGGGCTGGGTCATGGCCAGGGAAACCAGGCCAACTCCCTGGTTAGAGGCGCAGAGAGGCGAAGCTGGCATCCAGCAGCGAGCAGAGGCGGGAACGGCGAACGCAGCGAGGAAGGGAACACGTCGGTGTCACAATTCCGGGTCGCCAGGATGGAAATGGGTCAGCCGGAAAGCGCCGTCATTTTGCTGCATTTTCCATGCGCGGATATATCATATAAACGGATTATATATGGATTTAGGTGTATTATGGTTGTGTTATATATATATCAAAATTTTGCTGCATTTTCCATGTGCATATATACTTTAGGGTATGTCAAATAATAATAATGATATTTTTTATTTCCTCCCATGCAAAAAACATAAAAAAGAAAAAAAAATATTATTATTATTATTTGACACACCCTAGAGTATATTCATATAAACAAATTATATATGAATTTACGTGTAATACGTTTATATTATATATATCAAGATTTTGCTGCATTTTCCATATGCATTAGGGTGTGTCAAATAATAATAATAATAATAATAATAATAATAGTTTTTATTTTCTTTTTTACGGCAAAAGTATGTATTCTGACCTTAATACACACCTCCCATGCAAAAAACATAAAAAAGAAAATAAAAAATATTATTAGCGCCGTCATTTTGCTGCATTTTCCATGCGCGGATATATCATATAAACAGATTATATATGGATTTAGGTGTATTATATTTGTGTTATGTATATCAAGATTTTGCTGCATTTTCCATGTGCGTGTATAAGGGTGTGTCAAATAATAATAATAATATTTATTATTATTATTTATATTATTTTTTGTTTTTTAGCGCCGTCATTTTGCTGCATTTTCTATGTGCGGATATTAGGGTCTGTCAAAAAAAGAACATATTTTTTTTTTGTCTTTTTTTCGTCAAAAGTATGTATTCTGAGCTTAATACACACCTCCCATGCAGAAAATGCGCCTAAATATATATATATATTTTTTTAATTCGAAATTTCATGTAATAAGAAGACCTCGATTGAGGCACCTCTAAACATTATTTGCCAGCGAATTCCTTTGGCACTGTCAATTGTTAGATCAACCCGTTAAGTTTAAGCCATGAAGCCCAAACAAAAGTGCGATAATCTTCGGATTTTTTTACTTTTCCTCGATAACCCGAGAAATACAATTTTTTTGTTTTTCTGATTTTTACCACTAATTATCGCACTTTTCATTGGTCTTCATGGCTTAAACTCAAGAGGTTGACCTAACAATCAACTGTGCCAAAGGAGTTCGCTGGCAAATGATGTTCAAGGTGCCTCAACCGAGATCTTTTTATTACATGAAATTTCGAATTAACAAAAATATATATATATTTAGCCGCGTTTTCTGCATGGGTGGTGTGTATTAAGGTCAGAATACATACTTTTGCCGTAAAAAAGAAAATAAAAAATATTGTTATTATTATTATTTGACACACCCTAATATATATACAGATTATGCATAGATATACGTATAATATGTTTGTATTATATATATCAAGAGTATATATACATAAGTATTTTTATTCAGCGGTATTTTCTCGCTTTATTCGGTCAGCATTTATGACGAAACAATGGAAACGTCAGATGAAAGGAATTTTCACGTCTTTTTTTTCACGCCTTTTCTTTTTCATTTGACTTGTTTTTTTTTTTCTTGGAGACGAAGCGGAGAATTGATCTGGGATTTTTTTTTTTTTTTTAGTGGCACGAGGCTCCGAATCCGGGAGAAGCTGCGAGCTGCGAGCGTTTCTGGGTTACGGCGGGAAAATGGGTCAACTCTTCCCTGGATTTCCACATCGTAGTCACTGCTATTATTATTATTATTATTATTATTATTATTATTTTTCCTCTTCTCTATTTTTCTCGCGGGTTGAGACAATGCGGAGAGATTAGTGAAGAAGACTTCCGGTCGTGACCCAAATCAGGAGAATATTACACTTTTTTTTCCTTCATGTCACAATTTTTTTTTTATTTAGTTGCCGCCAGGAAACTAAATAAAAAAACTCGAAATAAATTTTTTTTCTCCCGACTCCGCTGAAATAACCTCATTTCGTAGCCGCAATGCGGGCGGAAAGTCGCTCATTTCTACCCTGTGACTCGACGCATGCGCAGTCCGGTTTCATTACCTCTCTAGGGACGTAATCGGCACATTCCTGCCCACGGGCAGTAATGTAATCCGTACTGCGCATGCGTCCTCGTCACAGGTTAGAAATGAGCGAGTTTTCGTTCGTGTTGGACGCACGAAATGAGGTTATTTTTCAGCGAAATCGGAAGAAAAGTATAGTACGCGACATGGGAGGGAAGTGCCTTTTCACCTCGTGTGAATTTCTGCCCTCGCTTCGCTCGGTCATCAAATTTCGCGCTCGGTGAAAAGTTGCACTTCCCTCCCTTGGTGCGTAATGTAGTAATTTCTCCCGACTACGCTGAAATAACCTCATTTCGTGGCCGCAATGCGTGCGGAAAGTCGCTCATTTCTAACCTGTGACTCGACGCATGCGCAGTCCGGTTTCATTACCTCCCTAGGGACGTAATCGGTGCATTCCTGCCCACGGGCAGTAATGTAATCCGTACTGCGCATGCGTCCTCGTCACAGGTTACAAATGAGCGACTTTTCGTCCGTGTTGCACGCACGAAATGAGGTTATTTTTCAGCGAAATCGGAAGAAAAGTATAGTACGCGACATGGGAGGGAAGTGCCTTTTCACCTCGTGTGAATTTCTGCCCTCGCTTCGCTCGGTCATCAAATTTCGCGCTCGGTGAAAAGTTGCACTTCCCTCCCTTGGTGCGTAATGTAGTAATTTCTCCCGACTCCGCTGAAATAACCTCATTTCGTGGCCGCAATGCGGGCGGAAAGTCGCTCATTTCTAACCTGTGACGCGACGCATGCGCAGTCCGGTTCCATTACCTCCCTAGGGACGTAATCGGTGCATTCCTGCCCACGGGCAGTAATGTAATCCGTACTGCGCATGCGTCCTCGTCACAGGTTAGAAATGAGCGACTTTTCGTCCGTGTTGCACGCACGAAATGAGGTTATTTTTCAGCGAAATCGGAAGAAAAGTATAGTACGCGACATGGGAGGGAAGTGCCTTTTCACCTCGTGTGAATTTCTGCCCTCGCTTCGCTCGGCCATCAAATTTTACACTCGGTGAAAAGTTGCACTTCCCTCCCTTGGTGCGTAATGTACTATTTCTCCCGACTCCGCTGAAATAACCTCATTTCGTGGCCGCAACGCGGGCAAAAAGTCGCTCATTTCTAACCTGTGACTCGACGCATGCGCAGTCCGATTTCATTACCTCCCTAGGGACGTAATCGGCACATTCCTGCCCACGGGCAGTAATGTAATCCGTACTGCGCATGCGTCCTCGTCACAGGTTAGAAATGAGCGACTTTTCGTCCGTGTTTCACGCACGAAATGAGGTTATTTTTCAGCGAAATCGGAAGAAAAGTATAGTACGCGACATGGGAGGGAAGTGCCTTTTCACCTCGTGTCCATTTCTGCCCTCGCTTCGCTCGGTCATCAAATTTCACACTCGGTGAAAAGTTGCACTTCCCTCCGGGTGGGGGTCAAAATAGTTAACGATCATAATAGCGAATAGCTAAAATAGCGAATTAAAAACTAACGAACGTCTAAATCTAGAGTGATCATCATTACGGAAATCGCTATTTTAGCCATTCGTTATTTTGATCATTCGGTATTTTGACCCCACATTTTATTAAAATGCAGTTCAAATAGCGAATGATCAAGATAGCGAATGACTAAAATAGCAAATTTCGTAATGATGGTTATTCTAGATTCAGACGTCCATCATTTTTAAATTCGTTATTTTGGCCATTCGTTATTTTGATCATTCGGTATTTTGAGCCCACATTTCATTAAAATGCAGTTCAAATATCGAATGATCAAGATAGCGAATGACTAAAATAGCTAATTTCGCAATGATGGTTACTCTAGATTCAGACGTCCATCATTTTTTAATTCGTTATTTTGGCCATTCGCTTTTTGGTCATTCATTATTTTGAACCCACGGCCTCGATTCTTCCCCACAGCTGACGCAACTGACATTTTTTTTCCCAGGATAAAAATGCGATCTTGGGATTGTCGGTAGAAAAATCGTAGCGAATCGTCTGCTCGGACCGGTCGACCGGATCTTCCGGTCTCTCACAGCTGACGCAACTGACATCTTTTTTTTTTTACGTCCCAGGATAAAAATGCGATCTTGGCATTGTCGGTAGAGAAAAATCGTAGTGAATCGTCTGCTCGGTCGACATTGGATTCTCGACGCACCCGCGGAGTCACGGATGCGTGGCGCGGACGTCGGAACCTTGGCGACTACTCCGCCGCTCGACGGTCTCCGCTCGGTTCGCTCGTTAAGTCACCGATAATATTGCTAACGAGGGTCTCGAAGTGCCTTAGCCACTGATGGGACAGTCGCGTGTTGCGTTTCCCGCTGGTTTTGCTCTTGACACTCGCTTCGCGCGACTCATAAATGTGCCCTTCCTTAAATCTTACTCAATCGACTAATGCGCAAAGTTTTTTTTATTTAGTTGCCGCAAGGAAACTAAATAAAAAAACTTGTGACATGAATGAAAAAAAGTATGATATTTTTGTGCCCTTCCTTAAATTTTACTCAATCGACCAATGCCCAAAGTTTTTTTTTTAATTTAATTTACCGTCAGGAAAAAAAAATAAAAAGAAACTTGTGCCATGAATGAAAAAAAAGGTGTAATATTTTTGTGCCCTTCCTTAAATCTTAGTCAATCGACCAATGCGCAAAGTTTTTTATTTAGTTGCCGTAAGAAAACTAAATAAAAAAAACTTGTGACGTGAAGGAAAAAAAAGGGTGGGTTTCAAACTAGTGAATGGCCAAAATAACGAATTAAAAAATGATGGATGTCTGAATCTAGAATAACCATCATTACGAGATTTGCGATTTTAGTCATTCACTATTTTAACTGCATTTTAATAAAATTTGAGTTCAAAATACTGAATGATCAAAATAACGAATGGTTACAATAGCGAATTCCGTAATGATGATCATTCTAGATTTAGACGGGTGGGTTTCAAAATAGTGAATGACCAAAAAGCGAATGGCCAAAATAACGAATTTAAAAATGATGGACGTCTGTATCTAAAATAACCATCATTACGAAATTAGCTATTTTAGTCATTCGCTATCTTGATCATTCGCTATTGTAACTGCATTTTAATAAAATGTGGGGTCAAAATACCGAATGATCAAAATAACTAATGGCTAAAATAGCGAATTCCGTAATGATGATCATTCTAGATTTAGACGTTCGTTAGTTTTAAATTCGCTATTTTAGCCATTCGCTATTATGATCGTTCACTATTTTAACCCCCACCCATTCGCTATCTTGATCATTTGCTATTTTAACTGCATTTTAATAAAATTCGGGGTCAAAATAGTGAATGACCAAAAAGCGAATGGCCAAAATAACGAATTAAAAAATGATGGGTGTCTGAATCTAGAATAACCATCATTACGAAATTAGCTATTTTAGTTATTGGCTATTTTGATTATTCGCTATTTGAACTGCATTTTAATAAAATGTGGGGTCAAAATAGCGAATGATCAAAATAACGAATGGCTAAAATAGCGAATTCCGTAATGATAACCATTCTAGATTCAGACGTTCGTTAGTTTTAAATTCGCTATTTTAGCTATTCGCTATTATGATCATTCACTATTTTGATCCCCACCCATTCGCTATCTTGATCATTCGCTATTTTAATTGCATTTTTATAAAATTTGGGGTTAAATAGTGAATGACCAAAAAGCGAATGGCCAAAATAACGAATTCAAAAATGATGGACGTCTGAATCTAGAATAACCATCATTACGAAATTAGCTATTTTAGTCATTCGCTGTCTTGATCATTCGCTATTTGAACAGCATTTTAATAAAATGTGGGCTCAAAATACCGAATGATTAAAATAACGAATGGCTAAAATAGCGAATTCCGTAATGATGATCATTCTAGATTTAGAAGTTCTTTAGTTTTAAATTCGCTATTTTAGCCATTCGCTATTATGATCATTCACTATTTTGACCCCCATTCCCGTGGGCCATTACAGCCCGGGCCTCGGTTTTCGCGCACAGGACAGAACGCCCCGCCCAATCGCACGGCGGGGGAGTTTGTGGGCCACCGGTTGAAGGCGGCGGCCGGGGGAATCCCCGCAACCTGCTGCCCCGAATGCTGCTACTGCTGCTACTGCTGCTGCCTGACCCTCCGCGCTTCAGCGCTTCAGTGCGCCACCTGATTGCCGCGCGAACACCGAGACGCAAACACTGACCCTTCCAAGGCGAGCGCTGATTTTAGGTTGCGCCCTTCGACGCTCTCGGGTTCAAGTTCAACTTCGAATTCCAGTTCAAACGACAAAGGGAGAATATGTATATTTTTCTGGTACTTTGACCCCTTTGAAATATAGAAGGGAGAAATCAAAGTAAATTATAAATTTATTATTATATTATTATTTATTTATTTTTATTTATTATTATTATTATTATTTTCTGGTCCTTTGACCCCTTTAAAATATAGAAGGGTTTTTTTACGAAATTAAATTTGTTAATATTAATTCCCCTCTGTTATTATTATTAATTCTTGCCCCTCTGACCATTCTGATCGTTCTGTACCGTTACGACCTTGTCCCAGCAGCCGCTGTATATAGCAGTGGTGGGGATGAGAGTGTCAAGGAGACACCGTCGAGCGACAAGTCGCGTTCGTTTCATTTCTATGGCCCACATAGAAATTCCGTGTCGCTCTATCTAAGCCAGTTAGCTTAGGGTTAGGGTGACTAAATAGCTATTTATTCATAGAAATAAATAGCTATCATTTCATATAAATAAATAAATAACTAAATAATAAATAGCTTTTTATTTGATAGAAATAAATGAATAACTAAATAATAAATAGCTTTTTATTTCATAGAAATAAATAAATAACCAAATAATAAATAGCTTTTTATTTCATAGAAATAAATTAATAACTAAATAATAAATAGCTTTTTATTTCATAGAAATTCTGTGTCGCTCTATCTAAGCTACTTAGCTTAGGGTTAGGGTGACTAAATAGCAATTTCGCATCGCCGCGTCCATCTTAAGAAGGCTTCAGCGCTTCATACCAGTCAAATCAGTGCTAAATTTTCAAAAGCATTTTTATAATTCTTGGTTATTTAATAAATTGTTCCAAGGTATTACTGACGTTTCAGCATTAGTTCTTAATAGACAAATACATTCACAGCCGTGATTTGAATAGAAAATCGACTGATATATGCAAATTCCCGATGTCATGATTTTTCGTGCAGTTTTTTGAAAGAATAAACTGTAATAATAGTTCTATTACGACGAGCAAAAGAGCATTTTTATCATTGGAAGATGCTTGATCGATTGACCGTTCAGATTTTTAAATAGTATCAGTACTTCAAAAGTTACAGCCATTTGTATGTCGCCTTTTAGGTAGTGATGCCGTTCGAGACGAGAAATTCTCGGCGAGACGAGACGAGAACGAGAAATTTCTCGTCTCGACAAAAAAAATGTCTCGTCTCGAAAAGTCGAGACAAGACGAGAAATGTTTCTCGTTCTTCGAGAACGCGACGAGACTCTCGGCGAGAATCTCGGCGAGACTTCCGGTGAAACTAGTCGAAATCAATCAGTACAATGTCAAAGGTTATTTCTTTTTATGTCCGAACACATTTATGCATTTTTTAAGGGTAATATATAAAAAAAAGTCTCGTAGAATGATGTTTTATTTATTTCAATAGTTTAACAATAATTTCATCGTTGCGTGGGAAACTGATAACAATTAATTTTTAGATACTCAGAAGATACTCAGTGACTGAAAAGGTAAACTTTAAAGTTCAGCGAAGAAATAAACTCCCTTGAAGCATCTCTTCAGTCGCGAAGAAACTCTGTGACTAGTCAAATAAAATTGCTTTGACGAAGATAGTTTGGAATGGAATTATTGGAAATGTACTTGTCAAACATAGCTAACTCTCAGTTCTGACGAAGAAAAGTAAAATTTTCTGGAATTACTCACTTCAAGATTGGGAAAATATTTCTTCACAATAGTAGACGTGGACACTTCAATGGTAAAATGGCGGACTCTGAATATCCGATGGAATTAGAAAAATTCCGAATTTTGTTGTCTGATTGGTCCTCAGCCAAAGTATCAGTAACGTAGTGCGAGAATGGGCCCGGGGTCTCGTCGGCCACAACCATTATTTTTCCATTAAATTTTGGTAGTTCTGCCAACCCAACTCACTTTACAGCGTAAAAATTACTCGTCTCATTTAAGGGGGGGGGGGGGGGGGGGGGGTAGGGTATTTTCAGCGAAAAAAAGGCATAAATTTGAGAATTTTTTGTGGCGATATAAATAGTGATAATCAATTAAATCTTTTTCCACATAATAGTGGCACATTTCAAGAATGTTCTGTAAAATTTTTATGGAAAAAAAAAAATAATCAAGTGATTGGCAGAGAATCTCCGGAGGCGTCTCGAAAAAAAGTTGATTTGCGGTGCACACGATTTCTCGAAGTAGGATTGCCCGAATCCAAAAATTCAAACGGCATTCATTAGAGGAGATGTTTCTCGAGGTAACGCCGAAGAGTTTTTTTTTTTACCATTTTTGAATTTTTGCCATCACTTTGAAGTCAAAAACGCGATTTTTGCTGGAAAAATCAGCCTATTTGTTATTGTAAAATTGATAATTTTATTAAAAATCGAAAAACGCCTTCGGCGTTACCTGACGAATTATATGGAGAAGCTCTGTGCCAAATTTCAGAACGATCAGCCAATTAGTTTTTGAGTAATCGTGTGCACCGACTTTCAAAATGATGATTTTCAGGAGAACGCTTTAAAGTCGCGCTCGGCCCGGGCGGTACAGCAATCCGCGAGTATAGAAATATTAATAACGTCGTCAATTTTGCTCCGATTGACATGAAAATTTGACACAATATTCTTGAGGTATTATGCATTCAGTAAAAAATATAAAATAAAAATGCCAAAAAAAAAATTTAATACCCTACCCCCCCCCCAGCCCTTAAAGAATTGTTCGAGATTACCTAGAATTGTTTTGTGATTTTCGAAAATTATTCGAAATTCTCGAGATTCTCAGAATTTTTTTGAGATTCTCGGAAATTTTTTGAGATTCTCGGAAATTTTTTGAGATTCTCGGACATTTTTTGAGATTCTCGGACATTTTTTGAGATTCTCGGAAATTTTTCGAGATTCTCGGAAATGTGCCGAGATTCTCGGAAATGTGCCGAGATTCTCGGATTTTTCGAGATTCTCGAATTTTTCGAGACTCTCGGATTTCTCGAGATTCTCGACAATTTTTCGAGACTCTCGGATTTCTCGAGATTCTCGACAATTTTTCGAGACTCTCGGATTTCTCGAGATTCTCGACAATTTTTCGAAACTTTTCTCGAGGTTCTCGAGAATGTTTCGAGACTGTCGAGAAACGAGACGAGAAATATGTCTCGTCATTGTCTTCGAGACGAGACGAGAACTTGAACTTGTCGAGACGAGACGAGACGAGAATTTGCTATTTCTCGTCTCGTCTCGTCTCGACGGCATCACTACTTTTAGGTTAGGATAGGACGATCAAACGGTCGTATCTTTTGAACTGCTGAGACTATCAAAAATCTGGACGGTCAATCGATATAGTGTCTTCCAATAATAAAAATGTGCTGTTGCTCGTCATAATTGAACAATTATTACGGTTTATTCTTTAAAAAAACTACACGGAAAAAACATGACATCGGGAATTTGCATATATCAGTCGATTTTCTATTCAAATCACGGCTGCGAATGTATTTGTCTATTAAGAACTAATGCTGAAACGTCAGTAAAACCTCGGAACAATTTATTAACCAACCAAGAATTATAAAAATGCTTTTGAAAATTTACCACTGATTTGACTAGTATGAAGCGCTGAAGCCTCCTTAAAAAATAAAAATGTCCGTATGACGAGATTTGTTATCAGTGACGAACTGCAAAACGCCACTTCGCACGTTCGGTGAACAGAAACAAATAAAAAAAAAAAAAAAAACGTCGCCCCGTGCGTGACCGAGTAATTTTATCCTCGACGTTACGTTACACTGACCGAAGCTTCGATGTTGGAAATACCGTCGCAATGACTAAGAAAGATAGTAAGAAAAAAAAAAAAAAAAAAAAAAAGGAGAAAAAAATTGAAAGAGCCACGGGAGAGCAATAAAAGAGGCGACAAACGTGCTCGTCGCGTTCAGAGCGACAGTCGCTGCCGACTGCTGTGTCCCTCGAGTGACCTTGGGATTGTTTCTGCGACGCGAGCGTGAAAAACGCTCGCGAGAACAGTTCCAGCCTTTTCCGTCCGACTGTCCCACAAAGAACGACACTTTTCCCCCTCTCCATCAGTCCCCCTTCTCCCCCCCCCCCCTTCCCACCCTCCTTCAATATACGAATAAATCTCTGGTTTCCCCCTCCCCCCTTTTTACATGCTGGATAAAAAAAAATAAAAAAAATGATTATTGAGGATCTCGAGCTCGAAGGGATTATATATATAGGGTGTAAAAGAAATAATTTTTTTTTTCTTTTTTACGTCAAAAGTATGTATTCTGACCTTAATACACACCTCCCATGCAGAAAACGCGCCTAAATATATATATATATTTTTTTTAATTCGAAATTTCATGTAATAAGAAGACCTTGATTGAGGCACCTCTAAACATTATTTGCCAGCGAATTCCTTTGGCACAGTCAATTGTAAGGTCAACCCGTTGAGTTTAAGCCATGAAGCCCAAAGAAAAGTGCGATAATCTTCGGATTTTTGTTACTTTTCCTCGATAACCCGAGAAATACAATTTTTTTGTTTTTCTGATGTTTACTACTAATTATCGCACTTTTCATTGGTCTTCATGGCTTAAACTCAAGAGGTTGACCTAACAATCAACTGTGCCAAAGGAGTTCGCTGGCAAATGATGTTCAAAGCTGCCTCAACCGAGGTCTTTTTATTACATGAAATTTCGAATTAAAAAAAATATATATATATTTCGGCGCGTTTTCTGCATGGGAGGTGTGTATTAAGGTCAGAATACATACTTTTGACGTAAAAAAGAAAATAAAAAATATTATTATTATTATTTGACATACCCTAATATATAAATTACACGCACGCTTTCATTCGCAGAGCCAATTCGACTGAGTCGTTAAGAAAAAAAATCGGGTTTAATAATAGTAATAATAATAATTATTATTATTATTACTATTATTAAACCCGATTTTTTTTCTACGGCCGAACAATTTAAAAATCAAAAAAGAATATTAAAAAAAAAAAACAAAAAAAATGATGATTGAGGATCTCGAGCTCGAAGGGCGTATATATATATATATATATATATATAAATTACACGCACACTTTCATTCACGGAGCCAATTCGAGCTGCTAATAATAATAATAATACGGTCGAATAATTTAAAAACTAAAAAAAGAATATTTAAAAAAACGAAAAAAATGATGATTGAGGATTTCGAGCTCGAAGGGCTTATATATATATAAATTACACGCACCCAGAGCCAATTCAAACTGCAAATAATAATAATAATAATACGGCCGAATAATTTTTAAATAAAAAAAGAATATAACAAAAAAAACAAAAAAAATGTATGATTGAGGATCTCGAGCTCGAAGGGCTTATACATATATATACACATTACACGCACACTTTCATTCGCAGAGCCAATTGAAGCTGCTAATAATAATAATAATAAATAATAATAATACTAACAATAATACGGACGAATAATTTAAAAATGTTTAAAGAACTAAAAAAAAAACGAAAAAAATGATGATTGAGGATCCCAAGCTCGAAGGGCTTCTATATATATATATATATATATATATATAAATTACACACACTTTCATTCGCAGAGCTGCCTCAGTCGGTAAGAAAGAGCCCACGTAGTAATAATAGTAATAAAGCGGCCGCGGCGCTAAAATAGAATGATCGATGAACACGAATAAATGACAGAGACTGCAGCAGAAGCGAAGGAAAAAGGCGCGACGACGTCGGCTGTGCAGAGAAACGAGTCGACGGTGCAGTGCAGTCGACGGCGGCGGAGAGGCTCAGGCGGTTCACGGCCGCGCGCGCGCGGGAGCGAACCGCGCCAGGCCAGGCCTCGGCCGCTTCCTCAAGGGCGAGCCTACTCGTGTGAATTAGCGGCACGCCACTTACTAACAATGCGCGCAGCGACGGCGGCAGCGACGGCAGCGATGGCTGGTAACGCTGGTAACGTCGATGCTCGTGCGTACCACGTAATATAATATGCATCTAATAACGCGCTTCGCGAGAGAAGGCGTCGCGGTTGCGAAGCTAGCCTCGGAAAGCATCTCTGTGGCACTGCCATGTACAGGGCATTCCGTGTTAGGAATTTTTCGAGCGAGGGTCGTTCCTACCCATTTTTATTCTACACATGGGTGATTCTACACAAAAAATTCGAAGCATCTTTGTGCCACTGCTATGTACAGGGCATTCCGTGTTAGGAATTTTTCGAGCGAGGGTCGTTCCTACATATTTTTATTCTACACATGGGTGATTCTACACAAAAAATTCTACACAATTTTCGAGCGAGGGTCGTTTCTACACATTTTTATTCTACACATGGGTGATTCTACACGAAAAAATTCTACACGATTTTTCCTACACACGATAATGTCCTGCACGAGACATTCTACACATAATTAAATTCGATTAGCAATATCCTACACATACTGTTGATCACTAAAAAATCCAACTCAGTGTATCCTACACATTTAAATATTCTGGATAGATTATTCTACACATCTTAGATCAATAGTTCGTGATCCTACACATATAACTCTTTAGTACCCTCTTTAGTACTCGTTATTATGTGTAGGACCACGAACTATTGATCTAAGATGTGTAGAATAATCTACACAGAATATTTCAATGTGTAGGATATACTGAGTTGGATTTTTTGTGATCAACAGTATGTGTAGGATATTGCACATTGAAATTAGTTATGTGTAGAATGTCTCGTGCAGGACATTATCGTCTGTAGGAAAAATTGTGTAGAATTTTATGTGTAGAATCACCCATGTGTAGAATAAAAATGTGTAGGATCGATGCTCCCCCGCTATTCTAGATTCAGACGTCCACCATTTTTTAATTCGTTATTTTGGAGCGAGGGTCGTTTCTACACATTTTTATTCTACACATGAGTGATTCTACACGAGAAAATTCTACACGATTTTTCCTACACACGATAATGTCCTGCACGATACATTCTACACATAATTAAATTCAATTTGCAATATCCTACACATACCGTTGTTCACGAAAAAATCCAACTCAGTATATCCTACACATTGAAATATTCTGTGTTGATTATTCTACACATCTTAGATCAATAGTTCGTGATCCTACACATATAACGAGTACTAAAGAGGGTACTAAAGAGTTGTATGTGTAGGATCACGAACTATTGATCTAAGATGTGTAGAATAATCTACACAGAATATTTAAATGTGTAGGATATAATGAGTTGGATTTTTTTGTGATCAACAGTATGTCTAGGATATTGCAAATTTAATTTAGTTATGTGTAGAATGTCTCGTGCAGGACATTATCGTGAGTAGGAAAAATTGTGTAAAATTTGTTGTGTAGAATCACCCATGTGTAGTATAAAAATGTGTAGGTTCGATGCTCCCCCTTTGAATCCGAATAATTATTTCATTCCGGAGAAAATTCGGATCCGAATAATTATTTCACTCCGGGGAAAATTCGAATCCGAATGATTATTTCATTCCGGGGAAGATTCGAATTCGAATAATTATTTAATTTCGGGGAAAATTCGCATTTGTGGTAAAATATTTAGATAGAATATTTAGAATTATATATATAGAAATGTTTAGAATTGGAACGGGAAGCCGGCGTGAATTAAATGGTAAACCAAGTGCGGCGCGCGCAGTGCTCGACGGGGCCCCCCTCTAATGGCGCTAGAAGGGACCGGACACGATTACAGCGCTCGCGCGTGAAGCTTCGCTGAGCACCGCGAGGACTCGGCCACGCACCAAGGCTTCTCCCGCCGCGGATCCAAACAGCAGCAGCAACAGTAGCTTGGACTATGAAATAAGCGAAGGAAATCCCGGCCTTTTCAATAACATTAATAATAATAAGATTAATAATCATTATTATTAATAATTTCATTGTATAGTATCTGACCCTACTTATTTGTTTTTTAAAGAGATTCTGTGTATATTTATTAAGAATTTCTGATCTTGTGTTCTCGAATCACATATGTAAACGAGAAATCCGTAAATAAATAATAATAATAATATTAATAATAATATTACACGAACAGCAGCTGCTGCTGCTTGGACTATGGAATAAGCGAAGGAAATTCCGGGTTTTTCAATAGTAATAATAATAATAATATCATTATTAATATTATAGGCAATACTATTAATAATAATTTGATTATGAATAATTTCATTGTATAGTATCTGACCCTACGTATTTGTTTTTTAAAGAGATTCTGTGTATATTTATTAAGAATTTCTGATCTCGTGTTTTCGATTCACATATGTAGAGTAAAAACCCGTAAATAAATTAATAATAATAATAATAATAATAATATTAATAATAATTGTCTCACAATTGTCTCATTGTAGACAATAATATTAATAATGATTTTATTATTAATAATTTTATTGTATAGTATCTGACTTATTTGTTTTTTTAAAGAGATTCGAATCACATATGCAAAGGAGAAATCCGTAAATAAATAATAAGAATATTAATAATAATTGTCTCACGATTGTCTCATTATAGACAATAATATTAATAATAATTTTATTATTAAGAATTTCTGATATCGTGTTTTCGATTCACATATGTAAAGGAACATTCCGTAAATGGATAATAATGATAATAATATTAATAAGGATTTCATTGTATAGTATCTGACTTTACTTATTGGTTTTTTTAAAAAGATTTTATGTATATTTTTTTAAGAATTCCTGATCCCGTGTTTTCGATTCCCATATGCAAAGGAAAAATCCGTAAATAAATAATAATAATAATAATAATAGTAACAATATTAATAATAATTGTCTCACCGATTCAGTACCATCTAAAACTTGTCTAGCGTCAGCAATATTTTTCAACTCACCTGAAACAGAAAAAAAAATTGACATTAAAATTGTGTCACCTTTGGGTCACCGACTTTTCAACAGGTGGAATTTTATTCTCAGCTCCGAGTTCAAAACGCGCCTAAGTCGCCTATGTATACTCAGAAAAAAAAAAAAAAAAGAGGATGAGCCACGAGGGTTCGAAGGGAAAAAGGGAAGGGAGGGGGAAACGACCGTAGAAGCCGAGAAAAAAAATTCCCTCGACGATGTCGACGAGACGAAACGCTTTGAGCTTAAGATAGTTATGTCGCTATAGTTCAATTCCGCATAAATTCGAGAAAACTGAAAGAGAATTGGAAGCATTTCTCGATGGTCCAAAAATCTGAAAAAATGCATGCACATTAAAGGTACTGAAAAGATTAATTTGGCATAATAATAATTCTAAAATGTTATTAACAAATCGATAAAAAAAAACATTGTTTAACAAATATTTCGGTGACTATAGTTTTTTTTTTTCGATGAAAACGATTCTTTCGTTTTCCTGAATACGGATGAATTTTTTCAGATTTTTTAAATAACTTTGAATTTACGTGTTTTTTTATATGAAAAATTCAAAGTTATTTAAAAAATCTGAAAAAATTCATCCGTATTCAGGAAAACGAAAGAATCATTTTCATCGAAAAAAAAAACTTAGGTCACCGAAATATTTGTTAAACAATGTTTTTTTTTATCAATTTGTTAATAACATTTTAGAATTATTATTATGCCAAATTAATCTTTTCAGTACCTATAATGTGCATGAATTTTTTGAGATTTTTAGACCATCGAGAAGTGCTTCCAATTCTCTTTCAATTTTCTCGAATTTATACGAAATTGAACTATAGCGACATAACTACCTTAAGGGTCTCGACTCGACGCAGGTCCCAAAAGGGACCTGCGTCAAATGGAGGGAGGCTCTCTCTTTTTCTTTTATTTCCCGTACAATTCGCCCGGACGAACCTGTTTCGAATCCTGGCTTTTCGAATGCCTCGAAAAGTCTGTCGCCCTTTTGGCCCTTCACTCACATTGCTTACTATTATACTCGAAATCAGGGTTAAAAAAAAAATCGTATTATTCGGAACTGTTGACTCCGAACATCTCCGATTATTTGTTATTTTTTTTTTAAACCACATCCGAAGGTCCGGAAACGGAAGTGGAGCTTCTCTCTTTTTTTTGTGGCTGATGGGCGGAGAGATTTTTCGACGATGACAGATGCTCATCGATTGTCGACGCTTCCGTGCATTTTTTTTTCTGATATTTGCGAAGCCTATAATTTTTAAAGCCAAGAAATCCATTCTAATAATGAAATTTCATTTCATCGTCTTACTATCATTATTTTTATTTATAATTTTTTATTATATTATATTTTTGAGGAATCCATTCTAATAATGAAATCCCATCTCATCATCTTACTATTATTATTATTATTATTATTATTATTATTATTATTATTATTATTATTTATAATTTTTCATTATATTATCTTTTTGAGAAATCCATTCTAATAATGAAATCTCATCTCATCGTCTTACTATTATTATTATTATTATTATTATTTATAATTTTTTATTATATTATATTTTTAAGGAATCCATTCTAATAATGAAATCTCATCTCATCATCTTACTGTTATTATTATTATTTATAATTTTTGTATTATATTAAATTTTTAAGGAATCCATTCTAATAATGAAATCTCATCTCATCATCTTACTATTATTATTATTATTTATAATTTTTTATTATATTTTTATTATATTATATTTTTGAGGAATCCATTCTAATAATGAAATCTCATTTCATCGTCTTACTATCATTATTATTATTAATAATTTTTTATTATATTATATTTTTTGAGGAATCCATTCTAATAATGAAATCCCATCTCATTGTCTTACTATTATTATTATTAATTATAATTTTTTATTATATTATATTTTTGAGGAATCCATTCTAATAATGAAATTTCATCTCATCGTCTTACTATTATTATTATTATTTATAATTTTCTATTATATTATATTTTTGAGAAATCCATTCTAATAATGAAATCTCATCTCATCATCTTACTATCATTATTATTATTTATAATTTTTTATTATATTATATTTTTGAGGTATCCATTCTAATAATGGAATCTCATCTCATCATCTTACTATTATTATTATTATTATTATTATTATTATTTACAATTTTGTGTTATATCATATTTTTGAGGAATCCATTCTAATAATGAAATCTCATCTCATCGTCTTACTATTATTATTATTATTATTTATGAATTTTTATTATATTTTTAAGGAATCCCTAATAATGAAATCCTATCTCATCATCCTACTATTATTATTATTATTTATTAAGAATGAAGCTGTAAGACATTGTCAATAATGACGTAACAGAAATAGCTGAATCAGCAAATTCTAACGGTTCGGACCTCGACAACCGTGTGAATAATTTCAGTTGGGTCTTGAAAAAAAAGCTTCTCTATTATTCCGAAGGCATTTGCATTCCGACTCAAACAGCCCCAGCGGTGATTCTGGTTTCACTCTTCCCATTCTGCGGATTTTTATTTTCCATCCCTTCTCCCTTCGTCTCTCCTCTCTTCGTCGGTTGCAGCAGCAGCGTCGTAACGTCCGTCGAGGCGATTGAATGCCAGAAGCGGTCATGCTAATATCTGGGCGCGTTGCACGGGGGCTCAGTACAACCATAAGTTCTCACGGTTTAACCCTCTCGGTGCGTTACCGATTTTTTTTTACAGTCTCGAAGTCGCCTTCTGGTAATTCAACGAGAGTAAAGCACTCGTCTTTTACGCGGGAAAATTGTGAGGAAAAAAATAAAATAAAAAAGCTGAGCTATAGGCAAAAGAGTTAAAAGTGTTTGTTACTTAAAAGGGGGGTATTAACATAACAAAGTCCTCTGATTGGTGGAGCACTTTCGGACCAACAGCTGACTCGTTACATTCCCATTCTTTGTCTCTCGAGACTTTGGATTTTGGTCAGCGATTGTGTCAACTTGTGGGAATATAGGGTGATTCAGATTTTTTTTTTTTTTTTTTTTTTTGACGACTCCGCTGAAATAACCTCATTTCGTGGCCGCAATGCGGGCGGAAAGTCGCTCATTTCTAACCTGTGACTCGACGCATGCGCAGTCCGGTTTCATTACCTCCCTAGGGACGTAATCGGCACATTCCTGCCCACGGGCAGTAATGTAATCCGTACTGCGCATGCGTCCTCGTCACAGGTTAGAAATGAGCGATTTTTCGTTCGTGTTGCACTCACGAAATGAGGTTATTTTTCAGCGAAATCGGAAGAAAAGTATAGTACGCGACATGGGAGGGAAGTGCCTTTTCACCTCGTGCGAATTCCTGCCCTCGCTTCGCTCGGCCATCAAATTTCACACTCGATGAAAAGTTGCACTTCCCTCCCTAGTTGCGTAATGTACTATTTCTCCTGACTCCGCTGAAATAACCTCATTTCGTGGCCGCAATGCGGGCGGAAAGTCGCTCATTTCTAACCTGTGACTCGACGCATGCGCAGTCCGGTTTCATTACCTCCCTAGGGACGTAATCGGCACATTCCTGCCCACGGGCAGTAATGTAATCCGTACTGCGCATGCGTCCTCGTCACAGGTTAGAAATGAGCGACTTTTCGTCCGTGTTGCACGCACGAAATGAGGTTATTTTTCAGCGAAATCGGAAGAAAAGTATAGTACGCGACACGGGAGGGAAGTGCCTTTTCACCTCGTGGGAATTTCTGCCCTCGCTTCGCTCGGCCATCAAATTTCACACTCGGTGAAAAGTTGCACTTCCCTCCCTTGTTGCGTAATGTACTAATTTCACCCATGGGTATTTGGTAGATAATCGTCTCCTGAGCAAAGTTACTTGAGCGTTTTTCGAAATTCGCAATATTTATTTATAAACAAGCATTAACGAGTTTGAATAACTGGACCAATCGGAGCCGTAGAATTTGGCGCGCTCGAGTGTTTGGTATCAATCAATATCGTTTTACGAAGATTTGGCAATTTCAGTCGATATCGAACATTCGTACGCGCCAAATTCTGCTGCTCCGATTGGTTCAGTTATTCAAACTCGTTAATGCTTGTTTATAAATAAATATTGCGAATTTCGAAAAACGCTTAAGTAACTTTGCTCAGGAGACGATTATCTACCAAATACCCATGGGTGGAAAAAACATTCTGAATCACCCTGTATATTTCAATTTTTTTTTTTTTCCCCTCGCTGAGCGAACTTTTCGCTGGGGTCTCGGCTGCGTCTGTCTGTCCGACCCTAAGGACACGTGGGGGGTAACCTAATCTGCCGAGGAATTTCCACTGACAGAAAAAGGGGCGTCGAACTCTCGGTCGTCGGCTCAACGAAACGAAAGTTAGGGTCAGCAGGTAGCGGGACTCCCTTCGAAAGGACGCTGAACCCTTAAGACATCCTCGGGGATGTCTTAAGGGTTCAGCGTCCTATTCCAGCATACTTTTGTCGGTAGCGAAAAAAAAAAAAAAAAAAAAAATCCCAGACGCAATCTGAGACAAAATGCGAGATGTTGGAACTGACTTTTCAGTCGCGAAGCGACTGAAAAGTCAGTTCGCAACGCGGATGCTAAATCGTCCGCCCCCTCATCGTCGTGACCTTGACATTTCCGCCGCGGCTCGTCGATGAGCGAAAAATGTGAAGACGATTATATGCGCTTTGTCTCTGTCTATATCTATTTATAAATCTATCTATCTATCTACACAGTTAAAAATCTACGGTGTCAAATGCTGCTGATGTGGACGTTTTTCCTAGTGTTACTTATTACAGTGTTAATAGTAACACTTTTTACGGTGTTAAAATTAACGACAGCCGTTTCGTTAAAGTTTTCCTGGTGATACCGACGAAACATTATTAGTGTTAATAGTAACACTTTTTACGGTGTAAAATTAACACCAGCCGTTTTCGTTAAATATTTCCTGTGTTACCGACGAACCATTATTACAGTGTTAATAGTAAGACTTTTTACGGTGTAAAATTAACACCAGCCGTTTCGTTAAGTTTTTTCCTGTGTTACCGACGAAACATTATTACAGTGTTAATGGTAACACTTTTTACGGTGTAAAATTAACACCAGCCGTTTCGTTGAATTTTTCCTGTGTTACCGACGAAACATTATTACAGTGTTAATAGTAACACTTTTTACGGTGTAAAATTAACACCAGCCGTTTCGTTAAATTTTTCCTGTGTTACCGAGGAAACATTATTACAGTGTTAATAGTAACACTTTTTACGGTGTAAAATTAACACCAGCCGTTTCGTTGAATTTTTCCTGTGTTACCGACGGAACATTGTAACACTTTTCGCTTTAAAGGCACGAATGCACGTATCATGTGTGATTTTTTATTATCTCGTGAATGAATTAGTCGCTTTTCTCAGTTTTTATCGAAAAATTGAAGAAAAAAATCGATTTTTTCATTAAAGATTCCTCTACCGGGTAATTGATCTGTAATTTTCTTTTTCTTTTCGAAAATCAAAATTCTATCCTATCCTATCCTATTTATACATGTTCTATTCTATCTATAGCTACACTGTTCAGAATCTACGGCGTCAAACGCTGCTGGTGTAGACTTTTTCCTAGTGTTACTTATTACAGTGTTAATAGTAACACTTTTTACGGTGTAAAATTAACACCAGCCGTTTCGTTAAATTTTTCCTGTGTTACCGACGAAACATTGTAACACTTTTCGCTTTAAAGGCACGAATGCACGTATCATGTGTGATTTTTTATTATCTCGTGAATGAATTAGTCGCTTTTCTCAGTTTTTATCGAAAAATTGAAGAAAAAAATCGATTTTTTCATTACAGATTCCTCTACCGAGTAATTGATCTGTAATTTTTTTTTGTTCGAAAATCAAAATTCTGACTAATTCATTAACGAGATTCACATTACTGGCGACTGTATTTCAATGTTCGCTTCGATCCGTTGATAATTCGCGAAAAACGGCACTTCTGACTTTTTTGAGGTGAAAGTCGGTATTTCAGACTCAGTTAACACCGCTCATTATCACCGTCATTGGTGTGGACCTATATAGACACCGACTTGGTGTTGTTTTTAACACCGGATTTTTAACAGTGCTATATATCCACACAACGATTTGTTTTTATGGGATTTTTTTTAGAAAGATTTTTTCACAAGGAATTTTTTTGTTGGATCGCTACACTTTTAATACTTGGCGTACAATTTTTGTTTTGAAAAAACATTTTTATGGGACATATCTATCTATCTATCTATCTATCTATCTATCTATCTATCTATCTATCTGTCTCTCTCTCAGACCTCCTACAGTGGCACACGCGTCGGCGGCTTTTGCGCATCGATCGCTTCCGCGATTTCAAGGTCACGTGTGTTCACCATCGTCCAGCTACGGAGCCAGCGTGGCGTGAAGCTCGCGAGAGTGTTTTGCACGAGCGCGACGGGAGTGGATTGAGACACAGAAGAAAAAAAAAAAAAAAAAAAAAGAAACACGAGGAGACAGAGAGAGATCCACATGAAACGTCCGTGAAGAATTATTAGCATGCGCGCCTTCGTTTTCCGCGCCCACTCCTCTCGCGACCTCGGGAGATCGATCTCGCGGTCCGTAACGCGACTGGCGACTCCCTCATGGATGACGAGCAGCAGCATCGTTGCCGTTGCTCGGACTCTCTGCTGCAAGCGGAATATCGAAGCAGCAGTGTTGCTCTTCTCGAAAGAATAAACCGATGCGAAAAGCAAAATGTCGCCGTTTAGTCTCCAATTGCGTCATCGACAGAGCCTCTTCGCCTCTTTTTCCCCTCTCTTTCGCTCTAATTTTTCTACGCGTTTTCCAATTTCGCGATTCACAACAGAGATGTAAGCAGTAAATGTGACCGGTAATGTTACGGTCTTTTTACCGTAAAAAAACGGTACGTGACCGTTTCCAAAATGACCACATCGGTCACAAAATCATATGGTCGTGGTGATTTGAAATTTCACAGCTGTGGCGCGCGTGTTGCCTAATAAAAAAACTTTATATACAATTATCTTTCCATAAATTTGTGATTGAACAATAAGATACGTATTCGATAAACGTGCAAACAATAAATGAATAATTAATTATCTTTGAATACAGCATTTCATAATAATACATGAAAAAAAAAAAAAAAAAAAAAAAACGAGCTGTTCACCTATCTAGTTGTAAATGACCGGTCATACTGTTTTGTGACCGTAAATTTACCAAAAAGAAAAGTGACCAGTAATACCACATCTAAATAGTAGTATTTACCATATTTTTACGGTATGTTTATCGAAAAAATTTGTGACGGTAATTCCACAACACCTGATTGCGCGCAAAAAAAAATTACGTCATGTTACGGTAAAAATACGGTAATTTTTTGGTAAGTTTACCGCTTCAGGATTTTACGGTAATTCCACATCTCTATTCACAGTAGAGATGCGAGGTCCATTTGGTGACAGTCAAATGACCGTTACAAGACCGTCGAATGATCGTCAAATGACGCGTACAAAAATGACCAATTTATTTGTGACCGATTATTTAAAATTGCCGCCAATTGCGCGTGTTTTTGGTTTGAGTCCGAATGGTCGATACCTGCATAAAAAATTCAGGAAATCATCAAAAAATTGTCTAAATGCTCGGTAAATGTTATATATCAGCTGATCTACGTTAAAAGTCACGATTTTCAATGTTTAGCTTCAATTTTGACTTACATATTTGAATTCAACGTTAAACAATTTGTGACCAAATTTGTGACCAAAAAATAAAAAACCGTCATTTGGCAACTAGATTGGTACTTTGGTCATTTTTGGACCGTCACAAGACCGTCAAATGATCGTCAAATGACGCGAACAAAAATGACCAATTTATTTGTGACCGATTATTTAAAATTGCCGCCAATTGCGCGTGTTTTTGGTTTGAGTTCGAATGGTCGATACCTGCATAAAAAATTCAGGAAATCATAAAAAAATTGTCTTAATGCTCGGTAAATGTTATATATCAGCTGTCCTACGTTAAAAGTCACGATTTTCAATGTTTAGCTTCAATATTGACTTACATATTTGAATTCAACGTTAAACAATTTGTGACCAAATTTGTGACCAAAAAATAAAAGACCGTCATTTCGCAACTAGATAGGTGTTTTGGTCATTTTTGGACCGTCGCAAGACCGTCAAATGATCGTCAAATGACGCGTACAAAAATGACCAATTTATTTGTGACCGATTATTTAAAATTGCCGCCAATTGCGTGTGTTTTTGGTTTGACTCCGAATGGTCCATACATGCATCAAAAATTTAGGAAATCATAAAAAAATTGTCTAAATGCTCGGTAATTGTTATATATCGGCTGATCTACGTTAAAAGTCACGATTTTCAATGTTTAGCTTCAATATTGACTTACATATTTGAATTCAACGTTAAACAATTTGTGACCAAATTTGTGACCGAAAAATAAAAGACCGTCATTTCGCAACTATATAGGTGTTTTGGTCATTTTTGGACCGTCACAAGACGCTCATCGAAATGACCGTCATTTTAACTTCGACTAAATGGGCAAAAAAAATGACGTCACAAGACCGTCAAATGACGGTCATTTCTTAGTCTTTTGATCGATTCTAAAAATGACCGTCATTTCGCATCTCTATTCACAACGTTACACTTGGTTATTATATAGTCGGGAACTGGGCAGGGCCTTATCCTTCCGATTGGGTCATAACCAGTGTCTATGGTTCGGGACCAATGTAACGTTACAGATTTTCTACTAGGGTTAATGTGACGCAAAAAAAAAAAAAAAAATAGATCCATCGTCACTGGAGACGTCAATGTGTCGACGTCGCTGCGAACGGATAACTGACCTGCGCAACAGCCGTAAAGGCTGCCCGCGACGTCGGCGGAGAGGCGCACCGTGTTAGCCGACGGGTCAGGTCAGGGCCGTCTGGTGTGTGGAAGTCACCGACGACGTCGACGGCGTCGCCGTCGACGTCGGATGCTGCTCTATCGTCGACGAAGAGGGGTAAAGGGTGCAAGTTCAAATCAGGTCACGATGCGCGTCACATTCAACCAGCAGCTCGACTCCCCATATTTACCGAATCGGTGAGTATATATATATATGTATACATATGTGATTTAGTATATCATACATATATATTAGGGTGTGTCAAATAATAATAATATTTTTTATTTTCTTTTTTACGGCAAAAGTATGTATTCTGACCTCAATACACACCTCCCATTCAGAAAACGCGCCTAAATATATATTAGGGTGTGTCAAATAATAATAATAATATTTTTTTTGTAACTCATGCACGTAATGTCGCACATTTCGTGCCCGCAAAGCGTGCGTGAGATCGCGTATTATGCTTATGTCAACGTAGATAATTTCACGTACGCCATCTGGTGCGTGAAGTTATCTACATTACTTCACGCACACATTGGCGTGCGTGAAACTATCTACAAGATGATCTCACGCACGCTTTGCAGGCACGAAGATGTGCGACATCACGTTGACATTCGTTACAAAAAGTAATATGTGATACATGGGCGACAAAGCGGCCATCCCGCGGAGGTTAGGAAGCAGTGCACTCGCCTCCTCTCGTGCTACAAACAACACTCGGCTTCGCAGCTCGTGTCGTTGTAGCACTCGATTTGGCGAGTGCGCCGCTTCCTAACCTCCGCGCGTAATGGCCGCTTTCTCGCCCTTGTATCACAAAGTACTATTATTTTCTTTTTTACGGCAAAAGTATGTATTCTGACCTTAATACACACCTCCCATTCAGAAAACGCGCCTAAATGTATATTAACGTGTGTCAAATAATAATAATAATATTTTTTATTTTCTTTTTTACGCCAAAAGTATGTATTCTGACCATAATACACACCTCCCATGCAGAAAACGCGCCTAAATATATATATTTTTTTTTAATTCGAAAATTCGTGTAATAAAAAGACCTCGGTTGAGGCACCTTTGAACATCATTTGCCAGCGAACTCCTTTGGCACAGTTGATTGTTAGGTCAACTTCTTGAGTTTAAGCCATGAAGACCAATGAAAAGTGCGATAATTAGTAGTAAAAATCAGAAAAACAAAAAAATTGTATTTCTCGGGTTATCGAGGAAAAGTAACAAAAATCCGAAGATTATAGCACTTTTCTTTGGGCTTCATGGCTTAAACTCAACGGGTTGACCTAACAATTGACTGTGCCAAAGGAATTCGCTGGCAAATAATGTTTAGAGGTGTCTCAATCGAGGTCTTCTTATTACATGAAATTTCGAATTAAAAAATATATATATATATTTGGGCGCGTTTTCTGCATGGGAGGTGTGTATTAAGGTCAGAATACATACTTTTGACGTAAAAAAGACAAAAAAAATTATGTTCTTTTTTTGACACACCCTAGTATATATATATATATATATGTGATATAGTATATCATATAGATATATGTATATCAATCAGCACTATGTACGAGATATCATCGTCCGGTTTCTCGTGATTGGTCCGTATAAGCGCCGACGCAGTTCCGGAACACTCGAGGCTGGACCCGAGCGTTCCGGACCTCCCCCCTCCCCCCCCCCCCCCGCCCGCCCCCTGGAATCCATTACTCCGGGTGCCAACCGCGGGAGCGAAATTTCCGCACGCGGAAATCGTCGCAACGAAATTATTCCGGGCAAATATATTGCTGTATATTTTCGGTATTGGCGAACGCCCAATTTACCCCCCCCCCCCCCCCCCTCGTTTTTTTGCCTCCGATATTTTTCATTTTTTCCCGATGGAAAATAAAAGTGAATAAAAAAGGGAAGCTAGGGCAATGAAAAAAAAAATTGTTTAATCCAACAAAATGTTGCGGGCGGCGAAATAAATATTTTGCTGATTGAAAAAAATATTCGACAATGCTAATCGAGATTTTTTTTAAATTCTATTACCAGTTTGTTTCGATCAATTAAATATTCGGCTAATTTGCAAAATTATTTATCAAAAAATTATCAAAATTATCAAAAATTATTTATCAAAAAATTATCAAAATTATCAAAAATTATTTATCAAAAAATTATCAAAATTATCAAAAATTATTTATCAAAATTATCAAAAATTATTTATCAAAATTATCAAAAATTATCAAAAATTATTTATCAAAATTATCAAAAATTATTTATCAAAATTATCAAAAATTATTTATCAAAATTATCAAAAATTATTTATCAAAATTATCAAAAATTATTTATCAACATTATTTATTTTTTATTATTAATTTCGCCACCCGCAACTGCACATTTTGTTGCACTGAGCAATTTTATTATTTCCCAGTGTGACAAAGGTGGGTCAAGCTCGTTTCATTTCCGCGGTCGGATCAAGGAGACCCCCTCCCCCTCCCCTCTACCTCATCCTTCACCCCGCCCCCTCCCCCTCGGGGGAGGTTTTGTCTCTCCGACTGCGCGTCTGTCGTAGTCGAGGCCACGACTCGTCTACAGGGTTGGAAGGGGGAGGGCAAAGAAGGGGAGGAGGAGGAAGGAGGGGAGAGCCCCGCCCCCCCCTCTTTGCCCCCCCCCCCCCCCCCCCCCCCCGCAAAGCTGTGTGGCGGTGACCTGGGAACTCGACGCCGCAAGTTCGTCGGTTTCTTGCGACGCTAGTTTGGCGGAAGCGGAACCCCCCTCCCCCTCCCCCCTCCCCTCCTCCCTCCCCTCCCCTCATTCGCCGGGCCGTGTCCTCCACCCGTGACCCGGTTTAAAGTTATATCCCTCCGGGAGGGGAGGGGAGGGGGGTGGTAGTCGCAGTCACTGCTCGCCGACGTCGACCCCCCTCCCCCCTCCCCCTCCCCCACCCCTTCCGACCCACCCCTTCACTCCCTTTCACGCGCGCCGCGCCATTCTCCCGGGAGGCTGGGGTAACTAGGTCACAGCCAGCAGATATCGACATCTTACCCCCTTCCCCTCTGCCACCCTCCTCTCTTTCTCCCTCCGATTTCACCCTCTGATTTCAACCCCCGACGCGACTATAGCGAACGATTCGCGACGTCGTTTCAATCCGATGGCAACGCTTTCTGTGTACACACTGAGAGAAATATGTAGAGATGTTATAGATAGATGTGTGTATAGTACTTGCCAAGACTATAGCATTGGCAACTATACCAATACTATAGTATTTGTCAATACTATACGATTCGCGACGTCGTTTCAATCCTAAGGCAACGCTTTCTGTGTACGCACTGAGAGAAACATGTATAGATGTTATAGATAGATGTGTGTATAGTTGCCAATACTATAGTATTGGCGACTATACTAATACTATAGTACTAAAGTAAAATAAGTAGAAGTACTATAATTTTCGTTCATGCTATTATTTTTATAGTTCACGGTAATTACTTAATAGCTATGATAACTGCGTTGTAGTAACCATAACTAGAAAAATAGTTGCTGTACCTATAAAAATACTTGTCACTTTATGGTTGTCATTTTATAGTTGCCAATCCTGTAGTATTCTACTATACTATAGTACTATACTATAGTACTATACTATACTATACTATACTATACTGGTACTATAGTAGTCAATTTATGACTGTCATTTTATAGTCGCCAATACCATAGTATTGGCAACTATCATTTTCGTTCATGCTATTTTTTTATGGTCCACGGTAATTACTTAATAGTTATCATAACTGCGTTGTAGTAACCATAACTAGAGAAATAGTTGCCAATCCTATAGTATTCTACTATACTATAATACTATACTATACTATACTGGTACTATAGTAGTCATTTTATAGTTGCTAATACTATAGTATTCTACTTCACTATAGTACTATAGTATAGTAGAATACTATAGTATTGGCAACTATAAAATGACAACAATGAAGTGACTGCTATAGTACCAGTATAGTATAGTATAGTATAGTATAGTATTATACTATAGTGTAGTAGAATACTATAGTATTGTACTACAGTGTAGTAGAATACTATAGGACTGGCAACTATAAAATGACAACCATAAAGTGCCAACTATTTTTTATAGGTACACTAACTATTATTCTAGTTATGGTTACTATCACGCATTACCATAACTATTAAGTAATAACCGGGAACTATAAATAATAATAGCATGAACGAAAATTTGATAGTTGTCACTTTATAGTTACCAGAACTTACACGATTTCTCTGAGTGCAAACGCGGATGTTTATGTACTGTTTATGTATTGTGTTTATGTATTATGTGGGGGATGTATATTGTTGAGCGCGAGAGTGAGAGGTGGATAAGAGAGCCAAGTTGCTGGGCTGTTGACCCAAATTGACGAGCAAAACCCTCCTTCCTCCCCATTGGGCGACGTGGGGAGGCACGCCTCTGGCTCCGGGGAATCGCGAAAGCGTTCCCCGGAGACGCTAGAAGAGAAGACTCGATTTCCAGACGCGTTCCAACACAAATAAGCGTCTTTGCCCCCCCCCCCCCCCCTCCCCCCATGTGTCTCGGTTGGAAACGCGAGGTAAATTAAATTGAGTTACTCTTGAGTTTGGCAAACGCGGGGCCAACGTGTCAACAATGGAAAGAGAGAGAGAGAGAGAGAAATAGACAAGCAGGCCAACTGGGTTAACCCTCAATCCATGAAGGGGGGTCAAATCTGTCCGGGCAAAAAATGCCAGGCAACACGTTTTTTCCATGCATTGTTTGATATTTGTGGGTGGGGTTCAAAATAGTGAATGACTAAAAAGCAAATGGCTAAAATAACGAATTCAAAAATGATGGATGTCTGAATCTAGAATAGCCATCATTATGAAATGCGCTATTTGAGTCATTCGCTATCTTGATCGGGGGAGCATCGATCCTACACATTTTTATTCTACACATGGGTGATTCTACACAAAAAATTGTACACAATTTTTCCTACACACGATAATGTCCTGCACGAGACATTCTACACATAACTAATTTCAATTTGCAATATCCTACACATACTGTTGATCACAAAAAAAATCCAACTCAGTATATTCTACACATTTAAATATTCTGTGTAAATTATTCTACACATCTTAGATCAATAATTCGTGATCCTACACATATAACGAGTACTAAAGAGGGTATTAAAGAGTTATATGTGTAGGATCACGAACTATTGATCTAAGATGTGTAGAATAATCTACACAGAATATTTAAATGTGTAGGATATACTGAGTTGGATTTTTTTTGTGATCAACAGTATGTGTAGGATATTGCAAATTGAATTTAATTAAGTGTAGAATGTCTCGTGCAGGACATTATCGTGTGTAGGAAAAATTGTGTAGCATTTTTTTATGTAGAATCACCTATGTGTAGAATAAAAATGTGTAGAAACGACCCTCGTTCTCTTGATCAAAATACCGTATGATCGAAATAACGAATGGCTAAAATAGCGAATTTTGTAATGATGATCATTCTAGATTTAGACGTTCGTTAGTTTTAAATTCGCTATTTTAGCCATTCGCTATTATCATCATTCACTACTTTGATCTCCACCTATATTTGTTAAAAAAAAAATGTTCAAAATAACAATATCCGGAAAACTTCTCTTAGTCCTTCAAAAGTACATTTTAAGGATAAACCATGAATTTTTACAGATTTTTTTATCAATTGGTAGCGCGCAGACGGAAATAACCCCTGTTCATGGATTGAGTGTGCCGAAAAACCCTTCATAGATTGAGGATAAAATAAAAAGGTCATAGAGTGAGGTTAAAATAAAAATTGACCCCCTTCATAGATTGAGGGTAAAATAAAAAGGCCATAGATTGAGATTAAAATAAACATTTTGAAAAAATGCCTGTTTTACACCGACAATTTTTTTTCAAAATTATTAAATCATTTTCAAAATTTTTATTTTATGGATTTAGCGTCGATTGAACTCGTGTTCAACGATCTCATAAAATAAAAGGTCGCTCGATAAATTTATCGCTCGTTACGCGATGCATTGAAAACACACACACACACACACACACACATCTATATCGCCGCTTTTCCAACGCTCGGCTGAATGACGTTACAATAATATCGCACTAGGCCGAGAATCTCCCACGACTCGACACGTTTTACCGGCGTTTCGCGTGGCTGTAGGTCGTCCAACGCTCGCAGCATAATATCCACCAGCAGCAGCAGCCGCGAGGGCGCGCGGCGTGTGTCGTAACACAGCGAATTCTCGCTCGATCTGTAGCACAGATCGCGCGCATTCCCGCGACCTCGTAACCGATGTGTGCCTAGACGCACACATAAACGTTCAGAAAACCAATATAACGTATTTTATACAAATTTTCAGCAACTCTACACTGTTAAAAATCCGGTGTTAAAAACAACACCAAGTCGGTGTCTATATAGGTCCACACCAATCACGTTGATAATGAGCGGTGTTAACTGAGTCTGAAATACCGACTTTCACCTCAAAAAGTCAGAAGTCCCGTTTTTCGCGAATTATCAACGGAACGAAGCGACAATTGAAATACAGACGCCAGTAATGTGAATCTCGTTAATGAATTAGTCAGAATTTTGATTTTCGAACAAAAAAAATTACAGATCAATTACCCGGTAGAGGAATCTGTAATGAAAAAATCGATTTTTTTCTTCAATTTTTCGATAAAACCTGAGAAAAGCGACTAATTCATTCACGAGATAATAAAAAATCACACATGATACGTGCATTCATGCCTTCAAAGCGAATAGTGTTATAATGTTTCGTCGGTAACACAGAAATAATTTAACGAAACGGCTGGGTGTTAATTTTACACCGTAAACAGTGTTACTATTAACACTGTAATAATGTTTCGTCGGAAACATAGGAAAAATTTAACTAAACGGCTGGTGTTAATCTTACGCCTTAAAAAAGTGTTGTATTAACACTGTATTTCGTCGGAAACACAGGAAAAATTTAACGAAATGGCCGGTGTTAATTTGCACCTTAAAAAGTGTTACTATTAACACTGTAATAATGTTTCGTCGGAAACACAGGAAAAATTAAACGAAACGGCTGGTGTTAAGTAAACACCGTAAAAAGTGTTACCTTAACACTATATTTCGTCGGTAACGCAGGAAAAATTTAACGAAACGGCTGGTGCTAATTAAACACCGTAAAAAGTGTTACTATTAACACCGTAATAAGTAACACTGGAAAAATGTAACAAAACGGCTGGTGTTAATTTAACGCCGTAAAAAGTGTTACTGTTAACACTGTAATAAGTAACACTGGAAAGATGTATCGAAACGGCTGGTTTTAATTTTAACACCGTAAAAGTGTTACTATTAACACTGTAATAAGTAACACTGGAAAAATTTAACGAAAACGGCTGGTGTTAATTTCACACCGTAAAAAGTGTTACTATTAACACTGTAATAAGTAACACTAGGAAAAAAACGAAACGGCTGGTGTTGATTTTACACCGTAAAAAGTGTTACTATTAACACTGCATTTCGTCGGTAACCCCGGAAACATTTAACGAAACGGCTAGTGTTAATTTTAACACCGTAAAAGTGTTACTATTAACACTGTAAGAACTGGGAAAAACACCGTAAAAGTGTTACTATTAACACTGTAATAACTGGGGAAAATGTCCACATCAGCAGCGTTTGACACCGCAGATTTTGAACAGTGTAGCGTATCAATGTCATCGCGTAACATTACGCTAACCCAGAATGCAACGTGCAAGAGGGGCCCCCAGCGAGCGCAGTCGCCATGGCGCGCAGGCGCAGATAAAGTATGCAATCCTCGTGTGCTGCACTTGTGTGGAGGTGCAGTCGGTTGCATACACGCGGCTATATTGTCGGCTGGCGGCCGGTTAGACCGCCTCGTCGCACTGGTCGCACTGCTCGGGCGATGGGGGAAACGACGGCGAGACGCGGAGAACGTCGAATCTCGGCTTTAGTCGAGAGCTTTGTGTGTGTGTGTGTGTGTGTGTGTGTGTGTCTATACAGGGTGATTCAGAATGTTTTTTCCACCCATGGGTATTTGGTAGATAATCGTCTCCTGAGCAAAGTTACTTAGGCCTTTTTCGAAATTCGCAATATTTATTTATAAACAAGCATTAGCGAGTTTGAATAAGTGGACCAATCGGAGCAGTAGAATTTGGCGCGCTCGAGTGTTTGGTATCAATTGATACCGTTTTACGGAGATTTGGCAAATTCAGTCGATATCGAACATTCGTGCGCGCCAAATTCTGCTGCTCCGATTGGTTCAGTTATTCAAACTCGTTAATGCTTGTTTATAAATAAATATTGCGAGTTTCGAAAAACGCTTAAGGGATCGTCACAGTGTGACCCATCGAAAAATCAATGATTTTCGCGAATTTTTTTTGTTAAGTTGTAATGAACTAATTGGTCTGGTTTTTTTTTAAATAAATAAGTACATTCTTGAAGAATACAAAATGATTTTTTTTATGTGCATTTCTTTAATGTATAATAATGATATAAATTGTTTAAATAGCTCGTGTAAAAAAAAGGTCCTGCTTATGTCCACGATTGCGGCCGCAATTTTTATCTGAACCAAAAATTTCAAAAAGATTATTAATCTGTAGGAAATTCGCTATCGCGCTATGGGAGCTTTTTTTTTTTGAAATTTGACAAAATGGCGGCGGTTTGAAGGAAAATTATCGAATTTAGCCCTTTTTTCGACAGTTTTTCGTAAAAAAAAAAGGAAGATTTAATAAAAAAAAAAAGCTTCCATAGCGCGATAGAGAATGGCGTTAGAAATGTTCTCTCAAAATTTGAAATCGATATCGTCATAACTCTTCATTTGAGAGTGGAGCACCGTTTTGAAAAACAACATTCCGAGAAAAGTGCGTTTAAAGTGTTGCACACGCCGCACTTTCACGCTGCAATCCCTTTCTCTAAGAAAGGCTGTAGCGACCGAAATAATTCGAATTTCGATTAAAAAAATTTAACAGAATGTTTATAATCGTGTATATTATCCGATAATGAAAAAAAAATCGATTTTTTTTTTTTTTCCGAAAAAAAGGGCTAAATTCGATAATTTTCGTTCAAACCGCCGCCATTTTGTCAAATTAAAAAAAAAAAGCTCCCATAGCGCGATAGCGAATTTCCTACAGATTAATAATCTTTTTGAAATTTTTGGTTCAGATCAAAATTGCGGCCGCAATCGTGGACACAATGCAGGACCTTTTTTTTACACGAGCTATTTAAACAATTTATATCATTATTATACATTAAAGAAATGCACATAAAAAAAATCATTTTGTATTCTTCAAGAATGTACTTATTTATTTAAAAAAAAACCAGACCAATTAGTTCCCTACAACTTAACAAAAAAAATTCGCGAAAATCATTGATTTTTCGGAGGGTCACACTGTGACGATCCCTTAACGAGTTTGAATAACTGGACCAATCGGAGCAGTAGAATTTGGCGCGCTCGAGTGTTTGGTATCAATTGATATCGTTGACGGAGATTTGGCAACTTCAGTCGATATCGAACATTCGTGCGCGCCAAATTCTGCTTCTCCGATTGGTTCAGTTATTCAAACTCGTTAATGCTTGTTTATAAATAAATATTGCGAATTTCGAAAAACGCTTAAGTAACTTTGCTCAAGAGACGATTATCTACCAAATACCCATGGGTGAAAAAAACATTCTGAATCACCCTGTATATCTGTGTCCGTCGTGTGCAATGCAAGTACAACGGGCAAAGTGGGCAAGCGGGGCTAGAAGAAAAGGTTGAGGTCTGGGTTCGAGGCCGGCTCCCTCACTTTCCCACACTCGTCCCACGAGCCAAGCTGCGCTCTTATCCTACGCTCAATAATAATAATAATAATAATACGCGCCGCGTGTAACGCGGCGCGTATTATTATTACACGACTTCGCGCGACGTGTGGGCTTGGAGTGGGGGGAGGGGGGAGTGGGGGGGGAGGGGGGAGGGGGGCAATGGTTTACCTGCAAGTCGAGTGTGTGTGGGTTAGGTTGGTTAGCTGAATGCAGCAGAATGCCGGGAGAGACTTGCGCAAGCGACGCGATTCGTCGAGCTTAGACTGCTCTGCTCTGCTCTAGACTCGAGATAGTGAGCAGCGAGAAGCAGGACGCAGAGGGTTCATCGAGTGCGCATTCTTGGGTAATCGTGCGACCGCCGACAGGCGCCACTTCCCTTGCGATGGAATATAGAGGGGGAGAGGGGTATGGTAAAATTTACCAAACGTGGTAGGAAAAATTACCAATGCAGTATTTGGGCGCTATAGCCGTCACCTAACGTTAAGGATGTAGGAGCGCGACGTATTCAATTCGCATAAATTCGAGAAAAGTGCGAGGGAATTGCAAACACTTCTCGATAGTCTAGAAATCTGAAAAAATGCATGCACACTAAAGGTATTGAAAAGATTAATTTTGCATAATAATAATTGCAAAATGTTATTAACAATTTAATGAAACAAAAAATTGTTTAACAAATATTCCCATGACCCAAGTTTTTTTTTCGATCAAAATGGTTCCTTTGTTTTTCTGAATACGTATGAATTTTTTCAGATTTTTAAGTAATCTTTGAAATTCGTACATATTTTCCATATAAAAAAACACAAATTTCAAAGATTACTTAAAAATCTGAAAAAATTCATACGTATTCAGAAAAATAAAGGAACCATTTTGATCTAAAAAAAAAACTTGGGTCATGGGAATATTTGTTAAACAATTTTTTGTTTCATTAAATTGTTAATAACATTTTGCAATTATTATTATGCAAAATTAATCTTGTCAATACCTTTGGTGTACATGCATTTTTTCAGATTTTTAGACTATCGAGAAGTGTTTGCAATTCTTTCGCACTTTTCTCGAATTTATGCGAATTGAATACGTCGCGCTCCTACATCCTTTTAAGGAAGTTATGTCGCTATAGTTCAATTCCGCATAAATTCGAGAAAATTGAAAGAGAATTGGAAGCACTTCTCGATGGTCCAAAAATCTGAAAAAAATGCATGCGCATTAAAGGTACTGAAAAGATTAATTTGGCATAATAATAATTCTAAAATGTTATTAACAAATTGATAAAAAAAAACATTGTTTAACAAATATTTCGGTGACTTAAGTTTTTTTTTTCGATGAAAATGATTCTTTCGTTTTTCTGAATACGGATGAATTTTTTCAGATTTTTTAAATAACTTTGAATTTACGTGTTTTTTTATATGAAAAATTCAAAGTTGTTTAAAAAATCTAAAAAAATTCATCCGTATTCAGGAAAACGAAAGAATCATTTTCATCGAAAAAAAAACTTAGGTCACCGAAATATTTGTTAAGCAATGTTTTTTTTTATCAATTTGTTAATAACATTTTAGAATTATTATTATGCCAAATTAATCTTTTCAGTACCTATAATGTGCATGAATTTTTTTGAGATTTTTAGACCATCGAGAAGTGCTTCCAATTCTCTTTCAATTTTCTCGAATTTATGCGAAATTAAACTATAGCGACATAACTACCTTAAGGTAGTCCTTGCGCCTGGTGTCGAGTTCGCATAACTTTTCGAAAATTGAGAGGAAATTGCAACCACATCTCGATAATATAAAAATCTGAAAAAAATCATGCATGTTAAAGACGTTGAAAAGATTAATTTTGCGTAACAAAAATTCCAAAATGTTATTCACAAATTGATGAAAAATAAAATTGTTGAACAAATATTTCGACAACCTAATTTTTTTGTTTCAATGAAAATGATCCGTTCTATTTTCTGAATATGCATGAATTTTTTCAAATTTTACAATTCACTTTGAATTTTGTGATTTTCCCCATGTTAAAAAACGCAAAATTCAAAGTGAATTAAAAAAATTGAAAAAATTTATACATATTTAGAAAAATGAACGCATTATTTTCATTGAAACTATCAGACCCTTCTCTCCGTATAGTTTTTTTCGAGATAGATAGATAGGTATAGATAAATGGTGTTTATTGCAGAGAGAGAGAGAGAAAAAAATGCAGGGCAGCAATGCTTCGGCCCTGGAAAAGATCAAAGTCTCAGGGCTGACGTTGAGGCTGCCGAGACGATGTTATTCCAGCCAGGCGACTCGCTCGCCGCGTTTATAGCCGCGCTGACCGTGATCGTGACTTCTCGCCGAGTGCGAGTCTCGAGCGACTGGACGGAAAGGAGCGGAGGAGACGGAGAAATCGATATAGCGAGAGGGAGTTTGACAACACGAGAAACACACCATTCGCGACGGTCGATAACTCGGACATCCGAGGATTTTTCGCTCGAGAGACGAATCCGAGGCTGTGTGGACCGAATGTCACTGCCAGGACAATATATATACAGTAGAGTGTCTCAAAAAAAGAACAATTTTTTTTTGTCTTTTTTACGTCAAAAGTATGTATTCTGACCTTAATACACACCTCCCATCCAGAAAACGCGCCTAAATATATATATATTTTTTTTAATTCGAAATTTCATGTAATAAGAAGACCTCGATTGAGGCACCTATAAACATTATTTGCCAGCGAATTCCTTTGGCACAGTCAATTGTTAGGTCAACCCGTTGAGTTTAAGCCATGAAGCCCAAACAAAAGTGCGATAGTCTTCGGATTTTTGTACTTTTCCTCGATAACCCGAGAAATACAATTTTTTTGTTTTTCTGATGTTTACTACTAATTATCGCACTTTTCATTGGTCTTCATGGCTTAAACTCAAGAGGTTGACCTAACAATCAACTGTGTCAAAGGAGTTCGCTGGCAAATGATGTTCAAAGGTGCCTCAACCGAGGTCTTTTTATTACATGAAATTTCGAATTAAAAAAAAATATGTATATATATTTAGGCGCGTTTTCTGCATGGGAGGTGTGTATTAAGGTCAGAATACATACTTTTGCCGTAAAAAAGAAAATAAAAAATACTATTATTATTATTTTACACACCCTAATATATATTTTTTTTAATTTCTGAATCACCCTGTATACTATACATAGAGAGGCAGAAGCAAAAGCGAAGAGAAGGTAACAGGTACACTTTGTATATACATATAGGAACTATATGTTTATCTGTCTGTAAAGTGTGTATATATATATATATATATATATATATATCATAGAAAGGCAGAAGCAAAAGTGAAGAGAGAAGGTAACAGGTTGTACTTTGTATTTGTATACTATATACATATAGGGTCGTTTATCTGGCTGTAAAGTGTGTATATATGTATATATGTATGTATGTATTTATGTATATATGTAGTCGTTTGCAATGGTCGTTCGTGGCAATGGCTCGTCCCAAGGATATCCAGTCGCCTGGGCCGACATCGACGCGAACGAGCGACGACATTTAAGGATTTAAAGAAATGTGGCCTGCGAAGGACGCGCCGGACGCGATTCGGACTGTGGAAGCGCTCGGACAATTAGTCACGCGTTTGGATTTTATTCCGACCGAAAATAAAAATAAACAAAAGAACTGGAATAAAATTCAGCTGGAATAAAATCCAAACATTTATTTTTACTTTCGGTCGGAATGGTTGGATTTTATTCCAGCTGAATTTTATTCCAGTTCTTTTGCTTATTTTTATTTTCGGTCGGAATGTTTGGATTTTATTCCAGCTGAATTTTATTCCAGTTCTTTTGTTTATTTTTATTTTCGGTCGGAATGTTTGGATTTTATTCCAGCTGAATTTTATTCCAGTTCTTTTGTTTATTTTTATTTTCGGTCGGAATGTTTGGATTTTATTCCAGTTCTTTTATTAATTTTCATTTTCGATCCGAAATTTCGATTTTATTCCAGTTCTTTTATTTATTTTTATTTTCGATCCGAAGTTTCGATTTTATTCCAGTTCTTTTGTTTATTTTTTTTTCGGTCCGAAGTTTCGATTTTATTCCAACTGAATTTTATTTATTTTTATTTTCGATCCGAAGTTTCGATATTATTCCAACTGAATTTTATTTATTTTTATTTTCGATCCGAAGTTTCGATTTTATTCCAAGTGAAATTTATTTATTTTTATTTTCGATCAGAAGTTTCGATTTTATTCCAGTTCATTTGTCAATTTTTATTTGCGATCCGAACTTTCGATTTTATTCCAGTTCTTTTATTTATTTTTATTTTTGGTCCAAAGTTTCAATGACAAGTGTAAAAGCGAGACGCTGAAAGGCCGGAAGGAAGAAAAATCCGGAAAAGAGAGGAGGAAACGTCGGCGAGTTTTAGTCGACGATGGGTAGGAAACACGAGCGGCTAGATAAGAGCCTTTTGTCTGCGTCGTCCGAGACACGCGAGGAGGAAAAGGCACTTTGCCCGGCGACCTTCGTCACTTCCTTCTTCATTTTTTTCTCACTCCTTTCACAAAAACCTCGAAGAAACAAAAAAAAACACTAGTCTAATATCAATTTACCTCAAAACCTGTTTACAACAAAAACCTCAAAGAAATGAAAAAACATACTAGTTTAATACATTTTTGAGAAAGAAAAAATCACTGATAAAACGAGGATTAAGGAGGCTTCAGCGCTTCATACTAGTCAATTCAGTGCTAAATTTTCAAAAGCATTTTTATAATTCTTGGTTGTTTAATAAATTGTTCCGAAGTGTTACTGACGTTTCAGCATTAGTTCTTAATAGACAAATACATTCACAGCAGTGATTTGAATAGAAAATCGACTGATATATGCAAATTCCCGATGTCATGTTTTTCCGTGCAGTTTTTTAAAAGAATAAACCGTAATAATTGTTCAATTACGACGAGCAAAAGCACATTTTTATTATTGGAAGACCCTTTATCGATTGACCGTCCAGATTTTTGATAGTCTCAGTAGTTCAAAAGATACGACCGTTTGATCATTCTATCCTAACCTAAAGGGCGACATACAAATGGCTGTTACTTTTGAAGTACTGATACTATTGAAAAATCTGAACGGTCAATCGATCAAGCATCTTCCAATGATAAAAATGAGCTTTTGCTCGTCGTAATAGAACTATTATTACGGTTTATTCTTTCAAAAAACTGCACGAAAAATCATGACATCGGGAATTTGCATATATCAGTCGATTTTCTATTCAAATCACGGCTGTGAATGTATTTGTCTATTAAGAACTAATGCTGAAACGTCAGTAACACCTCGGAACAATTTATTAAACAACCGAGAATTATAATAATGTTTTTGAAAATTAAGCACTGATTTGACTAGTATGAAGCGCTGAAGCCTCCTTAAGGTAGTCCTTGCGCCTGGTGTGGAGTTCGCATAAGTTTTCGAAAATTGAGAGGAAATTGCAACCACACCTCGATAATATAAAAATCTGAAAAAAATCATGCATCTTAAAGACGTTGAAAAGATTAATTATGCATAATAAAAATTCCAAAATGTTATTAACAAATTGATGAAAAATAAAATTGTTCAACAAAAATGTCGACAACCTAATTTTTTTGTTTGAATGAAAATGATCCGTTCTATTTTCTGAATATGCATGAATTTTTTCAAATTTTTGAATTCACTTTGAATTTTGTGATTTTCCCCATGTTAAAAAACGCGAAATTCAAAGTGAATTAAAAAAATTGAAAAAATTCATACATATTTAGAAAAATGAACGCATTATTTTCATTGAAACAAAAAAATTGAGTTATCGAAGGATTTGTTGAACAATTTTATTTTTCATCAATTTGTTAATAACATTTTGAAATTTTTCTTATGCGAAATTAATCTTTTCAACGTTTATAACATGCATGATTTTTTTCAGATTTTTATATTATCGAGAAGTGGTTGCAATTTCTTGTCAATTTTCTCGAATTTATGTGAAATTAATACTAGACGCAAGGACTACCTTAAATCAGGAGGACGTTGCCTCTGTGTTCCGACGATTCATCGACTCGGACCGTGAACTTCTCGGCCGGCCGAGCGCATCGAGTGGGGGAAGCCCCGACGAACGAATGGAACGAACGACGCGCGGAGAGAGAGCGAAACGCGATGCAAGAGGCGCCACCTGCAGCAAGAATTGCAGAGATTCGGCTGCGTCTTTGTGAAACGCCACCACAGGTGGCGGTGGCGGCATAAATTCCACTGCTACGTCGCTCTGGGATCGATAAGTAAGAACGTCTCGATTCATTCCCTCAAAATTCTCTCAATTTCACTTAAAAAAAAAATCACTTGGATGAATAAATAAAAGCTGCTCCAATTGTTCGAAAAAATTACCCAAACGCGATTAGATTGCACCGACTTCGGATTTTTTTTTTTTATCAATCTTGTTCGGACAACATTGATAAAAAAAATACATTGTTCGGACAACATTGATAACAAAAATTTACTTAAAAAAAATCACTTGGATAAATAAATAAAAGCTGCTCCAATTGTTTGAAAAAATTGCCCAAACGCGATTAGATTGCACCAACTTCGGATTTTTTTTATCAATGTTGTTCGGACAACATTAATAAAAAAATACATTGTTCGGACAACATCGATAACAAAAATTTCACTTAAAAAAAAATCACTTGGATAAATAAATAAAAGCTGCTCCAATTGTTCGAAAAAATTGCCCAAACACGATTAAATTGCACCGACTTCGGATTTTTTTATTTTTTTTTATCAATGTTGTTCGGACAACATTGATTTGTTTTTGTGAATTTTTGTGAATTTTTGATAAATTTCACTTAAAAAAAAATCACTTGGATAAATAAAAGCCGCTCCAATTGTTCCAAAAAATTGCCCAAACGCGATTAGATTGCACCGATTTCGGATTTTTTATTTTTTTTATCAATGTTGTTCGGACAACATTGATAACAAAAATTTCACTTAAAAAAAAATCACTTGGATAAATAAAAGCCGCTCCAATTGTTCGAAAAAATTGCCCAAAGGCGATTAAATTGCACCGAGTTCGGATTTTTTTCATTTTTTTTATCAATGTTTTCCGAACAACATTGATAAAAAAAAAAAAAAAAAAAAAAAAAAAAAATACGATAACCATTAGTAAACTTTCCGCTGCAGCGAGAAAATAATAATAATAACAACAAACGAAATTGCGATTAGCACTTTAATCGTCTGAGGGACGTCGGAGGTAAATCTTAGCGCGAAATCCGAGGCTCGAAGTGCAATGCGTTGTATAATCTCGAACTGCAGTGGAGCTGCTGTTGGAACGTCACGTGACCAGCTTATCGGGCGGTGTGTTTTTTTACGCTATTGACAATGCGACTGTAAAGCATTTTCCCAGCGACCAATCGCAGCGCGAGTAAAACGATGATAATGTTTTTCGTTAGGGTTCACTGTTAAAAATCCGGTGTTAAAAACAACACCAAGTCGGTGCCTATATAGGTCTACACCAATCACAGTGATAATGAGCGGTGTTAACTAAGTCTGAAATACCGACTTTCACCTCAAAAAGTTAGAAGTGCCGTTTTTCGCGAATTATCAACGGATCGAAGCTAAAATTGAAATACAGACGCCAGTAATGTGAATCTCGTTAATGAATTAGTCAGAATTTTGATTTTCGAACAAAAAAAAATACAGATCAATTACCCGGTAGAGAAATCTGTAATGAAAAAATCGATTTTTTTCATCAATTTTTCGATAAAAACTGAGAATAGCGACTAATTCATACACGAGATAATAAAAAATCACACACGATACGTGCATTCGTGCCTTTAAAGCGAAAAGTGTTACAATGTTTCGTCGGTAACACAGGAAAAATTAAACGAAACGGCTGGTGTTAATTTTAACACCGTAAAAAGTGTTACTATTAACACTGTAATAAGTAACACTAGGAAAAAAGTCCACACCAGCAGCGTTTGACACCGTAGATTTTTAACAGTGTGGGAGTCAAAATAGTGAATGGCCAAAATCGCGAATGGCTCAAATATCGAATATAAAAATAATGAACGTCTGAATCCAGAATAGCCATCATTACGAAATTTGCTATTTTTACCATTCGGTATTTTGATCATTCGCTATTTTAACTGCATTCTAATAAAATAGGGGGGTCAAAATAACGAATGACCAAAATCACGAATGGCTTAAATAGCGAATTTCGTAATGATGACCATTCTAGATTCGGACGTTCATTTTTTTTTAATTCGTTATTTTAGCCATTTGCGATTTTGATCTTCTCTATTTTGACCCCCACCCTTCGTTACTCGCGAACGAAAGAAACGTGCGATGAGAAAAATAATTTCACCGAGTGCGGTCGGACATTTTAACCGCTGCTGGGAGGCAAAAAGTAGGTCGTTTCGAACCGATACGCGGCGGCGGCGGCGGCGACTGATAACGTTACCTCGGCTTCGAAGCAAAGAGTGAGACTGATTGCGAACCGACGACCTACATCAACCGCAGTAGACGATGCCCAGAGTCTCGCGTGTCTTACCTGTCGCGATCCTCATCAGAGTTGGGCAAAGTAGCAGAAAGTACTTTAAGTACAAAGTACAAAGTACAAAGTACAAAGTGCAAAGTACTATGAGTACTGAAAGTACAAAGTACAAAGTGCAAAGTACTATGAGTACTGAAAGTACTCGTGTATATGAAGTACCAAGATTCTTAAATACTGGAAGTACCGGAGACTTCATGTACCGAGTACTTGAAGTATTGTCAGTATTGTCAGTATTGTCAGTATTGTCAGTATTGTCAGTATTGTCAGTATTGTCAGTATTGTCAGTATTGTCAGTATTGTCAGTATTGTCAGTATTGTCAGTATTGTCACTATTGTCAGTATTGTCAGTATTTTAAGTACTCGGTACTTGAAGTACTGACTTCAAGTACCTTCAAGTACCTCGGTACTTGAAGTACCACGAGTACCGAGTACCACAAGTACCACGAGTACCGAGTACCACAAGTACTCCGTACATCAAGTACCAAGTACCGCAAGTACTTCAAATACCGAGTACTTGAAGTCCTCAGTACTTGCAATACGTCAAGAATCAAGTACCAAGTACCAAATACTTTTTTTTCAGTTGCACTTCGTAAACTGTAGTACTTATATTTTATTTGTCACGTACTTGGCAAAACGGGCCGACCGATACGACTGCCGATCGTCCCGATTCACGACGAAGCACAGGTCGTATAACTCGACCACGTTACCAAGTTACTCACCAACTTTTTAGACGATTACAAAATCATTTTTGAAAAGGCATTGACGGTAAAAATTAACATTTATTTATGTTCTCTTTAAATTGAAAAAAAAAGAATGAATACATTTGACGGATTGTTAAAAACTATTTCAACCTCGTGTTCGTCTTCAAAAACTCTTCAACAGCACCGATTGAGTCGGCGTTTGCGTCTGCGCAAACGAAGTCGCCGCGCAAATGTATGAAATACTTTAAAATACTTGGTACTTAGTACTTGAAAAAGTACTTTAAATACAGTAAAGTACTTGAATTTTTAAGTACAGATACTTCAAGTACATGACACGTACCGGAAATTTTAAGTACAGGTACTTGAAGTACAGAACATGTACTTGAACATATAAGTATAGTACTTCAAATATTTGTCGAAGTACTTTGTACTTCAAGTACTGTACTTTCAGTACTTCGCAAGAATCGGGTACTTGAAGTACTGCCCAGCTCTGATCCTCATACCTGATTTTTTTTATTTTATCTTTGAAAAAGTACTTTAAATACAGTAAAGTACTTGAATTTTTAAGTACAGATACTTCAAGTACATGACACGTACCTGAAATTTAAAGTACAGGTACTTGAAGTACAGAACATGTACTTGAACATATAAGTACAGTACTTCAAATATTTGTCGAAGTACTTTGTACTTCAAATACTGTACTTTCAGTACTTCGCAGGTATCGGGTACTTGAAGTACTGCCCAGCTCTGATCCTCATACCTGATTTTTTTTATTTTATCTTTTGTTACAATAGCGTCCATCGAATCCCCAACAGTGACTATAATTTAGCACAGAGCAAAAAATGCTATTAAGGCGATGTGAAATACCGACGCTCACCTCAAAAGTTCGGATACGCTTTTTTCATGAATTATGAACGGATCGAAGTGAAAATTGAAATACAGATACCAGTAATGTGAATTTCGTGAATGAATTAGTCAGAATTTTGATTTTAATTCAAAAAATTGATGTCGGTAACCGATCTGTAATTTTTTTTTTCGAAAATCAAAATTCTGACTAATTCATTCACGAGATTCACATTAGTGGCGAATGTATTTTAATTTTCGCTTCGATCCGTTCATAATCGGCGACAAACCGCACATCCGAACGATTTTCGGCGCTCAGTGTTTCACATGGCCTTAAAAAATAAATTGCGAAGCTCGAGCTGCGAAAATTTCGCTCCACGCGTGTCTTCGGAGTTGATAACCGCTGATAATGCCAGACGCGCGGTAAATATAGATAGCGTCTCTCGCGGGTCACGTGGTACCGAATATCGCGCGAGGAGGCGGCGACTGTACAGTCTGTTATTATTTCCCCCCCCCCCCCCTCCCCCCCCCCCCTCCTCCTCCTCCAGGGGAAGGAATAAAATTCCAGTCGTCGGTTTATTGCAGCCAGCTGCAATTTTTTTTTTTTTTTTTTTTTTTTTTTTTTTTTCGTGAAATATTTTCGTGAAAAAAAAAATATCTGCTGGGGAAGTTCAAGGTGAGATAACAGAGAAACGCGAGACTCGTTATCACGACGAAATTTTCGGCGAACCTGCCGACGGCTTATCGGCCAGGCGCGCGAAACGCGATAAGAGAGTCGAAGGGGTCGAATGCAATGCGACGAAAAATTCGCGGCTCCCAAAATTGTTGACCCTGCAATAATTTTTCGAGCGTAGTTTAGTGCTGCGTCGACTTCGTCTGTCGGACGGAAATACGATCAAATATTTTCTGCGCCGTTATTATTATTATTTTTTATTTATAATGCAATGGAATTAAATGTGTAATTAACGAATCTGATGATCGAAGCTGATTGGATAAAAATTGTCGACTGTTGCTCTTAACATACTTTTTTTATATTTTTAAAAAATTAATATTATTATGTTATGTTATTATTATGTTATTATGTTTATATTATTATTATTTTTCTTTTTTTCTTTTTTTTTTTTAATTTGTAATACAATGGAATTAAATGTGCCTAATTACCGAATCTGACAATCGAAGCTGATTGGGTAAAAATCGTCGACTGTTGCTCTTAACATTTTTTTTTTTTATTTATAAAAAAGTGGAATTTAATGTGTTTAATAAACGAGTCTGACAATCGAAGCTGATTGGGTAAAAATCATCGACTGTTGCTCTTAACATTTTTTTTATTTAGTTTATTTCTAATAAAATGGAATTAAATGTGTCTAATTAACGAATCTGACAATCAAAGCTGATTGGGTAAAAATCGTCGTCTGTTGCTCTTAACATTTTTTTCCTTTTTTATTTATAAAAAAATGGAGTTAAATGTGTTTAATTAACGAATCTGAAAATCAAAGCTGATTTGGTCAAAATCGTCGACTGTTGCTCTGAACATTTTATTTTTTATCTTTTATTTTTTTTTATTTATAATGCAATGGAATTAAATGTGTAATTAACGAATCTGACAATCGAAGCTGATTTAGTAAAAATCGTCGACTGTTGCTCTTAAAATTTTTTATTTTTTATTTTTTATTCATAATACAATGGAATTAAATGTGTTTAATTAACGAATCTGACAATCGAAGCTGATTGCGTAAAAATCGTCGACTGTTGCTCTTAACATTTTTTTTTTATTTATAAAAAAATAGAGTTGAATGTGTTTAATTAACGAATCTGAAAATCGAAGCTGATTGGGTAAAAATCGTCAACTGTTGCTCTTAACATTTTTGGATTTTTTTGTTTTTTTTTTTTTATTTTATTTATAATACAATGAAATTAAATTTATCTAATTAACGAATCTGAAAATCGAAGCTGATTAAGTAAAAATCGTCGACTGTTGCTTTTAACTTTTTTTTATTTTTATTTTTTTTATTTATAATAAAATGGAATTAAATGTGTTTAATTAACGAATCTGAGAATTGAAGCTGATTGGATAAAAATCGTCAACTATTGCTCTTAACCTTTCTTTTTTTTTATCATTTTTTTAAATTTATAATACAATGGAATTAAATGTGTTTAATTAACGAATGCTGATTTGGTAAAAATCGTCGACTGTTGCTCTTAACATTTTTTTTGTTTTTTTTTTTATTTATAATAAAATGGAATTAAATGTGTTTAATTCACAAATCTGTAAAAATCGTCGACTGTTGCTCTTAACATTTTTTGTTTTATTTACAATAAAATAGAATTAAATGTGTTTAATTAACGAATCTTAACATCGAAGCTGATTGGGTAAAAATCGTCGACTGTTGCTCTCAACATTCATTTTTTTTTCTTTTTTTTTTTTTCGCGAACGATAAGTCACGTCTGCTCGTTAAAACGAACACAAAGCATAAACACAAAGCCAGACGAAGGCGACAAAGCTCGTTTCAATCTCCACCCAAAGACCGATAACGATGCAAATCACAACGTTGGTACGTTCTGCTTGAGAAAAAAAAATCTTTTCGTCTTCTCAGTCGCAGCCGACTATTTTTTTCCTCGAAGCAGTGACCTTGACTGACAATCTCGACGTCAGATTACTGATAGTCGATATTACATAATATACAACGCCTCTCTTTATACACACATATAAAAACTTTATATATAGACGATGCTTTATGTGGCATATTTTTTTTTTTCCTCCGACTATTCAACTATCGCAATTTCGTTATCTCGAGTCTCGTCGGTCGTCGCCGTCGACACTGACCTAGACGAACAGCTCTCCGGGTAATTCCGGCTGCTCGTATAGATACAACCAATATATATGTACCTCACTCTGTCTGTGTGTTTGTGCATCATCGACATTTGTGTTGGTGCGACGCAGACGTTGCTGGTTACGTAATCGACGGATGAGTCGAGCTGACGTATATATATATACGAATCGAGGGATCAACGAGGCCGAACGAACGCAGTTTCTTATAGTCACCGGTCAATAACTGGGACAGTCTCGTCGACTGTTTTCGTCGGGTTTCGATTCTTACGAGGAAGAGATAATTGTTAATTTAAAAAAAAGCAGCTTCTTATAGTCACCGGTCAATAACTGGGACAGTCTTGTCGGCTGTTTTCGTCGGATTTCGATTTTTACGAGGAAAAGATAATTGTTCATTTGAAAAAAAAGCAGCTTCTTTTAGTCACCGGTCAATAACTGGGACAGTCTCATCGGCTGTTTTCGTCGGGTTTCGATTCTTACGAGGAAAAGATAATTGTTCATTTGAAAAAAAAAACAGCTTCTTATAGTCACCGGTCAATAACTGGGACAGTCTCGTCGACTGTTTTCGTCGGATTTCGATTTTTACGAGGAAAAAATAATTGTTAATTTAAAAAAAGCAGCTTCTTATAGTCACCGGTCAATAACTGGGACAGTTTCGTTGGCTGTTTTCATCGGATTTCGATTTTTACGAGGAAAAGATAATTGTTCATTTGAAAAAAAAGCAGCTTCTTTTAGTCACCGGTCAATAACTGGGACAGTCTCATCGGCTGTTTTCGTCGGGTTTCGATTCTTACGAGGAAAAGATAATTGTTCATTTGAAAAAAAAAACAGCTTCTTATAGTCACCGGTCAATAACTGGGACAGTTTCGTTGGCTGTTTTCATCGGATTTCGATTTTTACGAGGAAAAGATAATTGTTCATTTGAAAAAAAAGCAGCTTCTTATAGTCACCGGTCAATAACTGGGACAGTCTCGTCGACTGTTTTCGTCGGATTGCGATTCTTACGAGGAAAAGATAATTGTTAATTTGAAAAAAAGCAGCTTCTTTAGTCACCGGTCAATAACTGGGACAGTCTCGTCGACTGTTTTCGTCGGATTTCGATTTTTACGAGGAAAAGATAATTGTTAATTTGAAAAAAGCAGCTTCTTATAGTCACCGGTCAATAACTGGGACAGTCTCATGGGCTGCTTTCGTCGGGTTTCGATTCTTACGAGGAAAAGATAATTGTTGATTTGAAAAAAAAAAAAAAAAAAAAAAAAAAGTCAACGTCAATCACCCCGAGATTTTTCTTTGCTGTCGCTATTTATAGACATATTTTTCCATGGCGAGGGTCAAGTTAGATTAATATATATGTATATATATTCGGGTGTGTCAAATAAAAATAATAATGATGATAATAATAATAATATTTTTAATTTTCTTTTTGACGGCAAAAGTATGTATTCTGACCTTAATACACACCTGCCATGCAGAAAACGCGCCTAAATATATATATATTTTTTTTAATTCGAAATTTCATGTAATAAAAAAACCTCGGTTGAGGCACCTTTGAATATCATTTTCCAGCAAACTCCTTTGGCACAGTTGATTGTTAGGTCAATCTCTTGAGTTTAAGCCATGAAGACCAATGAAAAGTGCGACAATTAGTAGGAAAAATCAGAAAAACAAAAAAATTGTATTTCTCGGGTTATCGAGGAAAAGTAACAAAAATCCGAAGATTATCGCACTTTTCTTTGGGCTTCATGGCTTAAACTCAACGGGTTGACCTAACAATTGACTGTGCCAAAGGAATTCGCTGTCAAATAATGTTTAGAGGTGCCTCATCGAGGTCTTCTTATTACACGAAATTTCGAATTAAAAAAATATATATTTATATATTTAGGCGCGTTTTCTGCATGGGAGGTGTGTATTAAGGTCAAAATACATACTTTTGCTGTAAAAAAGAAAATAAGAAATATTATTGTTATTATTATTATTATTATTATTTGACACACCCTAATATATATATACAAATCGGAGGATCAACGAGGCCGAACAAATTCCCACAGATATAATTATTATTATATTTTTAATAATTATTCTTATAGTCACCGGTCAATAACTGGGACAGTCTCGTCGGCTGTTTTCGTTGGATTTCGATTCTTACGAGGAAAAGATAATTGTTGATTTGAAAAAAAAAAAAAAAAAAAAAAAAAAAAAAAAAAAATTAAGTCAACGTCAATCACCCCGAGATTTGTTTTGCCGTCGCTATTTATAGACGTATTTTTGCATGGCGGGGGTCAAGTCAGGTTAAAGTCGCCTCGGCTTTAATTTCGCACTCGATATTTTGCACTCGCGACTCGCAGCGTAACAACGGTCACTATATGGGCCATAGTGACGCGAGACGCGACGCGTGGGACGCGCGCGTCTCATTGTCATTAACCTCATGGTCCCTCCCCCCTCCCCCCCCCCCCCAAAGTGGGACAACTTTGTCTGTGTTTCTGATATTACACTTATTACAAGCGTTACACAAATAATGAGCCGAATAATTTCAGACCAGGAAAATGAATCAAACAAAAATGCGACTATTAAAAATCCGGTGTTAAAAACAACACCAAGTCGGTGTCTATATAGGTCCACACCAATCACGGTGTTAATGAGCAGTGTTAACTGAGTCTGAAATACCGACTTTCGCCTCAAAAAGTCAGAAGTGCCGTTTTTCGCGAATTATCAACGGATCGTAGCGAAAATTGAAACACAGACGCCAGTAATGTGAATCTCGTTAATGAATTAGTCAGAATTTTGATTTTCGAAAAAAAAAATTACAGATCAATTACCCGGTAGAGGAATCTGTAATGAAAAAATCGATTTTTTTCTTCAATTTTTCGATAAAAACTGAGAAAAGCGACTAATTCATTCACGAGATAATAAAAAATCACACATGATACGTGCATTGGTGCCTTTAAAGCGAAAAGTGTTGCAATGTTTCGTCGGTAACGCAGGAAAAATTTAACGATACGGCTAGTGTTAATTTTAACACCGTAAAAAGTGTTACTATTAACACTGTAATATGTAACACTAGGAAAAACGTCCACACCAGCAGCGTTTGACACCGTAGATTTTTAACAGTGTAGGTTAACCGAGAAATTGTATGTAATAGGCTCTCAATTAATATATAAGATATTTCATTTACTGTTATTGTTTGTCTCCAAAATCTGGAATTTTAATGCTGTGGTCCCACAGCCAAATATTTGTAAAAATCAAAGGAGAAATCCGTTAATAAAATAAATAAAAAATGAACTTTCTGTTTTTTTTCTAGCGGAATATTTTTGCACTGAGACGAAAAAACATAAATAACATTATTACACTTATTACAAAAATAATGTGCCGAATAATTCCAGACCAGGAAACTAATACAAAAATGAACGTTCGTGTTTTTTTTTTTTTTTTTTTTTTTTTTTCTAGCGAAATATTTTTGCACTGAGACAAAAAAATTAAATAAAATTATTACAATTATTATACAAATAATGAAACAAAATGATACAAAAATGAACTTCCGGGTTTTTTTTCTAGCAGAATATTTTTGCACTGAGACAAAAAAAAAATAAAATTATTACACTTATTATACAAATAATGAAACAAAATGATACAAAAATGAACTTCCGGTTTTTTTTTCTAGCAGAATATTTTTGCACTGAGACAAAAAAACGAAAATAAAATTATTACACTTATTATACAAAAAATGATACAAAATGATACAAAAAAGAACTTTCGGGTTTTTTTCTAGCGAAATATTTTTGCACTAGGACGAAAAAACTAAAATAAAATTATTACACTTATTATACAACTAATGATACAAAATGATACAAAATGATACAAAAAAGAACTTTCGGTTTTTTTTTTTTCTAGCGAAATATTTTTGCACTGAGACGAAAAACTGAAATAAAATTCCGTCGCAGCGCCGGCGGAAGAATAATTTTTCTCTCGGTGCACGCGCACGTAATGAACGCGGCTCTCGTTGCGCATGTGCGGCACGTGAACCGCCTCCTTCGCTCTCGCGCGCCGCACACGCACGTTGCGCGACGCGTAAAGCGCGCACGTAACCTAACCGCTCATAGTTGACGATGCAGTTGGCGCAGATGCAGTGGGCGAGCACGTCCTCTCTCTCTCTCTCTCTCTCTCTCTTTCTATCCATCTATCTATCTATCTCTTTCTCTCTTTCGGTCTCTCTCTTTCTATCCATTTATCTATCTATCTCTTTCTCTCTTTCGGTCTCGCGATTCGCTCGACTCTCTCGGACAGAGCTCGGCTCGGTTAGTCAAGGCCGTATCTGCATCCTGCGCATCTCGTCAGTCGGCAACGTCGCATTGCGAAGAGCCGGCTCACTGTCGACGTCGCGCGACATACAAAACTTCACCGTTCAATTACTATTACTATTATTATGATTAATAATTATAAAAAAAAGAATTATTTTTGGGGGAATTTTTTGTAATTATCGAGAATTCAGTCGTGAATAATTATTTTTTAAAAAGATGATTAATAATTATTAAAAAAAAAAAAAATGATCTCTGTGGGAATTTGTTGGATTATGATTAATAATTATTGAAAAATAATAATAATAATAATAATGATCTCTGTGGGAATTTGTTGTAATTATCCGCGAGGAATTCGAGAATTCAGTCGAGAATAATGAGCGAGGGTCGTTTCTACACATTTTTATTCTACACATGGGTGATTCTACACAAAAAATTCTACACAATTTTTCCTACACACAATAATGTCCTGCACGAGATATTCTACACATAATTAAATTCAATTTGCAATATCCTACACATACTGTTGATCACAAAAAAATCCAACTCAGTATATCCTACACATTTAAATATTCTGTGTTGATTATTCTACACATCTTAGATCAATAGTTCGTGATCCTACACATATAACGAGTACTAAAGAGGGTACTAAAGAGTTATATGTGTAGGATCACGAACTATTGATCTAAGATGTGTAGAATAATCTACACAGAATATTTCAATGTGTAGGATATACTGAGTTGGATTTTTTTGTGATCAACAGTATGTGTAGGATATTGCAAATTGAATTTAATTATGTGTAGAATGTCTCGTGCAGGACATTATCGTGTGTAGGAAAAATTGTGTAGAATTTTTTGTGTAGAATCACCCATGTGTAGAATAAAAATGTGTTGGATCGATGCTCCCCCGAGAATAATTATTTAAAAAAACGTCGATTAATAATAAAAAATAATAATAATAATGATATCTCTGTGGGAATCTGTTGGATTACGATTAATAATTATTTAAAAAAATTTATATCTCCGTGGGAATTTGTTTTAATTATCTGCGAGCAATTCGAGAATTCAGTCACGAATAATTATTTTTAAAAACGTCGATTAATAATTATAAAAAAATAATAATAATGATCCCTGTGGCAATTTGTTGGAATTATCTGCGAGGAATTCGAGAATTCAGTCGCGAATAATTATTTAAAAAAAAATGATCTCTGTGGGAATTTGTTGGATTATGATTAATAATACTAAAAAAAATATGTCTATGTGGGAATTTGTTGTATGTATTTATCTGCGAGAAATTCGAGAATTCAGTCGCGAATAATTATTTTAAAAAACATCGATTAATAATTATTTAAAAAAAAATAAAAATAATGATCTCTGTGGGAATTTGTTGGAATTATTCGCGAGGAATTCAAGAATTCAGTCGCGAATAATTATTTAAACAAAAATAATGATCTGTGTGGGAATTTGTTGGATTATGATTAATAATTATAAAAAAAAATTACAAATTACAACAAATTCAGTCGCGAATAATTATTTTTAAAAACATCGATTAATAATTATTAAAAAAAATAATAATAATGATCTTAGTGGGAATTTGTTGGAATTATCTGCGAAGGAATTCGAGAATTCAGTCGCGAATCTCGGCGACGTGACCCGCAGCGCAAACGTCGCTGCGCTGCTGCTGGGCAGAACGATCGATAAGCCAGCAGCAGTAGCAGTAGCAGCAGCAGCAGTGGCAACCCAATTTCTGCGGTCCGCCGCGATGTCGCACCGCGCGACGTCGACGTCGTCGCTGCGGCCGCCGAGGATAATTATTCAAATGAATTCACGAGTCTTGCGCACCGACGGATTTTCGAGCGGGAATAAGCGCCTCGGTCCGTCGGAGGCAGAGGAATCGATGCTGACGAGACTTTCGAGTGCCGGGATTTTCGCTAACGAGACGTTCGCCCCTCCAACGCGAGAGTCACTTGTGTGGTAATTATTCACATTTTTTTCCAAGGCTTCGGGCGACGAAAAGTAAAAATAAAAAATGAAAAATAAAAATAAACATATTTTAATAGAGTTTTTTTTATATTGTCAATTCTTTACTTTACTTTACTCCAAGTGACGAAAAATAAAAATAAACATATTTTATTAGAGATTTTATATCGCCAATTCTTTACTTTACTTTACTTTACTTTACTCCAAGTGACGACAAATAATTTTTTATTTTTAAATGAAAAATAAAAAATAAAAATAAAGATATTTTTCTCCCGACTCCGCTGAAATAACCTCATTTCGTGGCCGCAATGCGGGCGGAAAGTCGCTCATTTCTAACCTGTGACTCGACGCATGCGCAGTCCGGTTTCATTACCTCCCTAGGGACGTAATCGGCACATTCCTGTCCACGGGCAGTAATGTAATCCGTACTGCGCATGCGTCCTCGTCACAGGTTAGAAATGAGCGAATTTTCGTTCGTGTTGCACGCACGAAATGAGGTTATTTTTCAGCGAATTCGGAAGAAAAGTATAGTACGCGACATGGGAGGGAAGTGCCTTTTCACCTCGTGTGAATTTTTGCCCTCGCTTCGCTCGGCCATCACATTTCACACTCGGTGAAAAGTTGCACTTCCCTCCCTTGTTGCGTAATATACTATTTCTCCCGACTCCGCTGAAATAACCTCATTTCGTGGCCGCAATGCGGACGGAAAGTCGCTCATTTCTAACCTGTGACTCGACGCATGCGCAGTCCGGTTTCATTACCTCCCTAGGGACGTAATCGGCACATTCCTGCCCACGGGCAGTAATGTAATCCGTACTGCGCATGCGTCCTCGTCACAGGTTAGAAATGAGCGACTTTTCGTCCGTGTTGCACGCGCGAAATGAGGTTATTTTTCAGCGAAATCGGAAGAAAAGTATAGTACGCGACATGGGAGGGAAGTGCCTTTTCACCTCTTGTGAATTTCTGCCCTCGCTTCGCTCGGCCATCAAATTTCACACTCGGTGAAAAGTTGCACTTCCCTCCCTTGTTGCGTAATGTACTATTTATTCCTAGTATGATCCTTTGGGATCATTAAAATAAATAAAAAAAAAAAAAATGTTTTCGATGCTTTCCAACGATGCAAACTTCAACATAATCGCTCATGTATCTTCTTCTTCGTCTTCTCCCCTTTCTCGAATTTCAGAATGTCGTTTCCGTCACTCTTGCCGATGCAAAAAATGGGGAGAATTCAGGAGCTCGTTAGAGTCGAACCAACGCGACAAGACAGCAGAGGCGACGACATTGTAGACGTTGCAGTTGATACATATTTCTCGCACGCTCCAATCTTTTTACTTCGACTCCTTTTCTTTTTTTTTTGCTTCGAGAACCCTGACACGATTTCCACGGATGCGAGAGTCTTCCTCTTTTATTATTGTGCGGATGCAGTCCTGAATTCGATTGGCTTCTCGCGAAATTCCATAGGAAGCATATTTTATCGGAGAGGCGATATAAAAAAAACTAATAAAATAGGCTTATTTTTATTTTTCATTTTTTTATTTTTATTTTTATTTTTTCGTCACTTGGAGTAAAGTAAAGTAAAGAATTGGCGATATAAAAAAATCTCTAATAAAATATATCTATTTTTATTTTTCATTTTTATTTTTCGTCACTTGGAGTAAAGTAAAGAATCGGCGATATAAAAAGAACTCTAATAAAATATGTTTATTTTTATTTTTTCTTATTTTATTTTTATTTTTCGTCACTTGGAGTAAAGTAAAGTAAAGAATTGGCGATATAAAAAAAACTCTAATAAAATATCTTTATTTTTATTTTTCGTCACTTGGAGTAAAGTAAAGTAAAGAATTGGGGATATAAAAAAAACCCTAATAAATATATTTTTTTCAATTCTTCTAATAATCCCAAAGGATCATACTGGGAATAAAAAGTTATTATAGCGATTGATCTTTATAATAATAAAAATAATAGTTTGGAATCGCTAGAATAATTTTAGAATCGTTAGAATAATTAAAAAAAAAAATCCGTTGCATTCCAACGATGCAAACTTCAACCTCATCATGAGTATCGATTGCAGTGATTGGCCACTCGAGTTCGTGACAATCATTGGCCGCTTCCACGTGTTCCGTCGACTGTCGACCAGCATCATCAGCATCAGTATGGCAGTAGTGCAACGCTGCTGCTGCTGCTGATGCTCGCAGCCCGATTGACGGAAGTCGGCGCAGCCTGGAGCGGAGGCGTGGAGGGAGAGGAGAGGAGGAGAGGAGGGAGGGAGATAGCTGGAAAACGAGAGACGGAAGATCCGCCGGCTCGGATGACGTCACATCCGCTTTGCTCGCTGCTCACAGCTTGTTCCCTTTTTCGCGGACTGTGAGCAGCAGCAGCAGCAGCGCCGTTGCGCGTGTATCGCGCGTCGCACTCGCAGCAGTCGTCAGCAGCACTGACACAGACTCGGAGAAAATAGAAAGAGAAGCAATTGAACCCAACAGCAGCGGGGGAAAAAAAAAAAAAAAGGAGATGAGAGTTAGTAGAGCAGATCATTTTGATTGCGAGTTGAGTGAAATGAGAGACTCGTGTCTGGATATTAAACGTAAAATAATGAATAATAATAATAATGATAATAATGATAATAATGATAACGAATAACTAATAACGAATATCGAAAAACGAATAATCATAATAAAAATAAAAATAAAAATAACAATAACAATAATAACGAATAATATACTGTTAAAAATCCGGTGTTAAAAATAACACCAAGTCGGTGTCTATATAGGTCCACACCAATCACGGTGATAATGAGCGGTGTTAACTGAGTCTGAAATACCGACTTTCGCCTCAAAAAGTCAGAAGTCCCATTTTTCGCGAATTATCAACGGATCGAAGGGACAATTGAAATACAGTCGCCAGTAATGTAAATCTCGTTAATGAATTAGTCAGAATTTTGATTTTCGAACAAAAAAAAATTACAGATCAATTACCCGGTAGAGGAATCTGTAATGAAAAAAATCGATTTTTTTCTTCAATTTTTCGATAAAAACTGAGAAAAGCGACTAATTCATTCACGAGACAATAAAAAATCACACATGATACGTGCATTCGTGCCTTTAAAGCGAAAAGTGTTACAATGTTTCGTCGGTAACACAGGAAAAATTTAACGTAAACGGCTGGTGTTAATTTTAACACCGTAAAAAGTGTTACTATTAACACTGTAATATGTAACACTAGGAAAAACGTCCACACCAGCAGCGTTTGACACCGTAGATTTTTAACAGTGTAACGAATAATAACAATAATAACAATAATAATAATAATAATAATAATAAGAAGGAGATGTAACGAGCTGCTCGGCAATCGGGTTAATTAATTGGATTAGACTCGACGAAACTGTGGCGCTGCTGATGCGAATTTGCCGGAAGATGAGATCCGCGATATGCGTCTCGGAGATGATTTGCAGGTGATAAACCGGTCGAGTGTGAGAATGTTGTTCGTTGGTTGGAAGACGACTACGACGATTAAGGGGCTGCTGGAGTAGATTTTTTTTACCGACATTGGTCGGTAAAACTTGAATTCCGCAATTTACGCTTTACGTCGTTATAACGCTACAGATATACTTCAAATTTGACAGAGATTACATATGAACAACAACGGTTCGGCGTAGATTCGATTTTCAGTCGAAAACTAACAAGAAATAGGAAAAATTGTATATTTGTAAATCTCCGAAAACCAATATGGCCGTTTGAAATGTCAACAACGCATTTGCTGTAAGATATAATCGTTTGAGGAACTCAAACGTGCCAAATCCGTATCTACGCTAATTCTTTGATGTTTTCTGAATATTTCAGAACTGGCGAAATGTCGATTATAGAAACTGAATCCACGTAAAGCGTAAACTGCGTGCACGTGTTTTTGGTTAAACTTTCAGCCGATAAAGAAGATCTCTATCGGCTCAAAATATACGATTTTTCAATTTCTTGTTAGTTTTCGACCACAAATCGAATCTACGCCGAACCGTTGTTGTTCATATAACATCTCTGTCAAATTTGAAGTATATCTGTAGCGTTATAACGACGCAAAGCGTAAATTGCGGAATTCTAGTTTTACCGACCAATGTCGGTAAAAAAAATCTACTCCAGCAGCCCCTTAAGAGCATGAGGGTCGTGCCGCACGACGCTGCTGGGAAAACGACTACCGCACTTTGCAAGAAGGAGGAGAGGCGAAGATAGATCTCTCGAATAAATCGCGAGAAGGCTGATTGGTAGGTTGAGGTAAGGTTGAGGTAACTATTAGTCATCGACGATAAGGGAGGAGAGGGACACACCCACTAAAGAGGGGAAAACGATTGGAGATTATATTCAGGACCTCCGTGAAACCGATCCGGTTGGTTTGTAGGGTAAATCGGTAAGTACCGATTTTTATAAAATCGGTAAATCGGTAAATACAGATTTTTATAAAATCGATAAATCGGTAAATACCGATTTTTATAAAATCGGTAAATCGGTAAATACCGGTTTTTATAAAATCGATAAATCGGTAAATACCGATTTTTATAAAATCGATAAATCGGTAAATACCGATTTTTATAAAATCGATAAATCGGTAAATACCGATTTTTTGCGGGTACCGATGTCAATTTTTGTAGGATCAATCGGATCCGCCGCTGCATTGGATCCGACGTCCGGAAACGATTGCCGATCGATCTGGTGATCTGGTTGGCCGACGATCGGCGATACCGATATTTTTTTACCGATTTTTTTTTAAATTATTCTAATGATTCTAAAATTATTCTAGCAATTCTAAAAAGTTATTATAAAGATTAATCGTTCTAATAATTTTGTACAGCCAATACGATCCTTTCAGTTCCTAAGCATATATATTAGGGTGTGAAAAAAGAACATAATTTTTTTTTTCTTGTTTACGTCAAAAGTATGTGTTCTAACCTTAATACACACCTCCCGTGCAGAAAACGCGCCTAAATATATAAATATATATTTTTTTAATTCGAAATTTCGTGTAATAAGAAGACCTCGATTGAGGCACCTCTAAACATTATTTGCCAGCGAATTCCTTTGGCACAGTCAATTGTTAGGTCAACCCGTTGACTTTAAGCCATGAAGCCCAAAGAAAAGTGCGATAATCTTCGGATTTTTTTACTTATCCTCGATAACCCGAGAAATACAATTTTTTTATTTTTCTGATTTTTACTACTAATTATCGCACTTTCATTGGTCTTCATGGCTTAAACTCAAGAGGTTGACCTAACAATCAACTGTGCCAAAGGAGTTCACTGGCAAATGATGTTCAAAGTTGCCTCAACCGACGTCTTTTTATTACATGAAATTTCGAATTAAAAAAAAAATATATATATATATTTAGGCGCGTTTTCTGCATGGGAGGTATGTATTAAGGTCAGAATACATACTTTTGCCGTAAAAAAGAAAATAAAAAATATTATTTTTATTATTTGACACACCCTAATATATATATTTTTTAAATTTTCGTTGCTTCAAATTTTGAGCAACGGTGACGTATGCGAGTGTAGACTGTAGCGGATGGAGCTCTCGCGACTATATATGAAATATTAATAGAAGCGTATCGCGCTCCACATTGCCGCCGCCGCCGCGCGAGCGACGTTCCCATGGCTCGGTTCTTCGCAGGGTGGGAACCCATAAGGCACCGACCATACGATCGCGTTCCATCTCAGCGTCTATGTGCTGCTTTTTAATTGGCTACGATCCTTATCGCACGAAGCGGAGGCCTCAAGGACGAAGCAGCCACGATGAGGATCAACGGTACAGCGATGGCAACCCAAATAATAATAATGATACAGCGACAATACAGAGAAATTTGATTTTGGTTGCGACGCTAATCGCGAATCCTTCTCGGAAGGAAAATTGCTCCGTCGGTAAGTTGCTGTTTTTTTTAATCTTCTTTTCATGGAGATTATCATTTTTTTTTGTTCTTTTTTTCATGGGGACAATAATACAGCGACAATACAGAGACATTTGATTTTGGTTGCGGCGCTAATCGCGAATCCTTCTCGGAAGGAAAATTGCTCCGTCGGTAAGTTGCTGTTTTTTTTTGTTCTTCTTTTCATGGCGATTATTATATTTTTTTAAATTCTTTTAATGGGGATAATAATATAGCGACAATACAGAGACATTTGATTTTGGTTGCGACGCTAATCGCGAATTCTTCTCGGAAGGAAAATTGCTCCGTCGGTAAAGAAGTTTGTCTGCATTTTTTTTTTTCTTCTTTTCATAGAGATTTCGCGTTGCAAGACAATCGAACCGCGACGCCGCTTTCTATACGTCAGCAATATACATGTATGCAACTCCCCCATTAGCCATTTCTAATCCGGTATCTCAACTACTATACCCATCTCAACTAATTACAGATCTCGTCGGTATTGCCGTCTAATAAACGAGAGACGAGGCTCTTCCTGCGCTGCATATTCGCCATTTTTCTTTTCACTTCTCGTTGCGTCCAAACTTGTACCGAAAAAAAAAAAAAAAAAAAAAAAAAAAAAAAAAAAAAACGGGTATTGCCGTCTAATAAACGAGAAACGAGGCTCTTCCTGCGGTGCATATTCGCCATTTTTCTTTTCACTTCTCGTTGCGCCCAAACTTGAACCGAAAAAAAAAAAAAAAAAAAAAAAAAAAGCGGGTATTGCCGTCTAATAAACGAGAAACGAGGTTCTTCCTGCGGTGTATATTCGCCATTTTTCTTTTCACTTCTCGTTGCGCCCAAACTTGTACCGAAAAAAAAAAAAAAAAAAAAAGCGGGTATTGCCGTCTAATAAACGAGAGGCGAGGCTCTTCCTGCGGTGCATATTCGCCATTTTTCTTTTCACTTCTTGTTGCACCCAAACTTGTACCGAAAAAAAAAAAAAAAAAAAAAAAAAAAAAAAAAAAAGGGTATTGCCGTCTAATAAACGAGAAACGAGGCTCTTCTTGCGGTGCATATTCGCCATTTTTCTTTTCACTTCTCGTTGCGCCCAAACTTGTACCGAAAAAAAAAAAAAAAAAAAAAAAAAAGGGTATTGCCGTCTAATAAACGAGAAACGAGGCTCTTCCTGCGGTGCATATTCGCCATTTTTCTTTTCACTTCTCGTTGCGCCCAAACTTGTACCGAAAAAAAAAAAAAAAAAAAAAAAAAAAAAAATCGTGGCCCATGGGAGAAAGTCTTCGCGTCCTATAAACGTGGCGATCTGGGCCCTGCGGTCAGCCCCTCCCCTTTTCCCTGGCACGAGACTCTCATAACCCGATCGAGCGATACGCACCTTCCCCCCTCCCTTTTCCCTTTCTCGCTTCCTCTCCGTATCGACTATCAAGAGGATCAGCCGAAAAAAATTCCTCGGCGCAGTCGAATTATCCCCAAACCTTTGAGTGTATCGGATCTCGTCGAACGAAACGTACAATTACCACGTATCCGAAAATCAAACTCCCCCCATAATAATAATAACAATGGTGAATGATAATCACTGCGATAGGTTAATTCAATGTGACGCATTACTGCCATGATCCGAAAATCAAAGTCCTCCCATAATAACAACGATAATAATAATAATAATAATCACTGCGTTAATTTAATTTTATTGAAGGGGTTATGCCACTGTAGAGGCCGAAAAAATAGGCTGTTTTCGGGAATTTTTTCCGGAAAAACTGCAATGAATATCAAGATTTAAAAAACGGGTGTTTATCATACATGTCGGTGACTGTATACGATAATTTTTTTTGAAGCGACTCGTAACAAAATGGCGGTTGTGCAGCGTTTCTGCGACGACGTCTCCATTTTTCCGAGCTCCACGTCCGGACCGATAACTCGGACAATTATGTTCCGATTCACTTGAAATTTTGCACATATATTTAGAAATACATTGTCTTCGACACTACGTAGGATTTTTTCGATATTTCGATTTTTAACAAAATGGCGCACTTTTGAAGTGAAAAGTGCAAAATTTGCCTAAAAAATCGTCACAAAATTGTTAATAACAAATGAACTAAGGCTAAACAAAAAAAAATCCTACGTAGTGTCGAAGACAATGTATTTTTAAAGATATGTGCAAAATTTCAAGTGAATCGGAACATAATTGTTCGAGTTATCGGTCCGTCCAGCTTGAAAATAGTATATTGTGCAACAAGTGCGTAAAGTATGTTATTTTCGCACGAGCTGCGATCGCTCGCACGAGGCGAAGCCGAGTGCGACCGATCGCACGAGTGGAAAATAACATACTCGCACGAGTTGCACATACAATTTTTTGCAATGCCTGCGAGAAAAGTGGCGTACAGCAACGGGGTTTATGGACGAAGCTGGCGGTGGGGTCCAGGGGCGAAGCCCCGGTGGGGTCCAGGGGCGAAGCCCCGGTGGGGTCCAGGGGCGAAGCCCCTGGTGGGGTGCAGGGGCGAAGCCCCTGCTCGGGGGGTTCGGGGGGCGAAGCCCCCCGATATAAGAAAAAAAATTAAAGATGTTTCGTTTTCATATGATTTATATTATAATTATTCAACAAAAATATTTTATTTTATAATTTATCAACAAAAATATTTTTTTTTATAATTAATTAACAAAAATAGTTTTCTCGGATATCAGTATAAAAAAATAGATAACAATACAAAAAAAGCTTGAACTATCTTCGGTTAATTTTTTTCTGTGACGACTTTCAATTTTATTCCAGGGCAGTTGTTGAAGTGCAGCGTAAGGTTTCTACACGACGGCAGTGTTTGCGGAGCTGCTTCTGGATTCTCGCTATTTGTTTCGCCGCTTGACGTTGGAGCTCGAACATATGCTCCAGGTTGTCCTTTTCTCCTTTTTGACGACGGAGCCGCTATCGACGAATCATCCTCTGTGGGACAATCTTCCTCCGATGATGATAGGCCCATTACCGAAGCCGCGATTTTTCGTGATACTTTCCGTTTGTTATTTATCGAGTCTTCTATATAGCCTTCCGCGACTTGCGCCGACTTCCAACCTCCATGACGTTTGATTGCAGTCATACTGGCTCCAGAGTCTGCCAACAGCGTCGTCGAGGTCCGGCGAAAACTATGTCCCGTGTAGAGTTTCGGGTCTGATAAACCCAGATATTCCGCGATTTGGGTGGGCATCGCTCCGAACTTGTTTATTCCTATTACTTGTTTAGTACATTTTCCCTTTTGAAAGTTCAGGAAAAATTTGTTCGTCGGGACATCGTTTGGTCGGAGGTCTGCGTATTTTTTCACGATGTCTCGAAATTTTCCTTCGATCGTGAAGGTTCTTGGGTGATGAGTTTTTGTGTCTGGAATATTTATAATAAGCACAGAGCCTTCGTCTCGGAAATTGTCCACGGTTAGCTTGCTCAGCTCCTCTCGCCTACAAGCGCCAGCGATTCCGAGAACCAATACGACCTGTAAACAAACAGAATATGTGATCGTCTTTATTCATTCCCAGGCAGTGTTTGTAAACACAAGTATATATATGTTTGAACATTCTTTCTTACCTTTGTGACCAAATATGCGTCATCTGGTGCTTCCTTCAGATACCGTTCTATTTCCTTCGACGTGAAAATTTTTGATTTTTTTGATGTGAAACCCACGTTTTTTTTCTTCAGAAAACCCCGCAGTTTCGGATAGGTGCTGATGTCGATATTTTTCTCCGTGCTGATCATCGTCCGGAGCATCGAGTATTTGGACCAAAGCGTTGATGGGAGCATTGTTTTGGATAATGCACTGAAGTAGGCCAGCAATACCTTTTCGTCAAAAGAATTCGTTTTTTGTTTTGCCATCCAGGACAAAAAATCGGCGTAGGTCTTCTTATAAATCTTCTTTGATTTGTCGGGCAATATTTCGCGGATGGCATCTTTAGCTGCTTCTAGAATTTCCGAAGGTATTTGCTCCTCTTCGTCTTCACTGATTTCGGCGTCACCCATTTTCGGAGATTTCGAAGCAGGCACAAAATTCGTCTTCCCGCTACGAACGAAAATGCTCCACTAATAGCAAATTATACGCAGTAGTCACGTGACGGGCGGCGAGAGAGAGAGGGGGGGCTACCTTTCCACGTGACAGGCGGCAAGAGGGGGGGGGACTACCTACCAATCCGCGAACCCGTGAATCTGGAAGGCAGTGCGTAAAGTAAAGTAGCCGTGCGTAAAGTAAAAGCCGTGCGTAAAGTGATTTACTTTACGCACGACCTTTACTTTACGCACGGCGTTCGGAAATCGAGCACTTTACGCCCGCTCACCCCCCCCCGGAAAAGTCCACTTTTCGAGCGGGTATTGCAAAAAAGTAGATTTGACATAAACCCGTTTAAAGTTTGTCGACTAAAATTCGAAAATCGAGTACTTAGAAAATTTTCCCGGTCTAATCTTTTGGGACATCATTGTTGAGGTCCCAAGTGACTGTATACGATAATTTTTTTGAAGCGATTCGTAACAAAATGACGATTGTGCAGCGTTTCTGCAACGACGCTTCCGTTTTTCCGAGCTCCACGGCCGAACCGATTCCTCGGACAATTATGTTCCGATTCACTTGAAATTTTGCACATATCTTTAGAAATACATTGTCTTCGACACTACATACGATTTTTTCGATATTTGGATTTCTAACAAAATGGCGCACTTTTGAAGTAAATAGTGCAAAATTTGCCTAAAAAATCGTCACAAAATTGTTAATAACAAATGAACTAAGGCTAAACAAACAAAAATCCTACGTAGTGTCGAAGACAATGTATTTTCAAAGATATGTGCAAAATTTCAAGTGAATCGAAACACAATTGTTCGAGTTATCGTTCCGCCCAGCTTGAAAAAATTAGTTTTGAGATAAACGCGTTTAAAGTTTGTCGACTAAAATTCAAAAATCAAGTACTTAGAAACTTTTCCCGGTCATAATCATTTGGGACATCATTGTTGAGGTCCTAAGGGACCTTCTAAAGCAAAAACCAAATCAATTTTCCAAAAATTCTACAGTGGCATACCCCCTTAACCCATAACTGCCATAGCACAATAGTCACTCACCTATTTTCCCATTGGGGCTGTAGGGGTCGTAGCTTCCAGAGCTCATGGGGCTCGCGTAGCCATTATTATTGGGCTGCTGGGGTTGCTGCTGCTGCTGCTGCTGTGGCTGCTGCTGCTGCTGCTGCACTTGGGGTTGCGTTATGGGGGTCGAGTGAGCCATCGGTGGGACCTGAGTCGTTTGCTGAGGTTGCTGAGGCTGCAGCAACGCCTGAGGTTGCTGCTGTTGCTGCTGCTGCTGCTGCTGTTGCTGCGTGGCCGAAAGTTGCTGCTGCGGCGTCGTATAGATAAGATGCTGATTGGGCAGCGGCGCCTGAGGCGAAGCCGGACTGTTGGGCGCGAGCCAATCATCGGGCCTGGGCCGTTTATTGCTGCTGGCGATGCCGGCAAAGAGGCTATTCCCACTACCGACCGGTCCGGTGACCGTCGATGCCGACGCCGATGGCCTCAGCTGATGCTCCTGAGGAGCGGTCTCCGGCTTAGTGAGGGCCACCGTCGGCAACGGTGCCTCAGACGTATCCATATTCGTCGGAGGACTCATCGCAGCAACGACGGCCGAATTACTGCTACCGATTTCAGGATTCGTGGCCGTCGTCGACGTCGTCGTCGTCGTCGTCGTCGCGGCGGCGGCAGCGCCCCCACGCGACGCCTCATTGTACCGCACCGTGACGTTGCTGCTGACGAGCGACGTCACCGTGACCCTCGTACGGCCGACCTTGATGGACACTGACGATGGCGAGGCACCGCTTGTCGCAGCTCCGCGCATATTGTTTCGGTGGACGTCGTCGTCGCCGGCGGGCACAGTCTCATGTACCCGACGTGCTACACACATTCAAGGGCTTCGCCGGACTCTTTTCTGCCTCTTCCGTCCTCTTACCGACCGTCGGTAACGACGATCCCTGTCACTTCCGCCCTTTCGACTGCCGTGGGTTTGTTTTTCCGACGGCGGTTTTTCAGGGTTGCCGCTGAGGACCGATTTTTTTGGGGACTGTTTTTGTTGGGGACCGTTTTTTTTTGGGGACCTCTTACCGACCGTCGATAACGACGATCCCTGTCACTTCTGCCCTTCCGACTGCCGTGGATTTATTTTTCCGACGGCGGTTTTTCAGGGTTGCCGCTGAGGACCGATTTTTTTGGGACCGTTTTAGTTGGGGACCGTTTTTTTTTTGAGGACCGATTTGTTTGGGGACCGTTTTAGTTGGGGACCGATCTTTTTGGGCACCGATCTTTTTGAGGACCGATCTTTTTGAGGACCGATCTTTTTGGGGACCGATCTTTTTGAGGACCGATCTTTTTGAGGACCGATCTTTTTGAGGACCGATCTTTTTGAGGACCGATCTTTTTGAGGACCGATCTTTTTGGGGACCGATCTTTTTGAGGACCGATCTTTTTGAGGACCGATCTTTTTGAGGACCGATCTTTTTGAGGACCGATCTTTTTGAGGACCGATCTTTTTGAGGACCGATCTTCTTGGGGACCGTTTTTTTTGCGGACCGATTTGTTTTACCCGAAATTGTAGGCCTCCCGGTTGAGCTGGGCGACGATTTCGATGACGCCGGAAAAATCGCACACCGGTCGGACCGACGAATCGGCGACGGCGGCGGCGACGTTGGCGACTGCGGCTGCGGCTTTGTCCATCGTGCGACCGATTTTTTTCTCGCCTCCAAATAAATCGGGTCACGAGCTCGTTTTTTTTTTACCGATCCTCCTTCTTTTTTAATGAATATATATATTCGTTACTATAGATCGTTACTTTCTTCGCGTCGCTAAATTCGATCACCGGGGAGAGGCACTGAATGTCCCAACTTTCTTGTACTTTTGTTTCGCAAAAGCTCCTTGATCCTTGATCCACTCCCGGCAAGTTCGACTCACTCACAGAAAAAAATAAAATAAAATAAAAAAAATATATAAAAAATCACACACTTGAGCACACACTCATTTCGATACGCGAAAAAAAAAAAAAAAAATTAAGAGTTCACCGCTGCGACAGGCCGAGGTCTCTGTCTTTGCACTGGTCACCCGGTCCGCACTTTACTTTCCCGCCTCTTCTTATCACACGCATTATTATTGTTGTTATTTAATTGTACACTTGAATTTCGTAGCTCCGGATGCTGTTTTTTTTTATTCGTTTTTACGTTTATAATCCGTGTCTATCGCATCTTGACGTGCGCGTCGAAGTGCCTATGTTGCATACTGATGGACCTCCGACGATTTCTGAAACAGAAGAAAAAGATGCAAAATAAAAAATCTGGTGGAGGCAATTTTCGTTGCTGTAAATGTAGAAATATTGTGACCTAATTTATTTTTTTCAGTCGAACGGGAATTATTTTGATTGAAATGTGAATTCGAAGGTAAAAAAAAATTGACCTAATTTTTATATTCCGTCGAACGGGAATTTGATTGAAATACGAATATCGAGTTGAACAAAAAATTGTTTCTGGAGAATCCAATGATGGTTGTACTGTAAACACTGTAAACAATTTTTATTTTCCGTCGAACAGGAATTTGATAAAAATATGAATACCGAGGTGAAAAAAAAATTGTTTCAGGAGAATCCGATGCTGGTTATAGTGTAAATACTGTAAATTCAAAAATATTGTGACCTAATTTTTATTTTCCATCGAACGGGAATGTAATTGAAATATTTATACCGACTTGAAAAAAAAATTGTTTCTGTTGAATCCGATGCTGCTTGTATTGTAAACACTGTAAACAACCGAGAAAGAAAAATCTGGGAGAAAATTCTTTAAATTAAAAAATATTGTGACCTAATTTTTATTTTCCGTCGAACGGAAATTTAATTGAAATATGAATACCGAGTTGAAAAAAAATTGTTTCTGGAGAATCCAATGATGGTTGTATTGTAAACACTGTAAACAACCGAGAGAGAAAAATGTAGTGGAGACAATTCTTTTAATTAAAAAATATTATGACCTAATTTTTTTTTTTTTTTCTTATTTAATTGTTCGTAGGGAATCCGATGCTTTTTATACTGTAAATACTGTAAATGGGACAATTCTCGTAAATTTAAAAATATTGTGACCTAATTTTTTATTTTCAGTCAAACAGGAATTTGATTGAAATATGAATACCGACTTGCAAAAAAAAATTGTTTCTGTTGAATCCAATGATAGTTGTACTGTAAACACTGTAAACAACCGAGAGAGAATCAGGTTGGGTACCTGGTACCGTGACGCAGTTGCCGAAACTGCGGGACTCGTGGCCCCCGCTCCGCCCGGAGAGCGGAAAAAACGTCCGGGGCCCCGAGAATTCGGCGAACGAGTCGGAGAGAGTCGGAGAGAGTCGAAAGAGAGAGAGAGAAAAAGAGACAGAAGAGTGAAACGCGAGGCACGATGAGGCCACTCGGCGAAGGCGAAGGGAGAGGAAGGCGAGTGGCGCGCATGGCGACTTTCTACGCAGTCGAGAGAGACGAGAACGAGTGGCCCAAAAAAAGGAAAAAAAAAAAAAATGAATTCACCGTCACAGTCGAATCTCTGTTTACGTCCACTTTTTTTCCCCCACTCCGAAGGAGTGGGGGAAAAATAAGGTAGAGGGTCCTTAATTTTCATGACTCGTTTATTATTGCTCGACGGGAGATCCGAAAGGCTGGAAATACCCGAGACTATATTGACACAGTCTTGGGAAAGACGGTAAAAAGTGTCGACAAAAATTCTACAGTCGTCGCTGCTGCTGCTGCACACTGTTAAAAATCTACTGTGTCAAACGTTGCTGGTGTGGACGTTTTTCCTGGTGTTACATATTACAGTGTTAATAGTAACACTTTTTACGGTGTTAAAATTAACACCAGCCGTTTCGTTAAATTTTTCCTGTTTTACCAACAAAATGCAGTGTTAATAGTAACACTTTTTGCGGTGTTAAATTAACACCAGCCGTTTCGTTAGATTTTTCCTGTGTTACCAACAAAATGCAGTGTTAATAGAAACACTTTTTGCGGTGTTAAATTAACACCAGCCGTTTCGTTAAATTTTTCCTGTGTTACTGACGAAATACCGTGTTAATAGTAACACTTTTTACGGAGTTAAAATTAACACCAGTCGTTTCGTTAAATTTTTCCTGTTTTACCAACAAAATACAGTGTTAATAGTAACACTGTTTTACGGTATAAAATTAATACCAGCCGTTTCGTTAAATTTTTCCTGTTTTACCAACAAAATGCAGTGTTAATAGTAACACTTTTACGGTGTTAAATTAACACCAACCGTTTCGTTAGATTTTTCCTGTGTTTCTGATGAAATACAGTGTTAATAGTAACACTTTTTACGGTGTTAAATTAACACCAGCCGTTTCGTTACATTTTTCCTGTGTTTCTGATGAAATACAGTGTTAATAGTAACACTTTTTACGGTGTTAAATTAACACCAGCCGTTTCGTTAAATTTTTCCTGTGTTACCGACGAAACATTATAACACTTTTCACTTTAAAGGCATCAATGCACGTATCATGTGTGATTTTTTATTATCTCGGGAATGAATTAGTCGCTTTTCTAAATTTTTATCGAAAAATTGAAGAAAAAAATCGATTTTTTCATTACAGATTCCTCTACCGGGTAATTGATATGTAATTTTTTTTTGTTCGAATATCAAAATTCTGACTAATTCATTAACGAGATTCACATTACTGGCGTCTGTATTTCAATTTTCGCTTCGACCGTTGATAATTCGCGAAAAACGGCACTTCTGACTTTTTGAGGTGAAAGTCGGTATTTCAGACTCAGATAACACCGCTCATTATCAACGTGATTGGTGTGGACCTATATAGACACCGACTTGGTGTTGTTTTTAACACCGGATTTTAACAGTGCAGCGACGGAATTGCTCCTGCCGAGTTTTCTTAAATTCCTAAACTCGATTGCGCAAACGCCTGAAACTTTTGGACACAACTCGGTTGCTATCCACGAAATACAACGTGACTGACGCACAGAGAGGAGGGGGGATAAGGTGGAACACGCGGTACACAGAGAGCGGACTGTGAACTCGACTACGTGAATTCTGATCACGGTCGCGTCGGCGCGTTTCGCTCGAGCGTCGCGTCCGGTTCCTGACACCTTCGCCAGTAGCAGCAGCGAAGCCTTCGCTCCCTTGGCTCGTCCATCTCTGTCTTTCTCTCTCCTTCGGTTCTCTATGATAAACTGACGACTATACACAGAGAAAAAAAAATTACTTGAAATTTAATGTACATGTACTGGAAATGTTTATTCATAAACTGGTATAGTAAAATTTCCTATACAAGAGCGAGGTCAAATTTATTTTTGGTATAGTACTTTCAATAATTTGCTTTAATTTTACTGCAAAAGTACTTTAATTTTTTTAATTTACTCTAATTTCAGTTCAAAAGTACCTTCATTTTATATCACAATTGTATATTAAATTTACTTGACGAGGTTTATGGATAAAAATGTTCAATCTTTTCTGAAAGTGTATAGGATAGACGCACCGTTTTTGGCCATTTTAGGGCCAATAGTGGCCATCACATCGAAGGAATAAATCAAAACATTTAATCGAGAAAAAAAACGTCGGGTAGGTCATTTAATAAATTTAAATAAATAAATAAAAAAAATCAATGAGCAATGCAATTGTGGGGAAAAAATTATTTGAAGAATAAAATTTAAAAAATGGCCACAATAGTTACAGTGGCCATTTTTATTATGTTATTCTTTAATTTTTTTTTCAGATCTGCATGTTGACTTTTTTTTTAATTTATATCAATTCACTGAATAATCTGCTCGATTTTTTTTAATGCAATTCAATTTTATGTTTTATTCCTTTGAATGTTATGGCTAAGATGGCCAAATGGCCAAAAAATGGTACTTATTCCCTATATGCGATCTACCAACGCCGTTTCTCTTCTCTCGTTCTCCACTTGTCTTCGTCTAAAGTTAGACGAAGCGTTCGATGACGCAACGAACGAGTCACGAGACACGCGAATCGATCTGTAAAGCCGCAAAGTGCGATACTTTGCACAGATATTTGCACAAAATATAACGAGTGAAAAGCGGAGGTTGACCCGAGACGAAGTTGGACCAATGAATGGCTTAACAGCTAATTCGCTGGAGCGTCAAAGACATTTGGAAACTTTCCGATCGAGTCGAGAGCCAAGTTACGACAATCGATTTCACGACAGACCGTTTTTTGGACCATTAAAACGCGACTCGAGACATAAATTTACAGTTGCAGTCGCTTGCAACATTAATATTGAAGTTTGCATCGTTGGAATGCAACGAAAATAATTTTTTAAATTATACCAACGATTCTAAAATTATTTTAGCGATTCTAAAATGTTAGTATATAAACATCGATCGTTATAATAAATTTTTATAGCTAATAGGGGCCTTTGGATTCATTAGAATAATTTTTCTTTGCAACCGAATGCAACGAAATTTTTTTTTGAAATTATACCAACGATTCTAAAATTATTTTAGCGATCCTAAAACGTTAGTATATAACCATCAATCGTTATAATAACTTTTTATATCCAATAGGGACCTTTGGATTCATTAGAATAATTTTTCTTTGCAACCGAATGCAACGAAAATAATTTTTTTAATTATACCAACGATTCTAAAATGATTTTAGCGATGCTAAAACGTTAGTATATAATCATCAATCGTTATAATAATTTTTTATAGCCAATAGGATCCTTTGGATTCATTAGAATAATTTTTCTTTGCAACCGAAAGCAACGAAAATAATTGTTTAATTATACCAACGATTCTAAAATTATTTTAGCAATTCTAAAAAGTAAGTATATAACCATCGATCGTTATAATAACTTTTTATAGCCCAAAGGATCCTTTGGATTCATTAGAATAATTTTTTTTGCAACCAAATGCAACGAAAATAATTTTTTTAATTATACCAACGATTCTAAAATTATTTTAGCGATTTTAAAACGTTAGTATATAACCATCGATCGTTATAATAACTTTTTATAGCCAATAGGATCGTTTGGATTCATTGGAATAATTTTTCTTTGCAACCGAATGCAACGAAAATAATTTTTTAAATTATACCAACGATTCTAAAATTATTTTAGCGATCCTAAAACGTTAGTATATAACCATCAATCGTTATAATAATTTTTTATAGCCAATAGGATCCTTTGGATTCATTAGAATAATTTTTCTTTGCAACCGAAAGCAACGAAAATAATTGTTTAATTATACCAACGATTCTAAAATTATTTTGGCAATTCTAAAAAGTTAGTATATAACCATCGATCGTTATAATAACTTTTTATAGCCAATAGGATCCTTTGGATTCATTAGAATAATTTTTCTTTGCAATCGAATGCAACGAAAACATTTTTTTTAATTATACCAACGATTCTAGAATTATTTTAGCGATTCTAAAACAGTATATAACCATCGATCGTTATAATAACTTTTTATAGCCAATAGGATCCTTTGGATTCATTAGAATAATTTTTCTTTGCAATCGAATGCAACGAAAATAATTTTTTTAATTATACCAACGATTCTAAAATTATTTTAGCGATTCTAAAACGTTAGTATATAACCATCAATCGTTATAATAACTTTTTATAGCCAATAGGATCCTTTGGATTCATTAGAATAATTTTTCTTTGCAACCGAAAGCAACGAAAATAATTGTTTAATTATACCAACGATTCTAAAATTATTTTAGCGATTCTAAAACGTTAGTATATAACCATCAATCGTTATAATAACTTTTTGTAGCCAATAGGATCCTTTGGGTTCATTAGAATATTTTTTCTTTTTTATTTTCGTTGCTTTCCAATGCAACGATCCAATGCTAGGAGAGCTGAATGAGGAGGAGGAGAAGGAGGAGAAGGAGGAGAAGGAGGAGGAGGAAGAGGAGGAGGAGGAGGAGGAGGAGGAGGTTCTGCCGACGACTCCCCTGGCAAAGGGGTGGGGGGGGGAGACGTGACCTGGGCTTCGCACCGCTTATCACTCCCCCTTCAGGGTCGCGTATCGATTATGTCTGGCGCTTATTCCCGCGCAAATTTCCCTCCCAACCGACTCTGCAACTAATGCGAATGCTGAAATACGACAATGACAAACCGACACTGTCAAAGACACGAGTATCATGTGGACCAGTTGACCCCTGATACCTATCGCGAGTATGACCAAAGTCACGAGAGGAGACAACAGTCGACGAGAGACGACCCCTTCGATGTTCTCCACACGAATGCTGTAATTAATTAATTGCTGGATCAGATTCAGAGTCAGCAGCAGCAGCTCTCCGTTAATTATTTGCACACTGCCTGATTTCTCGGATTTAGTCGGCGCCATTTTTAGGTTGCATGATTATGTTTAAGTTTGCATCGTCCCGCGCAAAAAAAAGGTATGAAAAGAGTATGACAATGGTATGAAAATGGAAAGTATAAGAAGTATGTCGTATTGGAAGAAATTATACTCAAATTATACTCTACTAATTTGTTATCGACGTATGAAGTATGAAAGTACTATACAAAGAAACACTGAAATCTGGTATACGAACAAAAAATATTCATACATATATCGGAGTATGAAGTGTTTCATACTTCATACTCCTATCAAAAATTGGTAGAATATAATTTGAGTATGGTTCCGTCCAATACGACATGCGTGCACCGTCATTTGACAGTCTTGTGACGTCATTTTTTTTGCCCATTTAGTCGAAGTAAAAATGACGGTCATTTCGACAAGCGTCTTGTGACGGTCCAAAAGTGACCAAAACACCTATCTAGTTACGAAATGACGGCCTTTTATTTTTTGGTCACAAATTTGGTCGCAAATTGTTTAACGTTGAATTCAAATATGTAAGTCAATATTGAAGCTAAACATTGAAAATCGTGACTTTTAACGTAGATCAGCTGATATATAACATTTACCGAGCATTTAGACAATTTTTTTTATGATTTCCTGAATTTTTTATGTAGCTATCGACCATTCGGACTCAAACCAAAAACACGCGCAATTTGCGGCATTTTAAAAAATCGGTCACAAATAAATTGGTCATTTTTGTACGCGCCATTTGACGATCATTTGACAGTCTTGTGATGGTCCAAAAGTGACCAAAACACCTATCTAGTTGCGAAATGACGGTCTTTTATTTTTCGGTCACAAATTTGGTCACAAATTGTTTAACGTTGAATCCAAATACGTAAGTCAATATTGAAGCTAAACATTGAAAATCGTGACTTTTAACATAAATCAGCTGATATATAACATTTACCGAGCATTTAGACAATTTTTCGATGATTTCCTGAATTTTTTATGCAGGTATCGACCATTCGGAGTCAAACCAAAAACACGCGCAATTGGCGGCAATTTTAAATAATCGGTCACAAATAAATCGCTCATTTTTGTACGCGTCATTTGACGATCATTCGACGGTCTTGTGACGGTCACGTGACCGTCACAAAATGGACCTCGCATCTCTATTCACAGCTCGTCGCAACGTCTCACGGCCAGTGGCAACGGCTGCAGCCGGACTGCTGCACACAGAGAAGGGTCCTCCAGCCAGCAGCTAGCCAGCCAGCCTGGCCGTGTGCGCATCACCGCGCGCCAGTCATCGACGCGCGGAGGGATGTCGAGATCCTGGTTCCCTCTGTATTTCGCTCCCATTGGCTGCGGGAGTGAGGGAAGGAAGCCAGGGCCAGGGTCTCCGACGAGTCTGTGCGCAACCGTGGAAGGACGGCGAACCGTCGAGCTAGAGGGCATCTAGGTCAATGCCTGCCCTCGCCAACCCCCCCCCCTTTTCCCCCTCCCTCACCCCTTCCCATCCACGCTTTCCGCCCCTCCAGTCGCTTCGCTTCGCGCTATATCGACGAATTATGTGCATAGACATACGTCATATAGTACAGTTCATGCTATATAGTACAGTTCTGACTGTACTATATAGTACAGTTCAGACCGTATAATACAGTTCTGACTGTACTATATAGTACAGTTCAGACTGTATAATACAGTTATGACTATCATATAGTACAGTTCAGACTGTATAATACAGTATCAGACTGTATTATACAGTCTGATGCTGTACAGTGTGTGTGAGTTCAGACTGTATTATACAGTGAACTGTACTATATAGTACAGTTCAGACTGTATAATACAGTGAACTGTACTATATAGTACAGTTCAGACTGTATAATACAGTTCAGACTGTATGATACAGTTCTACAGTTCAGACTGTATAATACAGTTCAGACTGTATGATACAGTTCTGACTGTACTATATAGTACAGTTCAGACTGTATAATACAGTTTTGACTATCATATAGTACAGTTCAGACTGTATAATACAGTTTTGACTATCATATAGTACAGTTCAGACTGTATAATACAGTTTTGACTATCATATAGTACAGTTCAGACTGTATAATACAGTTCTGACTGTACTATATAGTACATATAGTACAGTTCAGACTGTATAATACAGTTCTGACTGTACTATATAGTACATATAATACAGTTCAGACTGTATAATACAGTTCTGACTGTACTATATGACTGTACTGTACACTATTAAAAATCTACGGTGTCAAACGCTGCTGGTGTGGACGTTTTTCCTAGTGTTACATATTACAGTGTTAATAGTAACACTTTTTACGGTGTTAAAATTAACACCAGCCGTATCGTTAAATTTTTCCTGTGTTACCGACGAAACATTGTAACACTTTTCGCTTTGAAGGCATGAATGCAAGGGTCATGTGTGATTTTTTATTATCTCGTGAATGAATTAGTCGCTTTTCTCAGTTTTTATCGAAAAATTGAAGAAAAAAGTCGATTTTTTCATTACAGATTTCTCTACCGGGTAATTGATCTGTATTTTTTTTTGTTCGAAAATCAAAATTCTGACTAATTCATTAATGAGATTCATATTAGTGACGTCTGTATTTCAATTTTCGCTTCGATCTGTTGATAATTCGCGAAAAACGGCACTTCTGACTTTTTAAGGTGAAAGTCGGTATTTCAGACTCCCTTAACACCGCTCATTAACACCGTGATTGGTGTGGACCTATATAGACACCGACTTGGTGTTGTTTTTAACACCGGATTTTTAACAGTGTTCGGCCTCCGATTGGTCGTTGGTCAGTTTTGTCAGGGAAAAAAATGGTTTTTTGCGTTTTTCTCCTCGAATTTTCGACTTTTCGGGCATTTACCCGCAATTTCGATGACCCGAGCGCGCGTCATTGTTCCTAGCATACACCAAAATGTCTAGAAACGTGTCGGCGGCACGTGCGTCGATCTGACCCGGATGCAAAATTCATGAAACCGAGAATCTCGTCTCGAGTCACGAAAATCGCGTCTCGAGAGATGTGTAACCGATTTATATTACAATACATAAATAAACAATCCAACACTAAACCCTAAGACGCTCGAACCTCGTTTCGGGTTATACACGGAGAGAAGGATCTGATAAAATTTGCCAAACGCGGTAGTAAAAATTAAGTACGAGAACTATGAGATAGTTCTAAAAAAACAAGTTTCTAAAAAAGATAGTTCTAAAAAAATGAGATATATGGTAAAAAATATTTATCATATTTTATGGTAAGAATTGTTAAAGTTTTCGTAATTTTTTATAGGTGGCGTCGTGGCTTCCCTATACCCGAAAATTATGGTATTTTTTACGATAAATATATGGTAAAATTTTTCAGACCGTTCTCTCTGTGCAATAATATCCGTAACGCGATTTTAGAAGCGGGAAAGCAGCAGAAGCAGCAAAAGCAGCGCGAAAGCTTTGAAATCGATTGTTCTTTCGCAAGCTTTTCGTCTCACTCCCTCTCGCATTCATATATAGCGACTCATAGACGTTGCTTCTCCGTCTGCTGCCGTCGTTGCAGACGTAGAAGCTGCACCCCCCTCCCCCCAACGGGGGGAGGGTTGGGGGGGGGGGGGCAGTGCATGCGCGTTGCAACTGGGGCACAGAGCCACGCGCTATATATCTATATATAGTAGACTATGTCTGTGTGCTTGTGTATATATATAGTAGAATATGCTATATATATCTATCTATACAGGGTGATTCAGAATATTTTTTCCACCCATGGGTATTTGGTAGATAATCGTCTCCTGAGCAAAGTTACTTAAGCGTTTTTCGAAATTCGCAATATTTATTTATATATATATCTATATATAGTAGAATATGCTATATATCTATACTATATAATAGAATACGTCCGTGTGCTTATGAATATAGTAGAATATGCTATATATCTATACAGGGTGATTTAGAATGTTTTTTTTTTACCCATGGGTATTTGGTAGATAATCGTCTCCTGAGCAAAGTTACTTAAGCGTTTTTCGAAATTCGCAATATTTATTTATAAACAAGCATTAACGAGTTTGAATAACTAGACCAATCGGAGCAGCAGAATTTGGCGCGCACGAATGTTCGATATCGACTGAAGTTGCCAAATCTCCGTAAAACGATATCAATTGATACCAAAAACTCGAGCGCGCCAAATTCTACTGCTCCGATTGGTCCACTTATTCAAACTCGTTAATGCTTGTTTATAAATAAATATTGCGAATTTCGAAAAACGCCTAAGTAACTTTGCTCAGGAGACGATTGTCTACCAAATACCCATGGGTGGAAAAAACATTCTGAATCACCCTGTATATAATAGAATACGTCTGTGTGCTTATGTATATAGTAGAATATGCTATATATCTATACAGGGTGATTTAGAATGTTTTTTTTTTTACCCATGGGTATTTGTTAGATAATCATCTCCTGAGCAAAGTTACTTAAGCGTTTTTCGAAATTCGCAATATTTATTTATAAACAAATATTCTGAATCACCCTGTATATAGTAGAATACGTCTGTGTGCTTATGTATATAGTAGAATATGCTATATATCTATACAGGGTGATTTAGAATGTTTTTTTTTTTACCCATGGGTATTTGGTAGATAATCGTCTCCTGAGCAAAGTTACTTAAGCGTTTTTCGAAATTCGCAATATTTATTTATAAACAAATATTCTGAATCACCCTGTATATAGTAGAATACGTCTGTGTGCTTATGTATATAGTGGAATATGCTATATATCTATACAGGGTAATTTAGAATGTTTTTTTTTTACCCATGGGTATTTGGTAGATAATCGTCTCCTGAGCAAAGTTACTTAAGCGTTTTTCGAAATTCGCAATATTTATTTATAAACAAATATTCTGAATCACCCTGTATATAGTAGAATACGTCTGTGTGCTTATGTATATAGTGGAATATGCTATATATCTATACAGGGTAATTTAGAATGTTTTTTTTTTACCCATGGGTATTTGGTAGATAATCGTCTCCTGAGCAAAGTTACTTAAGCGTTTTTCGAAATTCGCAATATTTATTTATAAACAAATATTCTGAATCACCCTGTATATAGTAGAATACGTCTGTGTGCTTATGTATATAGTGGAATATGCTATATATCTATACAGGGTAATTTAGAATGTTTTTTTTTTACCCATGGGTATTTGGTAGATAATCGTCTCCTGAGCAAAGTTACTTAAGCGTTTTTCGAAATTCGCAATATTTATTTATAAACAAATATTCTGAATCACCCTGTATATAGTAGAATACGTCTGTGTGCTTATGTATATAGTAGAATATGCTATATATCTATACAGGGTAATTTAGAATGTTTTTTTTTACCCATGGGTATTTGGTAGATAATCGTCTCCTGAGCAAAGTTACTTAAGCGTTTTTCGAAATTCGCAATATTTATTTATAAACAAATATTCTGAATCACCCTGTATATAGTAGAATACGTCTGTGTGCTTATGTATATAGTAGAATATGCTATATATCTATACAGGGTGATTTAGAATGTTTTTTTTTTTACCCATGGGTATTTGGTAGATAATCGTCTCCTGAGCAAAGTTACTTAAGCGTTTTTCGAAATTCGCAATATTTATTTATAAACAAATATTCTGAATCACCCTGTATATAGTAGAATACGTCTGTGTGCTTGTGTATATATAGTAGACTATATATATGTGTGTGTGTGTTTGCGTCGGCCGACGGCGTCGTCGCAGCCGAGAGGGTGGCTCGAGGGTGGCTCGAGGGTGGCTCGAGGGTTGCGACGAGGCTGCTGGGGCTAACAGTGCGGCCAGCAGCACAGATTCCACACACAGACACACACACATACAAAGAAACACACACACAGAGAAATACATAGACGAGTCGCTGCTCCGCAAGCCGCCTGCCCGGCCAGAAGGGGTGGCTACCCTCTCGCATCGCCCCTGTCAATGCACCAAGCCCGACGACGCTGCTGCTGCTGCTGCTCGCCCCGCGCGACCCAATTCATGGTGCAAGGCTGCTGCCACTGCTGCTGCTGCTGCTGCGACGGCAGCGCCGTGAACCGTTCGAAAACTGTGCGCACTGAGAAAAAAATTGCAGGCTTCAGCGCTTCATACTAGTCAAATCAGTGCTAAATTTTCAAAAAGCATTTTTATAATTCTTGTTTGTTTAATAAATAGTTCCGAGGTGTTACTGACGTTTCAGCATTAGTTCTTAATAGACAAATACATTCACAGCCGTGATATGGATAGAAAATTGACTGATATATGCAAATTCCCGATGTCATGTTTTTCCGTGTAGTTTTTTTAAAGAATAAACCGTAATAATTGTTCAATTATGACGAGCAACAGCACATTTTTATTATTGGAAGACCCTTTATCGATTGACCGTCCAGATTTTTGATAGTCTCAGTAGTTCAAAAGATACGACCGTTTGATCATCCTATCCTAACCTAAAAGGCGACATACAAATGGCTGTAACTTTTGAAGTACTGATACTATTTAAAAATCTGAACGGTCAATCGATCAAGCATTTTCCAATGATAAAAATGAGCTTTTGCTCGTCGTGATAGAACTATTATTACGGTTTATTCTTTCAAAAAACTGCACGAAAAATCATGACATTGGGAATTTGCATATATTAGTCGATTTTCTATTCAAATCACGGCTGTGAATGTATTTGTCTATTAAAAACTAATGCTGAAACGTCACTACCACCTCGAAACAATTTATTAAACAACCAAGAATTATAAAAATGCTTTTGAAAATTTAGCACTGATTTGACTAGTATGAAGCGCTGAAGCCTCCTTAATCCAACAAAATGTGCAGTTGTGGGCGGCGAAATAAATATTTTGCAAATTAAACAAAGTATTTAATTGATCAAAGCAACTGGCAATAGAATTTTAAAAAATCTCGATTAGCATTGCCAAATATTTTGTTCAATCCGCAAAATATATATTTCACCACCCACAACCGTTTTGTTAAATAAAACAATTTTTTTTTCTCAGTGCGGAAGACATATTTTCGAACTGCGAAAAAAAAATGGAGGAAAATAAAAATAAATTTTTCGCCCCGACAAAAACGAAAATTTTGCTCTTTCTGTGCATTCAACTCGACTGCTCGTTTTTTATATATGTCAACCAAAGGTCGCGTTTCATATTTAGACCTTCGCATCGCTATTTTTTATGCGATTTTTTTTCGTTGAAAATACTCCGTCTCTGCGATAAATAATAATAATAAGTGGCAATAATAATGGAAACAGAGGGCGATGTGTATATTCGCGCTGCGTTTTATGATTAATGCGAGTCGCGAGCAGTGAGAATTCAGCGCTGAACGCGAGCCAAAATATTCGACTCGCGGAGCAAAAGAGAAAGACAGAGTGAACGGCCGAAGCAAAAGCAACTACGGAAAATATATACGAAAGGTTATGATGCTCTCGCCCCTTAAAGTCTCCTCCCCCCTTAAAGCGCTAAATCACTCGGGAGCCGCGTAAACACGCCGCAAATATATCTACAGCGAGATAAGAGTCGTCAGCGAAAATATTCGCCGAGGAAAAAAAAAGAAAAATTGAGAAAATGGTATAATAATAATAATAAAAGAGAATATTTGTGATTATTTGGGACTCGAATATAGATCCTCTTCATTCAGAGTCATCATCATTATCATTATTATTATCATTATTATTATCATCATCGTTATGGTTACATCGATTGTCTAAAAAAAATAAATAGCTCGAAAAAAAATAGTAAGATTTAAAAATGATTTTTCATCATTATTATTATCATTCTCATTATCATTATCATTATCACTATCATTATGGTTGCATCGATTTTCCAAAAAAAATAAATAAATAAATAAATAAATGCTCTAATAAGAATAATAAAGGAGAATATTTGGTGATTATTTGGGACTCGAATATAGATTGAATGGAAAAAAAATTCAACGACCTTGGCGAATAAAAAATAAACGCGAAAACCACTTCGAGAAAAAATAAGAAAAAATGAGAAAATGCTCTAATAAAAATAGCAAAGGGAAATATTAATATTTGGGACGAATATAGATTGAACGGAAAAAAATAAACGCGAAAACCACTTCGAAAAAAAAAATAAGAAAAATTGAGAAAATGCTCTAATAAAAATAACAAAGGTGAATATTAAAATTTGGGACTCGAATATAGATTGAATAGAAAAAAATAACTAAACGCAAAAACCACTTCGAGAAAAAAAATTTTTAAATTGATAAAATGCTCTAATAATAATAATAAAGGAAAATATGAATATTTGGGACTCGAATATAGATTGAATGGAAAAAAATGCAACGACTTTGACAAATAAAAAAATAAACGCGAAAACCACTTCGAGAAAAAAATATAAAAAATTGATAAAATGCTCTAATAAGAATAATAAAGAAGAATACAAATATTCGTAACTCGAATATAAATTAAATCGACAAAAATCCAACGACCTTGACAAATAAAAAATAAGCAAAAATTACTTCAAGGTCGTCCTAAAATATATCCGCGAACCGCATTCGCTGAATTTTTTCTCCTCTTCAGCTTCTTCTTCCCTCGTCTTTATTTTATTTTTCAACCGAAAAGGAAAAAGGGAAGAGAAAATAAAAAAATTCAAAAAAAGCAAAGGGCAAGTCTGCTTTCTTTTCTGTCTCTTCGGTCTTCGTTGAGACGTCACACGTGACACGTTTTCAAGGTCGTCTGTAAATAAACTCGCGGTTCTCCAGTCTCCGACATTTCCGAGCGTGTAACAATTCTCCGTCTCTCTCTGTGAGAATTTTTATCCGACGAGGAAAAGTCGTCGTCGCAGAGAGCGAAGCGAATGGGCGAACGAACGGACGGACGAACGGACGAAGCGACTAACGCACCGGCTTGTCTCATCTCTCGCGAACTGCCGTCTCTCGAAATAGCAGCGCCGACATATTTAGCTCGTGCATCGTCGCTGCGTTCGTGCAGCGTCGAGCGCAGCTCGACGCTTGGCACAAATAAACCGGCGGCAGGCTGCTGCTGCTGCTGCAGCGGAATCTCAGCTGGTCAAACAACGACCGTTCCACTATCCAATCGCCAGACGAAGATCGTTATACACGAAACACGCGATTATTGTCATTAATTTTGATTATTGTTTTACTTCTTATTAATTTTATCGGCAACTGAACATTTTTTTTTTTTTTTTTTTTTTTTTTTTATAAAAAATAAAAATGTTTTCACAGATTAATTTCATCGGCAAAAGAACTTTTTTTTTTTTAATAAAAAATAAAACAAATGTAGACGCCTTGAGTTGCATCGCATTACTATTATTGTTATCATTATTATTAACTTCGTTCCACTATCCAATCGACAGACTCCGATCGTTACACACGAAACACGCGATTATCGTCATTAATTTCGATCATTATTTTCTTCTTATTAAGGGGAGAAATACCTTTAGAATTTTCAAAAAAACAATTTTTTTTTTACATATTTCGAAAGTGTGATACCCAAAGAATATACTGACCAAAGAAAAACTCGAAATATTAAGTATTTGCGGAGTTATCGGATATAATATAGAGCGCAGGGACACTGAAAGGCAGAGGAACGTTGAAACTTTAAACGCGATTATCTCGAAACTACTTTTTCAAAAACTGCTCCTGTTGTAGGTCAAAAATTTATTGACCGATTTGGATGATATTTTGGGAGGTTACTCTCAGGAATATTATCGGAAGGATATACCTACATTTTGAAAGGTAGCGTGTAAATAAATAATTTTTTTGGGGTCACATATGTCGAAAAAATGGTCGAAAATTCGACCTTTGGAGTAGCAAGACTCCCAAATTTTCAATTTTCAACTTTTTCATCATTTTTCAGGTACATCCTTCCCCCTAATGTGTCAGTAAACGAATGACACTTATTAAATCGTTTTCCGATAGACAGAAAAAGAGTGACAACTGCAGCACCTTTCGATGTCGCGGAAGACAGGTGTCCGAAGACCCTTAATAACGCCGCTATTTTGTTAGTCATCACAAAAAAAAAATTGTATTTTAAACTTGACAGTTATAAGAAACTCATGGGCAAATTTGAAAATGATCGGATCATTTTATCCCCTCGAAAAAAATTCCCGAAAAATATCTGTTTTTCACGCTCCTAAAGGTATTTCTCCCCTTAGTTTCATCAGCAAAAAGAACATATTTTTTTGAATAACAAATAAAACAAATGTGGGCGTCTTGAGTCGCATCGCGTTACCATCATTTTCATTATTATTATCATTATCATTATGGTTGCATCGATTTCCAAAAAAAAATAAATAGCTCGAGAAAAATAGTAAGATTTAAAAATGATTTTTCATCATTCATTATTATCATTATCATTATCATTATCATTATCATTATCATTATGGTTGCATCGATTTCCCAAAAAAAAAAAATAGCTCGAAAAAAATAGTAAGACTTAAAAATGATTTTTCATCATTATCATTATCATTATCATTATCATCATCATTATGGTTGCAACGATTTCCAAAAAAAATAAAGAGCTCTAAAAAAATAGTGAGAGTTAGAAATGATTTTTCCATCGGAAACCATCAACATCTGTTGATGCTTTCCGAGGGTAAAAGTGTTATTTATTCCTACCACAAAGTTTCGTCCCTAATTTACAGCGGCCATTTGCCTAATCCGCCGTCGGTAATACGAGCCGACGTTTAGGATCATCGCCAAAATTATTTCCCTCTTGGATTCGTTCTTTCTTCGCCGGATTTTGTCCTCGAATTAAAATAAATAAAAAATCGAATAAAACGTCCGACGAGTGACAAACTCTTTCCGCACGAAAACGAAACAAATCGTACAGACGGATGGCATTCGTCGTCTCTCAGAGCTGAAGAATTGAAGCTGCATATCAGAGTAGTCGCTTCTCTTGTAGCGAAAAAGCAGCAGCCGCACGACGACGACGACGAGAACGGGTTTATTGTCCCAGCGACAAACGTTCAACATCAAACACAGCATAAAAGACGACGACGACGACGACGACGAAAGTCGAGTGCGGAAAACAGACGTTTATGCTAAGCGGCATCGGCGCAGTCGGTTCATCCATCTCTTTCGTCTTTTCCGCCTCCAACAATAAAACTGCCTCTTTTTTCTTCTCCATTTAATATCATCAATGATGATGGGACAAAAAAACAATAATAATGATGATGAATTATCATTATTATTATTTTTTTGTCCCATCATTTTTTTGTATTGATGATATTAAATAGAGAAGAAAAAAAAACAGAAGAAAAAACTGTAAAAAATAATAATAATGATGAATCATCATTATTATTTTTTTGTCCCATCATCATTGATGATATTAAATGGAGAAGGAAAGAACAGAAGAAAAAACAATGTAAAAAATAATAATAATGATGAATCATCATTATTATTATTTTTTACCAAACGAAACAAAACACACAAAAAACGGGACAAAAACATCGATCCTACACATTTTTATTCTACACATGGGTGATTCTACACAAAAAATTCTAGACAATTTTTCCTACACACGATAATGTCCTGCACGAGACATTCTACACATAATTAAATTCAATTTGCAATATCCTACACATACTGTTGATCACAAAAAAATCCAACTCAGTATATCCTACACACTTAAATATTCTGTGTAGATTATTCTACACATCTTAGATCAATAGTTCGTGATCCTACACATATAACTCTTTAGTACCCTCTTTAGTACTCGTTATATGTGTAGGATCATGAACTATTGATCTAAGATGTGTAGAATAATCTACACAGAATATTTAAATGTGTAGGATATACTGAGTTGGATTTTTTTGTGATCAACAGTATGTGTAGGATATTGCAAATTGAATTTAATAATGTGTAGAATGTCTCGAGCAGGACATTATCGTGTGTAGGAAAAATTGTGTAGAATTTTTTGTATAGAATCACCCATGTGTGGAATAAAAATGTGTAGAAACGACCCTCGCTCATAATAATGATGAATCATCATTATTATTATTTTTTACAAAACAAAAAAAACACCAAAGAACAAAAATAGAAACACAAAAAACAACAAAAAAAATAATGATGATAAAAAATAATAATAATTATGAATCATCATTATTATTATTGTCCTATCATCATTGATGATTGATGATATTAAATGGAGAAGAAAAAAACAGAAGAAAAAACATTGTAAAAAACACACACAAAAAACAATAATACAAACACAAAATAACAAAAAAAAATGATGATTCATTATTTTTATTTTTTACAATGTTTTTTCTTCTCCTTTTAATATCATCAATGACGATGGGACAAAACAATAATAATAATGATGATTTAGCATTATTATTATTATTTTGTCGTCGAGGCGATGGGACGGAAAATAAATGAACGCCTTGGTTACTGTTCCCAGGGGAAAATTTCAATTTCATCGATTTCCAGACTGAGATAGAAAGAGGGGAGGAGAAGGAGGGGAGGGAGGGTGGGTGGAATCTCCCTCCGATGGAGGAGAGTGGCAAGGAGAATGAGTCGAGGCATCCTTAAGGAATGTCGTTGGCCGTGAGCGAGTGGAGGACACAAGGATTTTTTTTTCTCTCGAAAGAAAGTCGTGAAAAAATAAAATGGAAGGCTCGCCACTTTAATTTGTCTCTTTTGTCGCTTGGTTCTCGTTGTTCGACTATCGTTTTTTTTTCTTTTTTCAGTAGTAGAATTCCACTGTAGAATTTTCGAAAAATCGAATTTTTTTCTTTTGCTTTAAAAGGTCCCTTGGGACCTCAAAAATGATGTCCCAAATGATGATGGCCGGGAAAAATTTCTAAGTACTCGATTTTCGAATTTTAGTCGACAAACTTTAAACGCGTTTATCTCAAAACTACTTTTTTCAAGCTGGCCGCACCGATAACTCGAACAATTATGTTCCGATTCACTTGAAATTTTGCACATATCTTTAAAAATACATTGTCTTCGACACAACGTAGGATTTTTTTTCTGTTTAGCCTTAGTTCATTTGTTATTAACAATTTTGTGACGATTTTTTAGGCAAATTTTGCACTTTTCACTTCAAAAGTGCGCCATTTTGTAAAAAATCCAAATATCAAAAAAATCCTACGTAGTGTCGAAGACAATGTATTTCTAAAGATATGTGCAAAATTTCAAGTGAATCGGAACATAATTGTCCGAGTTATCGGTCCGGCCGTGGAGCTCGGAAAAACGGAGACGTCGTCGCAGAAACGCTGCACAACCGCCATTTTGTTACGAATCGCTTCAAAAAAATTATCGTATACAGTCACTGACATGTATAATAAACACCCGTTTTTTAAATCTCGATATTCATCGCAGTTTTTCCGAAAAAAATTCCCGAAAACAGCCTTTTTTTTTCAGCCTCTACAGTGACAGAACCCCTTAAGGGATCGTCACAGTGTGAAATAAAAAAAAAATCGATTTTTTTTTTTTTTTTTTTTCATTATCGGATAGTATACACGGTTATAAACATTCTGTTAATTTTTTTTTTATCGAAATTCGAATTAGTTTGGTCGCTACAGCCTTTCTTAGAGAAAGGGATTGCAGCGTGACAGTGCGGCGTGTGCAACACTTTAAACGCACTTTTCTCGGAATGTTGTTTTTCAAAACGGTGTCCACTCTCAAATGAAGAGTTATGACGATATCGATTTCAAATTTTGAGAGAACATTCCTAATGTCATTCTCTATAGCGCTATGAGAGCTTTTTTTTTTAAATTAAATCTTCCTAATTTTTTTTACGAAAAACTGTCGAAAAAAAGGGCTAAATTCGATAATTTTCGTTCAAACCGCCGCCATTTTGTCAAATTTCAAAAAAAAAAAAAAAGCTCTCATAGCGCGATAGCAAATTTCCTACAGATTAATAATCTTTTTGAAATTTTTGGTTCAGATCAAAATTGCGGCCGCAATCGTGGACACAATGCAGGATTTTTTTTTTACACGAGCTATTTAAACAATTTATATCATTATTATACATTAAAGAAATGCACATAAAAAAATCATTTTGTATTCTTCAAGAATGAACTTATTTATTTAAAAAAAACCAGACCGATTAGTTCATTACAACTTAACAAAAAAAATTCGCGAAAATCATTGATTTTTCGGAGGTTCACACTGTGACGATCCCTTAATTCTGGAGGTCGAACTGACAAACTCTAAAAGCCAAAATGGTTGAAGATAAAAGATCATAAAAATAGCCACAGACTCTCCTAGGTTCCATTGGCTCATCTCACAGACCGCGAGGGGTGACCTTGAACTTAAAAACAACCGATCAGTGATCTCGGAAGTCTCGAAATCGAGAAGGAAAGTGTCTGGCGAGTCGCCTGCGTCTTAACATCACTTCCAACCGTATTTTTCCCTCTGGCCCCAAAATGTCTATAATAACAACAATCGCGACGATGCAAAATTGCAAAGCGGAGTCAATAGCATTCCGAGAATTTGTGGCATGATTCAAGGTTGTTGGCAAATGATGCATCTGGTCCCCAATTGCCAAACATTTCCCTCTTCGCCTTCCCCTCTTTGCCACTTTCCTCCTTTTCGTTGGTTAGACGAACCAGCAAAGTCCAAACGACGATCGCCGTATTTACGATTGGGGCTATTGCGCTCGGTTGGCGCGCGCGAGTTTATCCTTCGCCACGTTTATCGCTGCTGCTGCTGCTGCTCGAGCGGAGAAACGTGATTTCAGCAACGAGCGGCAACCAACAGCAGCAGCGGCAACACACGTTCAGCCGGCATGAATTTTAGCACAAGGCTAAAGCCGAGCCGACGATTCGCAAAGCCCCCGACCCACTTCCCAAGCCTGCAACTCACACACGAGGCGCTATAGTCAAATTCACCACAGTCTCCGGGGTAGATTTCGTGATAAGGTTGAAGTTTGCATCGTTGGAATGCAACGAAAATAATTTTTTTTAATTATACCAACGATTCTAAAACGTTAGTATGTACTCTGTTAAAAATCTACGGTGTAAAACGCTGCTGGTGTGGATTTTTTCCTGGTGTTATTTATTACGGTGTTAAATTAACACGAGCCGTTTCCTGGTGTTATTTATTACAGTGTTAATGGTAACACTTTTTACGGTGTTAAATTAACACCAGCCGTTTCCTGGTGTTATTTATTACAGTGTTAATAGTAACACTTTTTACGGTGTTAAAATTAACACCAGCCGTTTTCGTTAAATTTTTCCTAGTGTTACCGACGAAACATTGTAACACTTTTCGCTTTAAAGGCACGAATGCACGTATCATGTGTGATTTTTTATTATCTCGTGAATGAATTAGTCGCTTTACTCAGTTTTTATCGAAAAATTGAAGAAAAAAATCGATTTTTTCATTACAGATTCTTCTACCGGGTAATTGATCTGTAATTTTTTTTGTTCGAAAATCAAAATTCTGACTAATTCATTAACGAGATTCACATTACTGGCGTTTGTGTTTCAATTTTCGCTTCGATCCGTTGATGATTCGCGAAAAACGGCACTTCTGGCTTTTTGAGGTGAAAGTCGGTATTTCAGACTCAGTTAACACCGCTCATTATTACCGTGATTGGTGTGGACCTATATAGACACCGCCTTGGTGTTGTTTTTAACACCGGATTTTTAACTTTCGGACTAACTACTGAGACTATAAAAAATCTGGACGGTCAATCGATAAAGAGTCTTCCAATAATAAAAATGTGCTGTTGCTCGTCATAATTGAACAATTATTACGGTTTATTCTTTAAAAAAAACTACACGGAAAAACATGACATCGGGAATTTGCATATATCAGTCGATTTTCTATTCAAATTACGGCTGTGAATGTATTTGTCTATTAAGAACTGATGCTGAAACGTCAGTAACACCTCGGAACAATTTATTAAACAACCAAGAATTATAAAAATGCTTTTGAAAATTTACCACTAATTTGACTGGTATGAAGCGCTGAAGCCTCCTTAATAAATGAAATTAAAAAAAAGTTAAGTTATACGCACACGTGGCGAACATGCCCCAAAGTCCTCCAATCATGAAGCAGTGACAGAGAGGAGTAAGGTAAGGTACAGGCGGCGCGTATCGTTGAAATTTCGCGCGGCTCTAAAGATAGCGTCGGGGCTCGTGGCCGAGCAGCGGCACCGACGGCACCGGCGGCCGAGGATTGCGACATAGCAAGGGCGGCGCGGGTCTGCGGCGGCCAAGGAGCCGACCAGGTCGAAGCATGCAACGGACTGCGCGCGACCCGAGTCCCGACTTGCGTACCTCAGTCGCCTATATAGCTGCTATAGCTGCAAAGCATCAGCAGCAGCAGCAGCAGCGGTCGATCCTCGAATCGATATGTCGGTATTTCTGTCCGCGTTGCCGACGACGACGACGACGACGACGATGATGTGTATGTATATATGTAGCTTGCAAGCTGAGGGAACAGAACCGCTGACCGACAGTTCTACGTCCTCGATTTCCTTCCACCCTATCACCCTCCTCCCCCTCTTCACCCCCTCTCCACGCATATACATAGCATAGTGGAGGGGGGAGGGGGGGGGACTATATACTATACTTTGCGCGGATGTGTAGAATCGACGCTATAAGCAGCGTTCGAGTGACATCATCCCAATTCGCTGGCGTTGCGTCACTCTGCACGAGTTTCTCTTCGGCATTCTCAGGTCTTCACACTTTCCGAATTGTTTCGCTTCTGGCCTGCAAATAATTTGTCTCGGGTTCACAAATCCCACCAAAATCCGGTGTTAAAAGCAACACCAAGTCGGTGTCTATATAGACCAATGTGGACGTTTTTTCTGGTGTAACTTAGTACAGTGTTAATAGTAACACTTTTTACGGTGTTAAAATTAACACCAGCCGTTTCGTTAAATTTTTCCTGGTGTTACTTATTACAGTGTTAATGGTAACACTTCTTACGGTGTTAAAATTAACACCAGCCGTTTCGTTAAATTTTTCCTGGTGTTACTTATTACAGTGTTAATGGTAACACTTTTTACGGTGTTAAAATTAACACCAACCGTTTCGTAAAATTTTTCCTGGTGTTACTTATTACAGTGTTAATGGTAACACTTCTTACGGTGTTAAAATTAACACCAGCCGTTTCGTTAAATTTTTCCTGGTGTTACTTATTACAGTGTTAATGGTAACACTTTTTACGGTGTTAAAATTAACACCAACCGTTTCGTCAAATTTTTCCTGTGTTACCGACGAAACATTGTAACACTTTTTGCTTTAAAGATTTTTTTATTATCTCGTGAATGAATTAGTCGCTTTTCTCAGTTTTTATCGAAAAATTGAAGAAAAAAATCGATTTTTTCATTACAGAATCCTCTACTGGGTAATTGATGTGTATTTTTTTGTTTTTTAATCCGAAAATTTAGCACTGATTTGACTAGTATGAAGCGCTGAAGCCTCCTTAATGCCAAATAAAACCGACGAATTATTCATAATAACGATTTTCTTTTGATTCCATCGACGGTTTCCTAACGAGCCGTCGGTGTTTGCCCATCCCGGCGGTCGTGGATATTTCCCGCCGAGCAATCTCGTTGGAAATTACAAATTACGAGTGTTACGACTTTATAAAGAGTTCTCCGTCGTCTCCCGAATCGCCCGGGACTCGTTTCGTTATACACAGCTTTCACCAATCTTGCGGTTACAATCTCCAGGGGGATGACGACTCTTTGCCATTCACCGAGAGCGCGTGCGCTGTTACGCGAATTTTCTACGGGACACTTCGCGTCAAACGGGTTCGGAAATAAAAAGAAAAAAAAACGTCGATTTTGTACGGGACGCTTCGCGTACAAAAAAAAAACAAAACAAAACAAAAAAAAAAGAGTGCGCATTTTTTTTTCCTAGTCGGTGGAAATAAAAACAATAAAAATGTTGATTTTGTGCAGGACGCTTCGCGTCAAACGGGTTCCAATTTTTTTTTTCTTAGTCGATGGAAATAAAAACAAAAAGAGTTGATTTTGTACGGGACACTTCGCGTCAAACGGGTTCGGATTTTTTTTCCTAGTCGGTGGAAATAAAAACAAAAAAAAAACGCGAATTTTATACGGGACACTTCGCGTCAAACGGGTTCGGAAATAAAAACAAAAAAAAAAGTTGATTTTGTATGGGACGCTCCACGTCAAACGGGTTAGGATTTTTTTTCCTCGTCAATGCAAAAAAAAATTTAAAAAAAACTATGAAAATTGCTAGAAAAAATAGGGACGAGGAAAAAAATAAAGACACTACTCTACAGTGTCATGACCTTTACTTTAGTCTTTACTTTAGTTTTTACAACAAACAAAACGTTGATTTTGTACGGGACACTTCACGTCAAACGTGTTCAGACTTTCTTTTTCCTCCTCAATGCAAATAAAAACAAAAAAAAAAACTAGAAATGATTGCGAAAAAAAATAGGTACGAGGAAAAAAATAAAGGCACTGCTCTACTAGTGTCATGACCTTTACTTTAGCCTTTACTTTAGCTTTTACAACAAAAAAACATTGATTTTGTACGCGACGCTCCACGTCAAACGTATTCAGATTTTTCTTTTTCCTCCTCAATGCAAATAAAAACAAAAAAAAAAACTAAAAAAATTGCGAGAAAAAAAGGGATGAGGAAAAAAAATAAAGGCACTACTCCAACAGTGTCATGACCTTTACTTTAGCCTTTACTTTAGCTTTTACAACAAAAAAACGTTGATTTTGTACGGGATGCTTCGCGTCAAACGGGTTCGGATATTTTTTTTCCTTGTCGATGGAAATAAAAAAAACGCGAATTTTGTACGGGACACTTCGCGTCAAGGGTTCGGATTTTTTTTCCTAGTCGGTGGAAATAAAAACAAAACAAAAAACTAGAAAAAATTGCGAGAAAAAATAGGGACGAGGAAAAAAATAAAGGCACTACTCTCCAGTGTCATGACCTTTACTTTAGCCTTTACTTTAACTTTTACAAAAAAAAAAAAAAAAACCTTGATTTTGTACGGGACCCTTCGCGTCAAACAGGTACGGATTTTTTTTTCCTAGTCGATGGAAATAAAAACAAAAAAAAACGTTGATTTTGAATGGGACACTTCACGTCAAACGGGTCCGGATTTTTTTTTCCTAGTCGGTGGAAATAAAATAAAAAAATAAAAAACGTTGATTTTGGATTTTTTTTTCCTCGTCGGTGGAAATTTAAAAAACGTTCATTATGGATTTTTTTTCCTCGTCGATGGAAATAAAAATTAAAAAAATTGCGAGAAAAAATAGGAACGAGGAAAAAAAAATAAAGGCACTACTCTACAGTGTCATGACCTTTACTTTAGCCTTTACTTTAGCTCGCATGCAGCTCCTGCATGTTCAGTAGTAACTCTATCGATTTTCGCCCATCACCAGCAACGACTGTATTATGCATATCTCACCTCTCAGTATCCTTCCTCCTTTTCCGACGATCCGAGACTCGTCTCAGTGCTCAGAGTCGCCGCGGATCAAAAGAGGGAAATATTTATAAATAAAGCGCCGGCGGCGACGAAGACTGTAAAAAGCCTCGCGACGTCAATTTACGACGAGTTTTGCGAATGGGGGGAATATGAGATTCAGCGTTTCCGTCGGCTGCGCCGATTCGTCCACCGCAACGTAACGACCCTCACTTCGGTCGTCGTCGTCGTCGACGTCGAATGGTCTGAGAGAGAGCAAAAGAGACGGACTGAGGTTTATTTATCCCTCGACGCGTGTCTATTTCCGCGGACGCTGCTACTGCTGCTATATATATATATATATATATATATATGTATATATATGTATCTCTCTCTCTCTCTCCGTAATTACGAAGCCAGTGATTTAGAGATGCGCCCGCGACCTGCCCTACGTTGCGTATATCTTTGTATACGTGCGTACGTATATATTGTGTATAACTAAATATATACCCAGATAGAAAAATGACGGCACGGGGACGGCACCGTACCGACACGCCGAGCTGAGCCGTGTCGCCACCGTGCCGTCCCCGTGCCGTTAGGCTCCATTTCAACGGCACGGTTTTCTATCTGGGTACGTAGCGGCAGCGACGGAATCGAGAAAAAAATCGCTGGGAAAAATAGCAGCAGTAGCAGCAGCACTGTTGCCATTTTCCCCGTCGTTTTTTTAAAACGTGTCCAGCAGTAACACTGTTAAAATTCTGCAGTGTCAAACGCTGCCGGTGTGGACGTTTTCCCTAGTGTTACTTATTACAGTGTTAATTGTAACACTTTTTACGGTGCTAATTGTAACACGGTTTACAGTGTAAAATTAACACCATCCGTTTCGTTAAATTTTTCCTGTGTTACCGGCGAAATATAGTGTTAATAGTAACACTTTTTACGGTGTTAAAATTAACACCAGCCGTTTCGTTACATTTTTCCTGTGTTTCTGATGAAATACAGTGTTAACAGTAACACTTTTTACGGTGTTAAATTAACACCAGCCATTTCGTTAAATTTTTCCTGTGTTACCGACAAAATACAGTGTTAATAGTAACACTGTTTTACGGTTTAAAATTAACACCAGCCGTTTCGTTAATTTTTTCCTGTGTTACCGACAAAATACGGTGTTAATAGTAACACTTTTACGGTGTAAAATCAACACCAGCCGTTTCGTTAGACTTTTCCTGTGTTTCTGATGAAATACAGTGTTAATAGTAACACTTTTACGGTGTTAAGTTAACACTAGCCGTTTCGTTAGATTTTTCCTGTGTTTCTGATGAAATACAGTGTTAATAGTAACACCTTTTTACGGTGTAAAATTAACACCAGCCGTTTCGTTAGATTTTTCCTGCGTTTCTGACGAAATACAGTGTTAATAGTAACACTTTTTACGGTGTTAAATGAACACCAGCCGTTTCGATAAATTTTTCCTGTGTTACCGACGAAACATTGTAACACTTTTCGCTTTAAAGGCACGAATGCACGTATTATGTGTGATTTTTTATTATCTCGTGAACGAATTAGTCGCTTTTCTCAGTTTTTATCGAAAAATTGAAAAAAAAAAATTGATTTTTTCATTACAGATTCCTCTACCGGATAATTGATCTGTAATTTTTTTTGTTCGAAAATCAAAATTCTGGCTAATTCATTAACGAGATTAACATTACTGGCGTCTGTATTTAAATTTTCGCTTCGATTCGTTGATAATTCGCGAAAAACGGGACTTCTGACTCTTTGAGGTGAAAGTCGGTATTTCAGACTCAGTTAACACCGCTCATTAACACCGTGATTGGTGTGGACCTATATGGACACCGACTTGGTGTTGTTTTTAACACCGGATTTTTAACAGTGTATATAGATAGATGCTTTATTGCACTTGCAGAGAGAGGGAGAGAAAGAGAGAGAGCCGCCGAGTGGCAGCCGCTGCATCTTGAATAATAGAGACTCCGGCGGTCTATTTATGCCTCGAAATCAATACGCAGGGTACCTACATCACGAACGAAACTCCGCCGAGAGCCGAGAGCCGAGAGCCGAGAGCCGAGAGCCGAGAGCCGACGTCGACGTCGTCGTCACGATGAGAGAAAGTGAGCAAGAAAACCGAGGGGAGTCGCAGCAGCAGCAGCAGCAGCAGCAGCTACACTGCTGCTGCTGCTGCTGCTGCCATTTTCCCCGACGATTTTTAACGATAAAATTTAACGAAACGGCTGGTGTTAATTTAACACCGCGAAAAGTGTTACTATTAACACTGTAATAAGTAACACTAGGAGAAACGTCAACACCAGCAGCGTTTGACACCGTAGATTTTTAACAGTGTATCTATCTATCTCTCTTTCTCTGTTGATTCGCTTCGAAAGCTGTACGAAAGCTCATTCTGTATTATTTTTCCTGCAAGTCAACGAATGCAAAAAAAAAACGAAAAAAAATGCTTCCAAATTCGCCGAATTAAATAAAGCCGCAAGAAAGCTCTTTTTCTATTATTTTTTCTGCAAGTCAACGAATGCCAAAAAGAAACGAAAAAAATGCTCTCAAATTCGTCGAATTAAATAAAGCCGCAAGAAAGCTCTTTTTCTATTATTTTTTTTGCCAGTCAATAAATGCCAAAAAAAACGAAAAAAAATGCTCTCAAATTCATCGAATCTTTATTATTTTTCCTGCCAGTCGACGAATGCCAAAAAAAAAAAAAAAAAACGAAAAAAAATGCTCCCGAATTCGTCGAATAAAAAAAAGCCGCACGAAAGTTGCGAAATCCTGCCAGTCAACAAATGCCAAAAAAAAACGAAAAAAAAAAAAACGAAAAAAAAAAAAAAAAAAAATTGTCTTGAATTCGTCGAATAAAAAAAACGCTCTTTCTTTATCATTTTTCCTACCAGTCAACAAATGCCAAAAAATCGAAAAAAAAAAATGATCTCAAATTCGTCGAATCAGACCGAAAATTCGAAGCCAATTATCGCGCGATAAACGAAGCGCAGAATCAGAAGCCCAGCGGAATGATCCACAGGGCAGGAATCATAACGAGCGGCAGCTGCAGCAGCAGCAACGCTGCACACGATTCGGTTGTGTACACAAACCGGAGGAGTTGGCGCATGCGCAGAAGCTTCGAGGTTGACGTAATCATCGCTGGGAAAGAGAGAGAGAGAGGAGAGAGAGAGAGGAGAGCGTCTCTCGCGTGACTCGCTCGGTGCTTTGGAACACACACAGCGCAAGAAAGCACCGAGCAATCTGGCATGTATCTCGTGGGTGGACATTACGGTAGGTCGGGAACGATCTTCGTCTCGCGATAATAATCACCCGAATTCTTCTCACCCCATTTATTCCCATGGGCCGCGTTTTTTCTAATTAAAATAACAAAATAGAGAGGAGTGTTGAATTATTGCGAATAAATAGCGAAGGGGTTATGCCACTGTAGAATTTTCGAAAAATCAATTTTTTTTTGCTTTAAAAGGTCCCTTGGGACCTTAAAAATGATGTCCCAAAAGATTATGACCGGGAAAAATTTCTAAGTACTCGATTTTCGAATTTTAGTCGACAGACTTTAAACGCGTTTATCTCAAAACTACTTTTTTCAAGCTGGCTGGACTGATAACTCGAATAATTATGTTCTGATTTACTTAAAATTTTGCACATATCTTTAAAAATACATTGTCTTCGACACTACGTAGGATTTTTTTTTGTTTAGCCTTGGTTCATTTGTTATTAACAATTTTGTGACGATTTTTTAGGCAAATTTTGCACTTTTCACTTCAAAAGTGCGCCATTTTGTCAAAAATCCAAATATCGAAAAAATCCTACGTAGTGTCGAAGACAATGTATTTCTAAAGATATGTGCAAAATTTGAAGTGAATCGGAACATAATTGTCCGAGTTATCGGTCCGGCCGTGGAGCTCGGAAAAACGGAAACGTCATCGCAGAAACGATGCACAACCGCCATTTTGTTACGAATCGCTCCAAAAAAATTATCGTATACAGTCACTGACATGTATGATAAACACCCGTTTTTTTAAATCTCGATATTCATTGCAGTTTTTTTGGAAAAAATTCCCGAAAACAGCCTTTTTTTGGCCTCTACAGTGGCATAACCCCTTAAAGTTTTAGCGATATACGATATATATCGTACATCAGGTAGCGTGTAACGTATGGAATAGACCTTTAGAATCCTCTGATCTTTCTAAAATTTTCAGAGAATACTTTTTAATATATAAACTTTCGAAAAATGCACAAAAAAAAATTGATTTAAACAAAAATTTGAAAGTAGAGAGACCCCTTATTGCGAATAAATCGCGAATTAATAATTCGTCATTTACCCTTATTTATAATAGCGTATTAATAATTCGCTATTTATTCTTATTTATTCTTATTTAAGTAAAACAAATAAAAATTTCGCTTAATAATTCGCGAAAAATGCACAAAAAAAAATCTGATTTAAAAAAAATTGTAAGATAGACCCCTTATTGCGAATAAATCGCCAAATAATAATTCGCTATTTAAGTAAAATAAATAACAATTTCGCTCAATAATTCGCGAAAAATGCACAAAAAAATGTTGATAAAAAAAATGTTCAAAGTACAGGGACCCCTTATTGCGAATAAATCGCGAATTAATAATTCGCCATTTACCCTTATTTATAATAGAATATTAATAATTCGCTATTTAAGTAAAATAAATAAGAATTTCGCTTAATAATTCGCGAAAAATGCACAAAAAACAAATTTTGATTTAAAACAAATTTCAAAGTAGAGAGATCCCTTATTGCGAATAAATCGCGAATCAATCATTCGCCATTTATTCTTATTTATTTTACTTAAATAGCGTATTAATAATTCGCTATTTAAGTAAAATAAATAAGAATTTCGCTTAATAATTCGCAAAAAATGCACAAAAACAAATTTTGATTTAAAAAAATTCAAAGTAGAGAGACCCCTTATTGCGAATAAATCGCGAATTAATAATTCGTCATTTACCCTTATTTATAATAACGTATTAATAATTCACTATTTATTTATTTTTATTCTTATTTATTTGACTTACTAAATTGTTTTTACTAAATTGATAAATTTAATAAATATACTAAATTTATACTAAATTGATAAATTTACTGAATAGCGAATTAATAATTCGCTAATTAGGGAATTAATAATTCGCTATTTAAGTAAAATAAATAAGAATTTCGCTTAATAATTCGCGAAAAATGCACAAAAAAAAATTTTGATTTAAAAAAAATTCAAAGTAGAGAGACCCCTTATTGCGAATAAATCGCAAATTAATAATTCCCCATTTATCCTTATTTATAATAGCAAATTAATAATTCGCCATTTATCCTTATTTATAATAGCAAATTAATAATTCGCTATTTATTCGCCGAGTGGCCAACTTCTTCTTCAGTAAGCTGAGAAGTTGGCCACTCGGCAAGCAGCAGAGGTGGACTCACACGTGCGGCTGTCTCAGCATATCGAGTCGCGCAGAAATCCGCAGCTCGAGCCGAGGAACGAGCGAAGAAGACGAAGGAAGAGAGGAGAGAAGCGAGTAACTCGAGCGCGAAGACGCAGCCCGAAACATTCCGTGATTTCGTATTATATATTGTAGCGCTGCCTCCGACGATATACTACCATCCGAGTCCACATCGGGTATACTGTTTCAGGTCATACGATAAGGGACACGGAGACGCTGAGGATTTGCGAGCTTAGCCGAGATTGTTTATGGACGACGCCGCCGACGCCGCCCACGTCATTTGGTTTACGCCGCCGCTGGGCAGACTTTGACCAACGATTAGTTCAACCCATTTACCATCGAACAACAATAAATGCTAATTTATTTTTTATGGAATTTTTTTTCGTTGTCCATATGGAAATATTTATACGTAAAATATATGTCGCCAAAAAACCGACACTGATGGGTGTGCGGTCGGAGTGCGGCTTCGGCGGTCCCACGAGTTAAGCAGCATTGATTGCGGCCGTAACTTGGATGGGTGACCGCTTAGCCGTGCATCGACTGGCGCATCAAACAGTGAGCGGGAGGCATTTTTTCAGAAACTTTGGTGTCTGCACTTAAGAAGCATGTGTTTCTTTCGTGTATACACTGGAGAATCAGAAACATATATAATGCCGTCTGTACCGGCACGGGTTTTCCGCAGTTTCCCCGCGTGCCCTCGGCAAATGCGGTACAGTGTAGCTAAGTCGGCTGCGGACGCACGGAAGTTAGGTTAGCTTAGCTAAGTGCGGGTAGGGAGTGATAGGAGGGGAAAAAACTAGGGGGGGAGCAAGGTAAAACCCTCACGGGTGTACCTCGGAAACGGAAATAAATTTAAAAAAAAAATATATATATATGTCGCCAAAAAGTTCTATAAGCAACATATATAGAACATATATAAAAATGTATGCAACATATATGCGACATATAGAACTTTTCGGTTACATATATTTTACATATAAATATTTGGTAGCCGGAAAAAAATACCCCCGATAAAATACCCCCTAGAAAAAATACCACTGGACAAAATACCCCTTGGTAAAAATATCCCCGGATAAAATACCCCTTGGTAAAAATACTCCTGGAGAAATTCGCCTGAAAATAAATAATGATCTCCGCTTTAGTTGGGAAATTTGATAAATGTTTCCGTCTAATGTAGACAAAATCGACTAATGATTTCCGCTTTATTTGGGAAATTGGATGAACTGTTATTAGAAGAATTGCATTTTAATAGGATTCTCTTAGACGAATTGTCTTAGACAAATTTTCCGCTAATCATTTTATCCAGTGATATTTTTTCCAGGCGTATTTTTTTAGGAGGAATTTTTACCAAGCGTATTTTTTCCAGGGGGTATTTTTCGGGGGTTTTTTTCCGGGGTTATTGTCTCCAGGGGTATTTTTACCAAAGGGGAATTTTATCCGGGTGTATTTTTACCATTGGGTATTTTATCCGGGGGTATGTTTGCCAAGGGGTATTTTATCTTCTGCAGGGGTATTTTTTTCAGGGGGTATTTTTTCCAGGGCTCATTTTATCGGGGGTATTCTCTCCGGGGGTATTTTTTCCGGGATTCAAATATTTCCATGGGGGTGATATCATTATTATTATTTTCTCTATTTTTTGTTTAATGGAAAAAACGATTACCAAGCACTGTCCAAGCGTTTTCTCATCGAACCACAATAAATGCTAATTTATTTTCTATGGACTCAAATTTTTTTCACATTGATATTATTATTATTATTTTCTTTCTTTTTTTTTACCGGAAAAAAAACAGGAGAAGCGCGAGCAATTAAGAACACGCCAATTACGGCGACTCCGACGACGTCGGTGAATATTTTCCGCGAGAGATTCGTGCGACGTCTGCGTCTCTTTTTTTATCCCTTTTATTATCTTTTTTTATTTTATCTTTTTCGCCTCCTCTCGCCGTCCCTTTTAATATCCGGCGCCAGGCAGCAGCAGCAGCGGCAGCCAACCTGTCGCGGTATGTGCCACTCGTCTCGCCGCTGCAACGCGAAGCGTTGATGGCGGGAAACGTGCGGCTGCTGCTTTTGAGGGAGAGAGGAGAGAGGGAGAGAGAGGGGAAAAGTGAGGGAGAGAGTCGCCATCACCGATGAAGGCTACGAACGCACTGGGGATAATATTCTCCCGGCCTTTGCGTGTACCACCCACACAGTTTTAGGTCCGACATTTTATAATGGAAACGAGGGAGCGAAAAAAAAGAGAGGGAAGAGCTTCCCTCTCTTTTTTTTGGCTTCTCTCTCTCACTTTCTGCTATATTAATGAATGAAGTTGCGATGAATTATACTGAGTTTGCTGATTTTGAGACGAGAAGAGACAAAAAGGGGTTAAGGGGGAAATATCTTTAGAATTTTCAAAAAATCAAAATTTTTTTTTACATATTTCGAAAGTGTGATACCCAAAGAATATACTGACCAAAGGAAAACTCGAAATATTGAATATTTGCGGAGTTATCGGATATAGTATAGAGCGCGGGGACACTGAAAGGCAGAGGAGCGTTGAATTTTTAAACGCGATTATCTCGAAACTACTTTTTCAAAAACTGCTCGTGCTGTAGCTCAAAAAGTTATCGACCGATTTGGATGAAATTTTGAGAGGTTACTCTCAGTAATATTATCGGAAGGATATACCTACATTTTGAAAGTTAGCGTGTAAATAAATAATTTTTTTGGGGTCACATATGTCGAAAAAATGGTCGAAAATTCGACCTTTGGAGTAGGAAGGCTCGCAAATTTTCAATTTTGAACTTTTTCATCATTTTTTAGGTACATTCTTCCCCTTAATATGTCAGTAAACGAATGACACTTATTAAATCGTTTTCCGATAGACAGAAAAAGGGTGACAACTGCAGCACTTTTCGATGTCGCGGACGACAGGTGTCCGTAGACCCTTAATAACGCCGCCATTTTGTTAGTCATCCCAAAAAAAAAAATCTTTTTTAAACTTGACAGTTATAAGAAACTCATGTGCAAATTTGAAAATGATCGGATCATTTTATCCCCTCTAAAAAAATTCCCGAAAAATACCTATTTTTCACGCTCCTAAAGGTATTTCTCCCCTTAATGAATGGAGTTGCATTGAATTCTACTGGGTTTGCTGATTTCGAGACGAGAAGAGACGAGAAGGGGTTAAGGGTGAGGCAAAGGGAGAAAAAGCAGAGGGACCGATGTTATATATATATATGATGCATATATTCGCTGGTAATACGAATATGAATCCCTGGTAGATGTATACAGGGTGATTCAGAATGTTTTTTCCACCCATGGGTATTTGGTAGATAATCGTCTCCTGAGCAAAGTTACTTAAGCGTTTTTCGAAATTCGCAATATTTATTTATAAACAAGCATTAACGACTTTGAATAACTGAACCAATCGGAGCAGTAGAATTTGTCGCGCTCGAATGTTTGTTATCAATTGATATCATTTTACGGAGATTTGGCAACTTCAGTCGATATCGAACATTCGTGCGCGCCAAATTCCGCTGCTCCGATTGGTCCAATTATTCAAACTCGTTAATGCTTGTTTATAAATAAATATTGCGAATTTCGAAAAACGCTTAAGTAACTTTGGTCAGGAGACGATTATCTACCAAATACCCATGGGTGAAAAAAAAACATTCTGAATCACCCTGTATATGTGTAGCTATGTATGTGGCAGTGCGTTACAATGGCAAGGGGGAGGGGGGAGGGGGGGGGGGGGGGAGGCACGCGCTCAGTGCGAACCGAAGGGAGGCACCGGATATGGACTAGACTGCAGCCAGACAAGCCGCAATGGAAATCAATACGCGCGCCGAGTTTCTCTCTGTGCCGCTTTTCCAGCAGCGCGACGACAGTTCGTTGTTTCCTCCCCTCCTCTCTATCCTTATTTTTCCCCGGGACGAGAGTCTGTTGAGACTCGGAGACTCGGATCCCCAACGCTCCTCGCTTCATTGGCCACTGTTGCAGACCATAAAACGAACGTGAGGAGAAATTATATTTTTATTGTCAATTGTTATTATTATTAAGTCAATTGTTATTATTAATAAGTCAATTGTTATTATTAATAAGTCAATTGTTATTATTATGAAGTCAATTGTTATTATTATAAAGTCAATTGTTGTTATTATGAAGTTAATTGTTATTATTATGAAGTCAATTATTATTATTATGAAGTCAATTATTATTATTAAGTCAATTGTTATTATTATGAAGTCAATTGTTATTATTATGAAGTCAATTGATATTATTATTAAGTCAATTGTTATTATTATGAAGTCAATTATTATTATTATGAAGTCAATTATTATTATTATGAAGTCAATTGTTATTATTATAGTCAATTATTATTATTATGAAGTCAATTGTTATTATTATAAAGTCAATTGTTATTATTATGAAGTCAATTGTTATTATTATGAAGTCAATTGTTATTATTATTAAGTCAATTGTTATTATTATTAAGTCAATTGTTATTATTATTAAGTCAATTGTTAGTATTATGAAGTCAATTGTTATTATTATTAAGTCAATTGTTATTATTATTAAATCAATTGTTATTATTATAAAGTCAATTGTTATTACTATTAAGTCAATTGTTATAATTATTAAGTCAATTGTTATTATTATGAAGTCAATTGTTATTATTATAAAGTCAATTGTTATTACTATTAAGTCAATTGTTATTATTATTAAGTCAATTGTTATTATTATTAAGTCAATTGCTATTATTATTAAGTCTATTGTTATTATTATCAAGTCAATTGTTATTATTATTAAGTCAATTGTTATTATTATTAAGTCAATTGTTATTATTATTAAATCAATTGTTATTATTATAAAGTCAATTGTTATTACTATTAAGTCAATTGTTATAATTATTAAGTCAATTGTTATTATTATGAAGTCAATTGTTATTATTATAAAGTCAATTGTTATTACTATTAAGTCAATTGTTATTATTATTAAGTCAATTGTTATTATTATTAAGTCAATTGCTATTATTATTAAGTCTATTGTTATTATTATCAAGTCAATTGTTATTATTATTAAGTCAATTGTTATTATTATTAAGTCAATTGTTATTATTATTAAGTCAATTGTTATTATTATTAAGTCAATTGTTATTATTATAAAGTCAATTATTATTATTATTATTATTAAATGATATTTTTATAATCAAGTTTTGGGCTTGAATTTTTTTTTTTTTAGAATCCTCTAATAAAAGTTCGCGAGCAACCATTGTTGTCGATTTATTCAGCATCTGATTGGTCGTTGAGAAATTGGCAGCAGTTTGAAGTGTTCGTTTGAAAAAATTTGTTTTTGGCGATTTTCTCCGAAATTTTTTTATATTTTTGGGTAAATACCGAGCATTTTTGGAATCAGCGGAAAATTTGCCATCGGATACGGTTTTTTAACTTGGAAAAAAAGTTCTAAAGCTAAAAAACTTCTAAAAATTTGCGATTTTCGAGGGTCAACGTAAAAAATCTTCGTTAAATCGAACATTTTTGTACAAAAAAAAAAATGGCAAGCGGTGTAGGTTGTAAGGATAAAAAATGAGGACAGATGCGACGCGGTCCGAATTTCCGCGACAACCGCCTTCGCCTTTTACGGCTCGAAGGATCTCCGTCGGTGGGTTCGCCGATTTTCAGATTCGACGGTCGCGAGGACGACGAATGCCTTTTAAGGAGCTCGCGCGCCGCGTTTCAGGCCTCTTTCTCTCTGCGATCGAGTCTCGGGTCTCGAGACTCTCGTTTTTTTTATCGTCCCCGAAAAAAAAAAATAAAAAAAAATAAAAATAAAATAAAAAAACGAGAAGAAGAATTGTCAGAAGAATTCTGAAGAACATAATTAATAGGGTTGAGAATTATTAGCTACGCTGGAAGAATTTTCGCACAGCGCTCGAGGACAAAATAATGTTGAAGTTTGCATCGTTGGAATGCAACGAAAATTGAAAAAAAAAAAAAAAAAAAAAAAAAAAAAAAATTATTCTAAGGATTCTGAAATTATTCTAAGGATTCTGAAATTATTTTAACGATTCTAAAAAGTTATTATAACGGATTGATCGTTATAATAACATTATATAGTATATAAAATTTTAATACAAAAAATACAAGAAATACAAAAAAAAATTATAATAAATAATAATAAAAATAATAATTTTCATTTATTTATTTTTTATTTATTTATTTTTTTTTTTTTATATTTTTTTTTTATTTTTTGTATTTTTTTCATTAACAATTTTTTTTTAATTGCTTTCCAACGATGTAATCTTCAATATCATAAAGAAAAATGCGGCCAGCGGCAAAGTCGTTATCGATCTGCTTACGAGTCGCCTCGATTCTTCGTCTTCAAGGGAGAGGAGAAGGGGGTACATACTTTTCGCGTGCTGCAATAGACCAAGTTGTGGGAGGGGGTGGGGGTGGGAGGGGGTGGTGCGCGGTGACCCGGGCAAGAGGGTAGGGTGGGGGTAACCCACCCCCGAGGCTCCACTGCGGGGGTTAAAGCGCCCTCGGCACGCCACGTGGTCGCGTGAAGCGAGTCCGTCGGCTGATCCAGATATTCCAATCGCATTGACGTAGAGAGCGGCAAAGGTTGTGTATGCGGTAAAAGTGAGGGAGGGGGAAGGGTAGCACTGCTGCTATTGCTGCTGCTGTTGGGGGAGCATCGATCCTACACATTTTAATTCTACACATGGGTGATTCTACACAAAAAATTCTACACTATTTTTCCTACACACGATAATGTCCTGCACGAGACATTCTACACATAACTAATTTCAATTTGCAATATCCTACACATACTGTTGATCACAAAAAAATCCAGCTCAGTATATCATACACATTGAAATATTCTGTGTAGATTATTCTACACATGTTAGATCAATAGTTCGTGATCCTACACATATAACGAGTACTAAAGAGGGTACTAAAGAGTTATATGTGTAGGATCACGAACTATTGATCTAAGATGTGTAGAATAATCTACACAGAATATTTCAATGTGTAGGATATACTGAGTTGGATTTTTTTCTGATCAACAGTATGTGTAGGATATTGCAAATTGAAATTAATTATGTGTAGAATGTCTCGTGCAGGACATTATCGTGTGTAGGAAAAATTGTGTAGAATCACCCATGTGTAGGATAAAAATGCACATTTTTAAATGTGAATGTGTGTTTTTTTTAAATACACATTTTTATTCTACACATGGGTGATTCTACACAAAAAATTCTACACATGGGTGATTCTACACAAAAAATTCTACACAATTTTTCCTACACACGATAATGTCCTGCACGAGACATTCTACACATAACTAATTTCAATTTGCAATATCCTACACATACTGTTGATCACAAAAAAAATCCAACTCAGTATATCCTACACATTGAAATATTCTGTGTAGATTATTCTACACATCTTAGATCAATAGTTCGTGATCCTACACATATAATTCTTTAGTAGCCTCTTTAGTACTCGTTATATGTGTAGGATCACGATCTATTGATCTAAGATGTGTAGAATAATCTACACAGAATATTTCAATGTGTAGGATATACTGAGATGGATTTTTTTGTGATCAACAGTATGTGTAGGATATTGCAAATTGAATTTAATTATGTGTGGAATGTCTTGTGCAGGACATTATCGTGTGTAGGAAAAATTGTGTAGAATTTTTTGTGTAGAATCACCCATGTGTAGAATAAAAATTCACATTTTTAAATGTGAATGTGTGTGTTGTGTTTTTTTTAAGACACATTTTTATTCTACACATGGGTGATTCTACACAAAAAATTCTACACAATTTTTCCTACACACGATAATGTCCTGCACGAGACATTCTACACATAACTAATTTCAATTTGCAATATCCTACACATACTGTTGATCACAAAGAAATCCAACTCAGTATATCCTACACATTGAAATATTCTGTGTAGATTATTCTACACATCTTAGATCAATAGTTCGTGATCCTACACATATAACGAGTACTAAAGAGGCTACTAAAGGGTTATATGTGTAGGATCACGAACTATTGATCTAAGATGTGTAGAATAATCTACACAGAATATCTCAATGTGTAGGATATACTGAGTTGGATTTTTTTTTGTGATCAACAGTATGTGTAGGATATTGCAAATTGAATTTAATTATGTGTAGAATGTCTCGTGCAGGACATTATCGTGTGTAGGAAAAATTGTGTAGAATTTTTTGTGTAGAATCACCCATGTGTAGAATAAAAATGTGTAGAAACGACCCTCGCGCCTGCTGCTGCTGCTGCTAGCCTCACTCGCTCACCGGGCAAGTGGGTTTACCGGGCTAGTGGCTGACTGGGTAGTGGAGGCAGTAGCAGTAATATACCTACACACATATACACATATATATACACATACACACACACAGTCGATGAGATCCAGGTCACAAAACAAGTGTCGCAACTCTTGAGCGCCGAGCATGTGCCTCCCCCTCTGCCGTTACCCCCCCCCCCCCCTCCCCCACCCTTCTGTCTTGGGGCCCCAACGCTCACTTATCGGTGAACGCGCCGTTTGTGACCCGGCTATCAATTGCACGTTACGACGCACGTGTCGCGAATGCGGGCTTACATTTTTTTTACTTTTTTTTCAGGTTAAAGGTGGGGGGGGGGGGGGAAGGTAAGGGTAATTCGTGCAAAAAAGCACATTTTTGTATTTTTTTTTTTCACGACACAGTTAAAATCTATGTAATAAAACCAATGGTACATCAAAGTATAACATTAGTAGAAGATTGTGTAAAATTTTCATGAAGAAATGTTTAAAAATACGGCAATGGCAGCATTTATTCAGAAGCGTCTCGGAAAAAAGTAGAATTGCGGAGGCCCTCATCGAGTTCGGTGCTGCTGGATAATCCGAAATAAAAAAATCAAAGTTCTTTCGTTAGATAATCGCTTTCCCCAGGTAACGCCGAGGGGGTTTTTTCGATATTTCAATTTTTCAATTTTTGGGAATGCTTTGAAGGGAAAAACGCGATTTTTTCGAAAAACATTCGGCTATTTTGCTATTGTAAAATAAAAAATGTTAATAAATTCGAAAAAAAACTCTTCGGCGTTACCTCGTAAAATATGTTCAGAAAAAGTATGCAAAAATTCAAAAGGATCGGTGCAGTAGTTTTGACGGTACGATGGGGGCACCGGGACTTTGAAAACGTGAGTTGTGGGAAAAAGGCTTTAAAGTCGCGTTTTCGAGCAGCGAAGGTACAACAATCCGCGAGTAGAAAAATACTCATAACGTCGTCAATTTTGCTCCGATTGACTTAAAATTTGGACACAATATTCTTGAGGTATTATGCATTCAGTAAAAAATATAAAATAAAAATGCAAAAAAAAAATGAATACCCTACCCCCCTCCCCCCTTAATAGATACAACGAAAATAAAGAGCAATTCGCGAGAATAGGATCTTTGCTGCAAAATAAATTTGTGCATTGCAACATTGCTGCAAATGAAATTTTTGCATTGCAAAATTGCTGCAAATGAAATTTTTGCATTGCAAAATTGCTGCAAATGAAATTTTTGCATTGCAAAATTGCTGCAAATAACATTTATACATTACAAAATTGCTTCAAATAAAATTTTTGCATTGCAAAATTGCTTTAAATGGAATTTGCGCATTGCAAAATTGCTTCAAACGAAATTTGTGCATTGCAAAACTGCTGCAAATGAAATTTGTGCATTGCAAAATTGCTGCAAATGAAATTTGCTCTCAGCTGAAAATTCCGACTCTGCCAATTGAATCCAAAGTTCGAGTTGAACGAAAGAGAGACGAGAGACGTGCGAAAGGATCGACGAGGCGACGACGTTCGAATGCGAAACAGGATAACTGTAAAATACGATTAGCCTTTTTTTTTTTTTTTTTTTTTTTTTTTGCATCACGCCCTTCCACCTGTTTATATGACCGAGCTGCGAGCCAGTTGTACCGGGAAAAGCGGGAAATCGAAGTTGGCTCTGAGTCGAGGATCGGCAGAACCGAGCCTCGGCTATCGCTCTGCCCGTTCGCTCGGTTCGCCGATTCTCAGAAGCGATTTTAAAATGCAAATCGCGTGCGAGCCTCGAGGCGTCGATAGTCGCCTCGCAGAGCGCCAATCGCTCTGCGTTTCTACGCTTCGAAGCCTCCAACGAAATCGGTCAAATCGCATAAAATCGTTTAATTTCAAACCCAGATTTTTCACTAAAAATTCATTCGATTTTTAATTAATTCTTTTAATACACTAATGTCAATACAAAATGTTCGATAATTTACATTACTGGAAATTCGATTCATCAGCTGATATGGTAAATTTAAGGGATCGTCACAGTGTGACCCTCCGAAAAATCAATGATTTTCGCGAATTTCTTTTGTTAAGTTGTAATGAACTAATTGGCCTGGTTTTTTTTTAAATAAATAAGTACATTCTTGAAGAATACAAAATGATTTTTTTATGTGCATTTCTTTAATGTATAATAATGATATAAATTGTTTAAATAGCTCGTGTAAAAAAATGGTCCTGCATTATGTCCACGATTGCGGCCGCAATTTTGATCTGAACCAAAAATTTCAAAAAGATTATTAATCTGTAGGAAATTCGCTATCGCGCTATGAGAGCTTTTTTTTATTCTTTAAATTTGACAAAATGGCGGCGGTTTGAACGAAAATTATCGAATTTAGCCCTTTTTTTCGACAGTTTTTCGTAAAAAAAAAATAGGAATATTTAATAAATAAAAAAAGCTTCCACAGCGCGATAGAGAATGACGTTAGAAATGTTCTCTCAAAATTTGAAATCGATATCGTCATAACTCTTCATTTGAGAGTGAACACCGTTTTGAAAAACAACATTCCGAGAAAAACGCGTTTAAAGTGTTGCACACGCCGCACTGTCACGCTGCAATCCCTTTCTCTAAGAAAGGCTGTAGCGACCGAAATAATTCGAATTTCGATAAAAAAATTTAACAGAATTTTTATAACCGTGTATACTATCCGATAATGAAAAAAAAAAAAAAATCGATTTTTTTTTATTTCACACTGTGACGATCCCTTAAGGTCAGAATACATACTTTTGCCGTAAAAAATAAAATAAAAAATATTATTATTATTTGACACACCCTAGTATATATATATATATATATATTTAAAAAAAGCTTACCTTGAATTACAAGACGACAGCCAATCCCATCGATGTATACATATATATTTATGTATCGAAACGTCGCCCCAAAGGAGCACAAGAATATATCCGATTAATCCACTGTTATTATTATTATTATTATTTGTTTTCCTTTATATAGATTTTTGTCTTGCGATTAAAAACCACAACACTTCGTATTAATTCAGCTGTTTCCTCGCGTTTAATATTAATTATCATTAATATTATTACTCTGTTATTTTACCATAATTTTTTGTTCTCGTTATCTGTTAAGTCTGTTGTTATGTTATCAGTTATAAATATAAATCTGCAGGTACTTTGCTGTCCTGGTTCGATTACGTGTCGAGAGGGTCAGATTTGGTGGGGCAGGGATTTTTTTTTTTTTATTTCTTTCAATATTCGAATGTCTTATAATCGTCTATTACGCGGAAACTGTTTTACCGACCGGGATTTTATTTTTATTTTTTTTTCTCGGCGATAGCGTTCGATGAAAATTAATTTCTCGATAATAAACGTTAGTTTGACTCGGGAGGCACTATTGCGCTGTGAAAGGTAAGAGTAGTATTATTATTATTAATATTATTATTATTATTTGTTTGTTTTTTGTATTTTTTTATTTTATATCGAAGGTACTTGTAGGTACGAGGTATTTTTTTTTCAAGGTAGATGTAATATGCGTTATTTATATGTGTGAATTATATGCGCTTTATTTTTTCCCTTTTTTCTCTTTTTTATTTTACACGGGGGCAGTTTTTATTTTATTACCCGAGTTTCACGTTCTTTTTTTTTAATGAGAAGAATATATATATTTACTTTTATTTTTTTTTGACGACGACGACGAAGGTCAGAAGTCGTTATCACCTCCTCTCGTTTCCCCACTCAGCCACATTGCAGTCACCTGCTGAGACGTTCACCGTCACCGAGAGCTCGACCTCCCGCACCATCTGCAACGAGAAAGGTGACGCGCCTTTTATTATTATTATTATTAATTATAAGGTGTTATGCCACTGTAGAGGCCGAAAAAATAGGCTGTTTTCGGGCATTTTTTCCGGAAAAACTGCAATGAATATCGAGATTTAAAAAACGGGTGTTTATTATGCATGTCAGTGACTGTATACGATAATTTTTTTAAAGCGATTCGTAACAAAATGGCGGTTGTGCAGCGTTTCTGCGACGACGTCTCCGTTTTTCCGAGCTCCACGTCCGGACCGATAACTCGGACAATTATGTTCCGATTCACTTGAAATTTTGCACATATCTTTGGAAATACATTGTCTTCGACACTACGTAGGATTTTTTCGATCTTTGGATTTTTAACAAAATGGCGCACTTTTGAAGTGAAAAGTGCAAAATTTGCCTAAAAAATCGTCACAAAATTGTTAATAACAAATGAACTAAGGCTAAACAAAAAAAATCCTACGTAGTGTCGAAGACAATGTATTTTCAAAGATATGTGCAAAATTTCAAGTGAATCGGAACATAATCGATTCGTAACAAAATGGCAGTTGTGCATCGTTTCTGCGACGACGTCTCCGTTTTTCCGAGCTCCACGGCCGGACCGATAACGCGGACAATTATGTTCCGATTCACTTGAAATTTTGCACATATCTTTAGAAATACATTGTCTTCGACACTACGTAGGATTTTTTTCGATATTTGGATTTTTAACAAAATGGCGCACTTTTGAAGTGAAAAGTGCAAAATTTGCCTAAAAAATCGTCACAAAATTGTTGATAACAAATGAACTAAGGCTAAACAAAAAAAAAATCCTACGTAGTGTCGAAGACAATGTATTTTCAAAGATATGTGCAAAATTTCGAGTGGATCGGAACATAATTGTTCGAGTTATCGGTCCGGCCAGCTCGAAAAAAGTAGTTTTGAGATAAACGCGTTTAAAGTTTGTCGACTAAAATTCGAAAATCGAGTACTTAGAAATTTTTCCCGGCCATCATCTTTTGGGACATCATTTTTAACGTCCCAAGGGACCTTTTGCAAAAAAAAAATCGATTTTTCGAAAATTCTACAGTGGCATAACCCCTCAAATAAAAAATATCGCGGCTTATATCGTCACGTGGCACGTGTCACTGCGCATGCGCAAACCATAACCCAGGGTCGAGGTACCAAAACACTACCTGCGGCCTCTGTAATAGCCGTGAAACCATTTTTGCCACCGCAACGTCACCGCGTAACCTCGATTATCGAGACTCGTCGTCGTAATTTCGATTCACCCTTTTCAAGAGACGTGAAAAAAAAAATAGCTGCGTGCGCACGTAACGACCGACATCGACACAGAAGACGCATGTCGTCGGTGTTTTTTCGCACGCAACTCGAGTGACGAGGCGAGGGTTACGGTCCCGAGTTATTTTTAATGCGACCCTTTGCCTATACAATCTGCCATCGCTCGTTCACACACACATATATATATACTATACTACATATACACACACATGTATAATATAGTACATGCATAGTCGGTGCGTTCCGACCTCTCTGACCAGGAGCGGTGTTAACCTTTTTGCCGCCCTAGGGCTCAAAAATATTGGCGCCCTTTTCGTCGAAAAAGCGAATAAAGACAGGTATTTTTTGTGGGGGAGCATCGATCCTACACATTTTCATTCCACACATGGGTGATTCTACACAAAAAATTCAACACAATTTTTCCTACACACGATAATGTTCTGCACGAGACATTCTACACATAACTAATTTCAATTTGCAATATCCTACACATACTGTTGATCACTAAAAAATCCAACTTAGTATATCCTACACATTGAAATATTCTGTGTAGATTATTCTACACATCTTAGATCAATAGTTCGTGATCCTACACATATAACTCTTTAGTCCCCTCTTTAGTACTCGTTATATGTGTAGGATCACGAACTATTGATCTAAGATGTGTAGAATAATCTACACAGAATATTTCAATGTGTAGGATATTGCAAATTGAATTTAATTATGTGTAGAATGTCTCGTGCAGGACATTATCTTGTGTAGGAAAAATTGTGTAGAATTTTTTTGTGTAGAATCACCCATGTGTAGAATAAAAATGTGTAGAAACGACCCTCGCTCGGGCCTACCGGGCCTAGTAGTAAATCCGCCCCTGTCTCTGACTTTACGTGGGGCAACGTGGGACGGCGGACAATTCGCGGCACGAAGCGAAGGGAAGGGGGGGAAGGGAAGGGAAGGGAGAAGGGTCGACGCCGAGGCAACACGTGCGTGACCGCGCGCCGCTCGGCTCGACGCGCTCGTCGCGCACGCATCGGCCACGCGCATTGGCTGCAAACCGCTGCGCGTCGCTCACACATTCCCCGAGTTATATGATGTATGTGCCGCGTGTTACAGGTACCTTCAGGTTCATGTATTTATATAGCTATGGATACGAGGCATAGCTATAGATATATAGATATACAGCTACAGGTAACCGGGGAATAGCTATAGATATATAGATATATAGCTACAGGTAACCGTAGCTATATATCTATAGCTATGCCTAGTTGAGGCATAGTTATAGATATATAGGTATATAGATTAGGGTGTTTCAAATAATAATAATAATATCTTTTATTTTCTTTTTTACGGCAAAAGTATGTATTTTGACCTTAATACACACCTCCCATGCAGAAAACGCGCCTAAATATATATATATTTTTTTTAATTCGAAATTTCATGTAATAAAAAGACCTCGGTTGAGGCACCTTTGAACATCATTTGCCAGCGAACTCCTTTGGCACAGTTGATTTTTAGGTCAACCTCTCGAGTTTAAGCCATGAAGACCAATGAAAAGTGCGATAATTAGTAGTAAAAATCAGAAAAACAAAAAAATTGTATTTCTCGGGTTATCGAGGAAAAGTAAAAAAATCCGAAGATTATCGCACTTTTGTTTGGGCTTCGTGGCTTAAACTCAACGGGTTGACCTTACAATTGACTGTGCCAAAGGAATTCGCTGGCAAATAATGTTTAGAGGTGCCTCAATCGAGGTCTTCTTATTACACGAAATTTCGAATTAAAAAAAATATATATATATTTAGGCGCGTTTTCTGCATGGGAGGTGTGTATTGAGGTCAGAATACATACTTTTGACGTAAAAAAGACAAAAAAATTATGTTCTTTTTTTGACACACCCTAATATACAGCTACAGGTATCCGAGACATAGCTATAGATATATAGCTACAGGTAACCGAGACATAGCTATAGATATACAGCTACAGGTAACCGAGCCATAGCTATAGATATATAGCTACAGGTAACCGAGACATAGCTATAGATATACAGCTACAGGTAACCGAGACATAGCTATAGATATATACAGGGTGATTCAGAATGTTTTTTCCACCCATGGGTATTTGGTAGATAATCGTCTCCTGAGCAAAGTTACTTAAGCGTTTTTCGAAATTCGCAATATTTATTTATAAACCAGCATTAACGAGTTTGAATAACTGAACCAATCGGAGCAGCAGAATTTGGCGCGCACGAATGTTCGATATCGACTGAAGTTGCCGAATCTCCATAAAACGATATCAATTGATACCAAACACTCGAGCGCGCCAAATTCTACTGCTCCGATTGGTCCAGTCATTCAAACTCGTTAATGCTTGTTTATAAATAAATATTGCGAATTTCGAAAAACGCTTAAGTAACTTTGCTCAGGAGACGATTATCTACCAAATACCAATGGGTGGAGAAAACATTCTGAATCACCCTGTATAGCTACAGGTAACCGAGACATAGCTATAGATATACAGCTACAGGTAACCGAGACATAGCTATAGATATATAGCTATATAGGTACAGATAACCGAGGGCTTCGAGGGTCGTCTGAAAATACATCGATTGACGTGGGTTGTAAAAGTCGAGGAGTGTGTTTGTAAAGTCGAGACACTGTAGACGCGTTCGACTGTACGAAAAACGTACCCGAGTGACCCGCGTCGCCGACATCGACGCCAACGCCGCCGACGGTGCAGATGGGGCCCAGACCTACGTCAACGCAGCGCCGCCGCTGCGCATTAACGAGGGCAATGGGTCTCTGCGCATGCGCGCATGCGCGTAACGAGAGTCGTAAAGTCGCGCAAAAAAATTGCGCATCTTTCTCGCGCATTTTAAATCTACGTCGCGTTATCGTCGTCGACTGTATTATTATCGATAGAGAGAGAGAAACATTGCCGAGAATAACGTTGAAGAAGTTTGCATCGTTGGAATGCAACGAAAATAATTTTTTTAATTATACCAACGATTCTAAAAGTATTTACGATTTTTTTTATTTATTATTTTTATTTATTTAATTCATTTATTTTTATACCATTTTATTTATTTATTCAATTTATTTATAACCATCAATCGTTAAAATAATTTTGTATACTCAATAGGATCCTTTGGGTTCATTAGAATAATTTATCTTTTTTATTTTCGTTGTTTTTCAACGATGTAATAATTATGTTGTCTTCAACATAATTTTCGAGAGCAGTTGGTATTTTTTCTGCGGTGAATTTTTGCAGGTAATTCGATTGGCCGAAATAAAAAGAGTAATTTGGGTCGCGGTTTTTTTCTTTTTTTTTTTTTTTCTTTTTATTATAGAGTGTACAGAAGCGTAGACAGCGGTTCACGTAACGCGCGTAAATAATATGTAAATGGGGGAAATGGCAATGGTGAGAGAAAGAGAGAGACGACGCACGCACTTCCGGACAGATGTTGCGGCTCTGAGCCCGCATTGTGCGTTCTTCCCCCCTTAAATTTATTCGCTTCTCGCTTTTACCGCGTCTGGATCGCCGAGTCAAGCGTTACGGCGATTTTCGTTGAGTCGATAGTTCGTGAAAAAAAAAAAAAAAAAAAAAAAAAAAATCGACGTGAGTAGAGATGCGAGGTCCATTTTGTGACGGTCAAATGCCCGTCACAAGACCGTCAAATGATCGTCAAATGACGCGTACAAAAATGACCAATTTATTTGTGACCGATTATTTAAAATTGCCGCCAATTGCGCGTGTTTTTGGTTTGAGTCCGAATGGTCGATACCTGCATAAAAAATTCAGGAAATCATCAAAAAATTGTCTAAATGCTCGGTAAATGTTATATATCGGCTGATCTACGTTAAAAGTCACGATCTTCAATGTTTAGCTTCAATATTGACTTACGTATTTGAATTCAACGTTAAACAATTTGTGACCAAATTTGTGACCAAAAAATAAAAGACCGTCATTTCGCAACTAGATAGGTGTTTTGGTCACTTTTGGACCGTCACAAGACTGTCAAATGATCGTCAAATGACGCGTACAAAAATGACCAATTTATTTGTGACCGATTATTTGAAATTGCCGCCAATTGCGCGAGTTTTTGGTTTGAGTCCGAATGGTCGATACCTGCATAAAAAATTCAGGAAATCATCAAAAAATTGTCTAAATGCTCGGTAAATGTTATATATCAGCTGATCTACGTTAAAAGTCACGATTTTCAATGTTTAGCTTCGATATTGACTTACATATTTGAATTCAACGTTAAACAATTTGTGACCAAATTTGTGACCAAAAAATAAAAGACCGTCATTTCGCAACTAGATAGGTGTTTTGGTCACTTTTGGAACGTCACAAGACCGTTAAATGATCGTCAAATGACGCGTACAAAAATGACCAATTTATTTGTGACCGATTATTTAAAATTGCCGCCATTTGCGCGTGTTTTTGGTTTGAGTCCGAATGGTCGATACCTGCATAAAAAATTCAGGAAATCATCAAAAAATTGTCTAAATGCTCGGTAAATGTTATATATCAGCTGATCTACGTTAAAAGTCACGATTTTCAATGTTTAGCTTCAATATTGACTTACATATTTGAATTCAACGTTAAACAATTTGTGACCAAATTTGTGAGCAAAAAATAAAAGACCGTCATTTCGCAACTAGATAGGTGTTTTGGTCATTTTTGGAACGTCACAAGACGCTCATCGAAATGACCGTCATTTTTACTTCGACTAAATGGGCAAAAAAAATGACGCCACAAGACCGTCAAATGAAGGTCATTTCTTGGTCCTTTGACCGATTCTAAAAATGACCGTCATTTCGCATCTCTAAATGTGAGAGTAGTCGAATAGAAGAGGAAGAGGAAGAGAAACTTGGAATGTGAGAAAGAGAGAAAAAGATAGATAGAGACAAAGAGGGGAGAGAGGAAGAAGGGAGACAGCGGAACGGCGGAGGTATCGTAATACAATACTATCAGTTGAACTTGAGATACTTATGAATGACCTTGACTGGCTTTTTTTTCTCTCTGTCTCTTTTTTGCTCCCGCCGACGACGGAAAGTTCTGCGTACGAACCATTGTTTTTGTCGAAGAAACGGTCAATTACTGGGACATTCGGTTTACAAACGATGTCGCAGTCGATTTGAGACTCGACTCTCGAATGTTTCCTACACTGTTAAAAATCAACGGTGTCAAACGCTGCTGGTGTGGACGTTTTTCCTAGTGTTACATATTACAGTGTTAATAGTAACACTTTTTACGGTGTTAAAATTAACACCAGCCGTATCGTGAAATTTTTCCTGTGTTACCGACGAAACATTGTAACACTTTTCGCTTCAAAGGCACGAATGCAAGTTTCATGTGTGATTTTTTATTATCTCGTGAATGAATTAGTCGCTTTTCTCAGTTTTTATCGAAAAATTGAAGAAAAAAATCGATTTTTTCATTACAGATTCCTCTACCGGGTAATTGATCTGTAATTTTTTTTGTTCGAAAATCAAAATTCTGACTAATTCATAAACGAGATTCACATTACTGGCGTCTGTATTTCAATTTTCGCTTCGATCCGTTGATAATTCGCGAAAAACGGCACTTCTGACTTTTTGGGGCGAAAGTCGGTATTTCAGACTCAGTTAACAACGCTCATTATCACCGTGATTGGTGTGGACCTATATAGACAACGACTTGGTGTTGTTTTTAACACCGGATTTTTAACAGTGCGTTGCTGATATGCGAAACATTTTATACAAGAGCCAAAATCGCGAGAGTTGCACGGTCTGAATGAAATAACTACACTGGTAAAAATCTACGGTGTCAAACGCTGCTGGTGTGGACGTTTTTCCTAGTGTTACATATTACAGTGTTAATAGTAACACTTTTTACGGTGTTAAAATTAACATCAGCCGTTACGTTAAATTTTTCCTGTGTTACCGACGAAATATTGCAACACTTTTCGCTTTAAAGGCACGAATGCAAGTTTCATGTGTGATTTTTTATTATCTCGTGAATGAATTAGTCGCTTTTCTCAGTTTTTATCGAAAAATTGAAGAAATAAATCGATTTTTTCATTACAGATTCCTCTACCGGGTAATTGATCTGTAATTTTTTTTTTTTCGAAAATCAAAATTCTGACTAATTCATTAACGAGATTCACATTACTGGCGTCTGTATTTCAATTTTCGCTTCGATCCGTTGATAATTCGCGAAAAACGGCACTTCTGACTTTTGAGGTGAAAGTCGGTATTTCAGACTCAGTTAACACCGCTCATTATTACCGTGATTGGTGTCAACCTATATAGACACTGACTTGGTGTTGTTTTTAACACCGGATTTTTAACAGTGCGTTGCTGATATGCGAAACATTTTATACAAGAGCCAAAATCGCGACAGTTGCACGGTCTGAATGAAATAACTACACTGGTAAAAATCTACGGTGTCAAACGCTGCTGGTGTGGACGTTTTTCCTAGTGTTACATATTACAGTGTTAATAGTAACACTTTTTACGGTGTTTAAATTAACACCAGCCGTTTTCGTTAAATTTTTCCTGTGTTACCGACGAAACATTGTAACACTTTTCGCTTTAAAGGCACGAATGCACGTATCATGTGTGATTTTTTATTATCTCGTGAATGAATTAGTCGCTTTTCTCAGTTTTTATCGAAAAATTGAAGAAAAAAATCGATTTTTTCATTACAGATTCCTCTACCGGGTAATTGATCTGTAATTTTTTTTTGTTCGAAAATCAAAATTCTGACTAATTCATTAACGAGATTCACATTACTGGCGTCTGTATTTCAATTTTCGCTTCGATCCGTTGATAATTCGCGAAAAGCGGCACTTCTGACTTTTTGAGGTGAAAGTCGGTATTTCAGACTCAGTTAACACCGCTCATTATCATCGTGATTGGTGTGGACCTATATAGACAACGACTTGGTGTTGTTTTTAACACCGGATTTTGAATAGTGTAGTCGCCAGGTCGCTCTCGAGGAGAGCTCGAGGAGAGCTCTTCGGCGGACACGTTCGACGCGATGGCCGCCGGCCAATCTTCGTCTCGGCCGAGGCTGCGGTAGGTTTACTAAACGCGCATTTCTCGACCGTTGCATAAGCGGTGTCGCTTTGCCATTTTTCCTCTCCTTTTTCTGCGGCCGCGCGTTTCTCTCCCACCGACCGAGAAACGTGCGTCTTCGGTCGTCTTCGCTGACCAAAGGTTCAATTTTTTTTTTTTTTTTTTTTTTTTTTTTTTTTTTTTTTTTTTTTTTTCAAATCCTTTTCTCCATTTTCCCACCGCGAATTGAATTACATTGTGGTAAGACAAAAACGTGACGTAAAAAAAACGTGTCTAGAGTCTCACAAAAAAAAAGCGTGACTTTTGCGTTAGGACTAAAGTCACACAGTGTGATTTTAATTTTTTCACTAAAATCACACAAAATTTGAGTGACTTACAATTATTTGCAAAAATCACGTAAAATTGACGATTTTAGTCTTGACGCAAAAATCACGCTTTTTAAAAATAACAAGCAGTGTTAAGGGAGTCTGAAACACCGACTTTCACCTCAAAAGGTCAGAAGTGCCGTTTTTCGCGAATTATCAACGAATCGAAGCGAAAATTGAAATACCGACGCCAGTAATGTGAATCTCGTTAATGTATTAGTCAGAATTTTGATTTTCGAACAAAAAAAATTACAGATCAATTCTCCGGTAGAGGAATCCGTAATGAAAAAATCGATTTTTTTCTTCAATTTTTCGATAAAAACTGAGAAAAGCGACTAATTCATTCACGAGATAATAAAAAATCGCACATGATACGTGCATTCGTGCCTTCAAAGCGAAAAGTGTTACAATGTTTCGTCGGTAACACAGGAAAAATTTAACGAAACGGCTGGTGTTAATTTTAACACCGTAAAAAGTGTTACTATTAACACTGTAATAAGTAACACTAGAAAAAATGTCCACACGAGCAGCGTTTGACACAAAGAGCTGGTGTTACTTTAACACCGTAAAAAGTGTTACTATTAACACTGTAATAAGTAACACTAGGAAAACGTTCACACCAGCAGCATTTTTTTTTTGTGTGACTCTAGACATGGCGGAAAAAAAAAAAAAAAAAAAAAAGCTCGAGCATTTTATCGTCACTGAACCTTTGGTTATTTTCGTGAGAAACTTTGTTACGCGATAGCGACGAGCGCGTTGTTATGATTATTACGATCGCTCGGCGGCCAAAGTCCGGAGTAGAAATAGCGGAAAAACTGAGGCGCGAGATAGTAAAACGGCGACTATCGGCGATCTGGCGGCGTGCGAAGTGCCGCGACTGATACGACGCCGGGAAAATACCGAATAAACTGACCTATACCAACGTCGATGTTACGACTTCCGTCGAATGACCCCGGACGCGATAAATATTGATACGCCGCTCGCCGATGCGGCGACCTGCATCGGACGTCGGAGTTGTATGCAGATGATTTTTTTTTTTTTTTTTTTTTTTTTTTCTTCAGAGCGCTCGCATTTGCAAAATGCATTGGGTGGGGGTCAAAATAGGGTATGACCAAAATAGTGAATGGCTAAAATTGCGAAAATGAAAATAATGAACGTGTGAATCTAGAATGGTCATCATTACAGAATTCGCTATTTAAGCCATTCATTATTTAAATAATTGACTATATTGACCCCCCATTTTATTAAAGTGCAGTTAAAATAGTGAATGGCTAAAATTGCGAAATTAAAAATAATGATCGTCTGAATCTAGAATGGTCATCATTACAGAATTCGCTATTTAAGCCATCCATTACTTAAATAATTTACTATGTTGACCCCCCATTTTATTAAAGTGCAGTTAAAATAGTGAATGGCTAAAATTGCGAAATTGAAAATAATGTACGTCTGAATCTAGAATGGTCATCATTACAGAATTCGCTATTTAAGCCATTCATTATTTAAATAATTTACTATGTTGACCCCCAATTTTATTAAAGTGCAGTTAAAATAGTGAATGGCTAAAATTGCTAAATTGAAAATAATGAACGTCTGAATATAGAATGGTCATCATTTTAGAATTCGCTATTTAAGCCATTCATTATTTAAATAATTGACTATGTGGACCCCCAATTTTATTAAAGTGCAGTTAAAATAGTGAATGGCTAAAATTGCGAAATTAAAAATAATGAACGTCTGAATCTAGAATGGTCATCATTACAGAATTCGCTATTTAAGCCATTCATTATTTAAATAATTGACTATATTGACCCCCCATTTTATTAAAGTGCAGTTATAATAGCGAATGATCAAAATAGCGAATGACTAAAATGGCAAATTTCATAATGATGGCTATTCTAGATTCAGACGTTCGTTATTTTTAATTTCGCTATTTTAGCTATTCACTATTTTGGACATTCGCTATTTTGACCCCCATCCAATGCATTGTCCGAAAAAGTATGTTGCAAAGTGAATTTCACTCGCGATAAAAATATGACAGGTTTTGTACCAGTGACTGACCGACTATTTACAAACAGGGTCATTCACTGGGACGGCGCGTTCACCTTCGGCAACCGGCTGCTATTTCGAGTCCAGCTAAACCGAGAACCACTGTTGCTTTACGAGCTCTATTAAAGCTATTAGCTGACGCACACGTTTGGATTTTCCTGTCGAACCAGCGGCGCTCTTCGCGAGTTTACGGCAGACCAGGACGCCGGTGGTTGGCTTTGGCTTACGTCTTGCATTATTGTCCCGCGACTCGCAGCACCTTTTCCATCGAGCACCGGAAACACGCCGCATACAAATTTGTACTTTAAAAAATTTATACTTTGTTCGCGACTTCTACCAAATTGTTTTTGGTAAAATCTTTTGTTTTTGGTAAAAGACGTAAATAAAATACATTTTTTTAAATGATCTGTTTTGATTATTTTTACGGTAAACTGTGTTGAATTACGAAAATGTTGACCTAGTTATTTTTGTCGATATTTTATCCACTTGATGTCAGATTTTTTTTAATTTTTTTTTTTTTTTTAATTTTTTTTTGCAATAGCGTGCGTAAAACTCGACTTTTCGGGACGGTTTCGCGTGCGTAAAGTGCTCCTTTTCCACACCCATGCGTAAAATAAACGCTCGTGCGTAAAGTTTTACTTAACGCACTCTCATTTACTTTACGCACTCGTGCCGGAAAACGAGTACTTTACGCACGCGAAATCGCCCCGAATAAAACTCGTTTACGCACCGCTATTGCAAAAAATAGGATGTACAACTCGTGCGAAAATAACCTACTTTGCGCACTTGTTGCACAATATACTATTATGGATCTACCAAATATGACAATAAAATTCTCAAAAAATGCACAGATGCTCCATTTCACATAGTCAATGATATAAAAAAATTAGGCGAGTATTGAAGTCGGTAGGGTTTTTTTCTGTGCGAAATATCGTGGAATGACCCATATATAGTCAGTCGCGATTGCGATAGGCGCAGGTAAGTAAATTCACAGGGGACACAATTTATCGACTACGCTCTCGGCGGCAGCTGGATAGCAATTTATCGACGCGTCTTCTTCAGTCCCATGCAGAACCGATGCCGCCAATTAAAGGTACAACGCGTTCTCCTCTCCCTTTGATCAAACCGAGTCTCGCGACTAGCGCGAACTGTTTATTGTCCTCCTCGTTACAAACATCTTTACGATAAGTTATCGCGATGCTATATATATTTGTAGGTGCGGATTATAATTATTTCCTGCGAGACAGAATAAAGAGGGGGCGTCCGAGTTAAAATTTAAACCCTTCAAATACCCTTAGTTAAATAAAAATGGGTAAAATATGCCACTTTTGGAGGTTTATGGGAGAATGGGGCAATGGCGTACAGTGGATAATGCCGAACACCCTTATTACAACTGACATAGAGGGGATGACATCAAAACGCATGTTCTAACTTTTCACTCATACCAAAACTAAGTAATTAAGCCTTACTTGATAAATGTATCGGCTGTAGAAAAGTATTTATCAAGAAATATTGATTTACGTCATTTTGCATCTATGAACCTGTAATATTTGATTTAGAAATACTATTATTTTCTGTAAACTGACCTATAAGTAATTGTAACCCGCAATTTTGTTGGTCCTTTAACACCAATTTGCACGTTAAAAAGATTGGAATATTGATATGTGCGGTTTCTATGAGATTAAACAAATTACTTGTCATTGTGGGTAATGCCGAACACCCAGTTTTAAACAATAAAAAAAACTTAATTCATCACTATATTAACTGATAACGTTTATTTAAGTAAAGAACAAAATGTATGGCGCTTAATCTATTTATTATACGTGAAATTTCAGAAAATGAGTACTATTTACGAAAATAACGTTTTTTTGTAATATTGCAATTATATATATATTTTTTTTGTAGAAACGATTATAATTTCTGATTTCTAATCAAAATGATTTATTGGCCATGATAGAAATCTAATTCGATGATTCTATTTAAAATTGTGCATGGTGTTCGGTAATGCCGTACATTGCGATATTTTTTTCAAGTCCATAAAAAAAGATATTCGATTAAAAATTCTGTCTAAGACTTTCAGGCATTGTTTAGTTAATATATCAAAGTTCCCTTAGCGAATTGGTTCACCTACGATACGTCATTTTTAACCGGAATATATAAGTTCTCGCTTAGATGTTCGCCATTTCCCCGTTCTCCCCTACACAGAAAAAAATCAGTAGGGTGAATGCACCAGTGAATGAACAGTCACCAGTGAATGAACAACAGCTTTTTGAGAGCTCATAAGCAATTATAACGACTTGGCTGAACATTAGATTCTTAATTTGTTTATTTTTTAGCTATCCACTGCGATTATTTTGTTGCAGAGGCTTATTTTCGACTAAAAATGTAGGTTAGATCGGCCCGTTCATTTACTGGTGTTTTCGGATTTTCGGCTTTTTGTATTTATTTTTATATATTTTGCGATTAAAATATGAGATTTTTTTTGCTTTATCACATATTTTGACAATCTGGTGACCCGTTCCAATTTTCGCAAATAATTGGAAAATATTGCATTGTATAAAAACTTATGATAAACAAATCGTTCTGCTTAACTGTTCATTCACTGGTGCCTTTACCCTAGTTGCGGCTACCAATCATTGGTTAGATCTACTAAAATATTGGTTGCATTGGTAATCACAACTATTAATTTTTCTCAGTGTAATATCTGCCACTTTCAGAGGTTTTGAGGAGTGTCAAGAACCTTGCGGGACTACCACATTTAGGTTTTGAAGAGGGTCTACATTTTAACTTGGACGGTGATACGTGTTGATGAAAACGTTTTAGCCGTCCGCCAATTGCGTTGCGCAATCCGCTCGTCTCTCTAAACCTGAGTCTGGCTGCAGCAGCAGCAGCAGCAGCAGCAGCAGCAGCAGCAGCAGCGAAGAGGCGACGACGGCGTCAATCGGCCCCTCAACCACTCCCAAAGCCCATTACTAATTCACCGGGCATCCTAGAATAAAAATGCATCCTCGGCTATTGTCCCTCCGGCCGCCTGCCTGACTGCTGGCCTGGCTGCCTGGCTGCTTCCCTCTCTGCATTCGGACAGCCGCATTCCCTCTGCTGACTCGTCTCGTTTTTTTTTCTCTCCGCGTCTACCTTTCTCTAACCTTGAACGCTGCGTTTTGCGTTTCGCGTTTCCTCTCATTTTTGTCTATATCGACGAACAGCCGAAAACATTTTTTCGAGTCGTCGTCGATGCGAACCGAGAAATCTCGGTGCACTTTTTAAAAATCCGGTGTTAAACATTTTCCTCATTTTTTTTTTTTTTTCGTTATTTTTTATCAATGACATCCTTGGCGATAAATAAGATACTTGATATTCTCATTACACTGTTTTTAACACCGGCTAATGCAAAATTCGTCTAATGCACAATTCGTCTATATATAGACACCGACTTGGTGTTGTTTTTAACACCGGATTTTTAACAGTGTAATGAGAATTTCGAGGATCTTATTTATCGCCAAGGACTTCGTTGATAGAAAAAAATAACGAAAAAATAAAAATAAAAAATGGAGGAAAATAAATCGTTTTAACACCGGATTTTTATAGGTCCACACCAATTATTATGATAATAAGCGGCGTTAAGGGAGTCTGAAACACCGACTTTCACCTCAAAAGGTCAGAAGTCCCATTTTTCGCGAATTATCAACGAATCGAAGCGAAAATTGAAATACACACGCCAGTAATGTGAATCTCGTTACTAAATTACTCAGAATTTTGATTTTCGAACAAAAAAAATTACAGATCAATTCCCCGGTAGAGGAATCTGTAATGAAAAAATCGATTTTTTTCTTCAATTTTTCGATAAAAACTGAGAAAAGCGACTAATTCATTCACGAGATAATAAAAAATCACACATGAAACCTGCATTCGTACCTTTAAAGCGAAAAGTGTTACAATGTTTCGTCGGTGACACCGGAAAAATTTAACGTAACGGCTAGTGTTAATTTTAACACCGTAAAAAGTGTTACTATTAACACTGTAATATGTAACACTAGGAAAAACGTCCACACCAGCAGCGTTTGACACCGTGTTATAATATTTATTCGGTAACACAGGATAAATTTAACGAAACGGCTGGTGTTAATTTTAACACCGTAAAAAGTGTTACTATTAACACTGTAATATGTAACACTAGGAAAAACGTCCACACCAGCAGCGTTTGATTTTTAGCAGTGTGTCGACCGGAGAAAACCGGCGGCATCCCGACGAAGGCGGCGAGACTCGAGAACCGACGACATTGAGCTGCTTCGCAGCTCAATGTCGTCGGCTCGGATAGTACAAAACGGGGGAAAGCGATGCAGCTACGAGACGCAGCGGCTGAGCCGGTCGGAGCGAAAAACATCGAACCCCAACTGTGTGTCCATCTCCCTTTCTCTCTCTCGCATTCTCCTCTTCCGTCGCTTCCTCTTCTGTTACACTCGCGAGTCACCGACGACGCCTGCCCCCCTCCCCCCCCCACCCCCCCCCCCCTCCCGGTCCCTCTTTGCCGGGCACGTACGAGAGACTATACCTAGTAGACCAGTCGGTTCGCCAGCCGCTATCGCCCGCATCGTTCGCACCGCGCGCGCGTCGTCGTCGTCGTCGTCGTCGTCGTCGTCCCCCGCGGCCGAGTCGAGTCGAGAGCCGAGTGCAGTGGGTATGTGGGCTAAGCGGCACAGTCGTTGGCCGCTTGGTATGGAAAGCAAATTGCGTCTGCGGAAAATTCGTCTAAGGCGATTCGACTAAAGGGCAATTGATATAAAGCACAATTCGTCTAATAATAATTTGTCTAAAGAACAATTCGTCTACTAATAATTTGTCTAATGCACAATTCGTCTAATAATAATTTGTCTACAGCACAATTCGTCTATTAACAATTCGTCTGAAGTACAATTGATGTAAAGCACAATTCGTCTAATGCATAATTCGTCTAAAGTACAATTCGTCTAATTCACAATTCGTCTAAAGCACAATTCGTCTAATGCACAATTCGGCTAATACAAAATTCGTCTAATGCACAATTCGTCTAATTCACAATTCGTCTAATAACAATTCATCTGATCACGATTCGTCTAATAAAAATTCGTGTAAAGTACAATTCGTATAATGCACAATTCGTCTGATAACAATTCGTCCAATAACAATTCAAAATTCGAAGAAAATTTCCTACTAAAAATAGAAAACATTTCCGATATAGTTGAGAAATACGAATTATTATTAGATGAATTGTCTTTTTTACGATTTGTTATAAAACGAATTGTATTTTAGTCGGATTGTTTTAGACGAATTTTCCGCAAATCGAAGCTTGCATCGTTGGAACGCAAAGAAAATAAAAAAATAGATACATGTTCCAACGATGCCAAAATTATTCTAACGATTCTGAAAGGTTCTTATAATGATTAATCGTTATAATAACTTTTTATACCCAGCACGATCTTTTGGGTTCGTAAGAATAATTTTTTTTTAATTTTCGTAGCATTCCAAAGATGCAAACTTCAACACCATAGAATGTGCACATAGAAAATGCACCGTGCACTAAAAAAAATTAGTAGTTGTGGCTACCAATCATTGGCGACATCTATCAAAAAATTTGTTGCAGTTACTAAAATATTGGTAGCTCTGACCAACGATTGGTAATCACAACTATTAATTTTTCTCAGTGTGATGCGAATTTCTACGAATCGTACACCTGGAAAAAAAAAGATGTCACGAGACTCCATCAGCGGCGATGACTTTCTCCAAACAAATTTCGGAGCAGCTCTGCAGCTGCGACCGAAATTTGGCCGCCGTCGAAAATCATTCGACACACGAAATTCGAGAAAGTGGTGACGTTCAATATGTTTTTTTCTTGCATCAATTCAACTGTATAAATAATAACAGTAGTAATAGGAAGATTATTTAAATCAATTAATATTAATAATTTTTTCTTGCATCGACTCAACTGCATAAATAATAATAGTAGTAATAGAACGATTAATTAGATCAACTAATATTAATAATTTTTTCTTGCATCGACACAACTGCATAAATAATAATAGTAGTAATAGGACGATTATTTAGATCGATTAATAATAATAATTTTTTCTTGCATCGACTCAACTGCATAAATAATAACAGTAATAATAGGACGATTAATTAGATCAAATAATAATAATTTTTTCTTGCATCGACTCAACTGCATAAATAATAATAGTAATAATAGAACGATTAATTAGATCAATTAATATTAATAATGACGTTGATAACCAACGGATTAATATAGTTGCAGCTGAGCGTTAACTGAGAGTCTATATGCTCATTGGTTACTTCCTTTGAGTGTCGCGCAATGCGCGGCAACGTCTACGGCAACGGCAACGGCGGCGTCGGGTTCTCCGCACTACGATGGATAAATAGTTATTGACCTTTATCGCCAGTGACCTCGTCGCTGCACCGCCGTAGCCGTCGGTGCAGCGACGAGAATGTGGCTCTCTCGCTTCGTGACTCTCTGCGCATGCGTCAGGCTGGTTTATGGCGCGCGGGCCAAGCGACCGAGCGAGGGAGTGAGAGTGCTTAGTGTCTGTGTGTCCTGTTTCTATGTGTCGAGTGGCCGAGCTGCTGCAGCAGCGGTGGCGAGCCAGACGAGAGAAAAATAGAGAAATAGAGGAGAAGAGAAGAGGAGACAGGTTGAGAACCTTCAGAGAGGGACGTAACGAAAAAAGGCGAAAATGATTTTTTAAGGGGTTATGCCACTGTAGAATTTTCGAAAAATCGATTTTTTTTTGCTTTAAAAGGTTCCTTGGGACCTTAAAAGTGATGTCCCAAAAGATTATGGCCGGGAAAAATTTCTAAGTACTCGATTTCCGAATTTTAGTCGACAAACTTTAAACGCGTTTATCTCAAAACTACTTTTTTCAAGATGGATGGACCGATAACTCGAACAATTATGTTCCGATTCACTTGAAATTTTGCACATATCTTTAAAAATACATCGTCTTCGACACTACGTAGGATTTTTTTTTGTTTAGCCTTAGTTCATTTGTTATTAACAATTTTGTGACGATTTTTTAGGCAAATTTTGCACTTTTCACTTCAAAAGTGCGCCATTTTGTTAAAAATCCAAATATCGAAAAAATCCTACGTAGTGTTGAAGACAATGTATTTCTAAAGATATGTGCAAAATTTCAAGTGAATCGGAACATAATTGTTCGAGTTATCGGTCTGGCCGTGGAGCTTGGAAAAACGGAGACGTCATCGCAAAAACGCTGCACAACCGCCATTTTGTTACGAATCGCTTAAAAAAAAGTATAGTATACAGTCACTGACATGTATGATAAACACCCGTTTTTTAAATCTCGATATTCATTGCAGTTCTTCCGAAAAAAAATTCCCGAAAACAGCCTATTTTTTCGGCCTCTACAGTGGCATAACCCCTTAAATATTAAACTGAATAAAATTATTATTGTCAAAGAAGTCAGTAATTTATTTTTAGTACAAAACAAAACTTCATTCAACGAGACTCGAGTATTACGTTTTACTATAAAAATGCTTGTTTTAAATATCAAACTCTAAATAAACTAATTATTGTCAAAGGAGTACCTCATTTGTTTTCACTATAAAATGAAACTTCATTCAACGAGACTCGAGTAGTACGTTTTACTATACTACAACGTATATATACCACAACGTATACTATATACCAGGCACATATAGCGTACTTCTAATCTATATTAGTCGCGAGGGATACGTCGAGGGGTGTCGTACGCGCTGCTGCAGTGGAACGAGCGAAACAAGCGCATATACATGTATATCTATACAATATAGATATACGAAGGTGTGCGACAGCGCCGCCTGTGTGTAACATATCGCTCGGCTCGGAATGGCCTTGGAATACCAGAACGACGCGCGCGCGCACCAGGATCAAGAATGCATTCGCCATACACACGAGGCTGACTGGGCTGCTGCTGGTTGGCTCACTCGGACGGTTGTTAAGAGGTCAAACTGGATTCCTCGATAAAACTTATTCCGCCGATAAGGCAGACATTTTTCGGGTCTCTCGCCACGCGGTCGGTCAGGAAGAAATTCCGTAATATATGGGTCATTCCACGGGTTTTCGCACAAAAAAAAACCCCGACTTACTTCAATTTTCGCCTAATTTTTTTATATCGTTGACTATGTCAAACGGAGCATCTGTGATTTTTTTGAGAATTTTATTCTCATATTTGGTCGATCCATAAAATAAAAAGTGAAAAAAATTTTAAAAAATCTGACGTCAAGTGGAATGATCATATCGACAAAAACAACTAGGTCAACATTTTCGTAATTTAACACAGTTTACGGTAAAAATAATCAAAATAAAAAATAAAAATAATTTATATTTTATTTGTCTTTGATCAAGAAAAGGTACCATTTCGCTAATTTGGCCACCTCCGATTTGAATACAAAAAATCACGAAAATACTACATTGAGTCCCAAACATTTTAAGCACAAACCCAAGATGGAGAACGCATTTTATCCATTTTTAGAAAAATATTTCAGGTAATTGATTTTTTTATTTTTCTTCCAATCTTCGCCTAATTTTTTTTATATTGTTGACTATGTCAAACGGAGCATCTATAATTTTTTTGAGAATTTTACCCATACCCATATTACTATATATACCCATATATACTATATGGGTCATTCCACGGTACTTCAGCCACCCAAATTTTCAAAATTGTATCATAACTGTGAAATTGAGTGAAGTTAAATACTAACGCGTGAAAAAAATTCTGACGGAGTTTAGGGCCCCTATTAGCTTCCGGTTTCGAAAAAAGCCAAAATTTCAGTTTTTCGTTGTTTTGACGATAACTTCGCGAGGATTTGTCGGAAAAACATTTATAAAAAATGAAAATTTTCAGTTTTTCATTGCCCTTACAAAAAAAAATAATTCTCATTTTTTACGGACGATCAATTTTTTATTTAATTTTTTAAAGATTTGTTTTGCTCATCAAAAAAATGCATTTTTAATTTTTTTCAATTTTTTTTGTCAAGTTTGTCAAGTTGAAAACTAATTTTCAGCCAAAGGACAGAATGGCATATTTTAAAGATCTCGAGATATGGATTTTTAATGGTTTTTTCAAGAATAACAGAATGCGGTAAAAACGTAAAAAATTCTTTTTTTTTTGTGATTTTTTCAAGAATAACAGAATGCGGTAAAAACGTAAAAAATTCTTTTTTTTTTGTGATTTTTTCGAGAATAACAGAATGCGGTAAAAACGTAAAAAATTCTTTTTTTTTGCGGGGATGATTGAGTCTCTGCGTAAAATGATCGTCGCAGTGTTATCGTTATCAAAGCCGGTGCCGCCGCCGCCGCTGCAGATTCTTTCGAGGTCACCGAGAACAAAGGCAAAAAAAATCGGAGATCCTAGCGAGAGCAGTGAAGAGCTTCTTGGGAGACTGATAAGAGGGGCCCCCGGGGGTTACGGGGTCATCGGTATCCCTCGGCGATTATTCTCGCGAGCCGCACGCGCCAATTGCCCGGTTTTCTATCGGCTCCCGCGGCTTTTTCGCCTCTACGTTTGCGACGTCGATTTATATTGTCGTCCCATTGATTAATTCAATTAAGGGGAGAAATACCTTTAGGAGCGTGAAAAATAGGTATTTTTCGGGAATTTTTTTTAGAGGGGATAAAATGATCCGATCATTTTCAAATTTGCACATGAGTTTCTTATAACTGTCAAGTTTAAAAAAGAATTTTTTTTTTTGGGATGACTAACAAAATGGCGGCGTTATTAAGGGTCTTCGGACACCTGTCTTCCGCGACATCGAAAAGTGCTGCAGTTGTCACTCTTTTTCTGTCGATCGGAAAATGATTTAATAAGTGTCATTCGTTTACTGACATATTAAGGGGAAGGATGTACCTAAAAAATGATGAAAAAGTTCAAAATTGAAAATTTGGGAGCCTTCCTACTCAAGAGGTCGAATTTTCGACCATTTTTTTCGACATATGTGACCCCAAAAAAATTGTTTATTTACACGCTACCTTTCAAAATGTAGGTATATCCTTCCGATAATATTCCTGAGAGTAACCTCTCAAAATTTCATCCAAATCGGTCGATAACTTTTTGAGCTACAGCACGAGCAGTTTTTGAAAAAGTAGTTTCGAGATAATCGCGTTTAAAGTTTCAACGCGTCTCTGCCTTTCAGTGTCTCCGCGCTCTAAACTATATCCGATAACTTCGCAAATATTCAATATTTCGAGTTTTCCTTTGGTCAGTATATTCTGTGGGTATCACACTTTCGAAATATGTAAAAAAAATTGATTTTTTGAAAATTCTAAAGGTATTTCTCCCCTTACTTTCGCTCCCTTATTAGCTGCGAAATTAATCCGAAGATCCTAACTCGATTCCAATTTTAATTTCGTTAATAAAACCTAATTATTATTATTATCGTAATATCCCCGACCTGTGCAACAATTTTCGAGATTTTCGTTGCCTCGAAATTTTCCAACTCGATTTGTATAGTCGTCCCATTGATTAATTCAATTAATTTCGCTCGCTTATCAGCTACGAAGTTAATCCGAAGATTCTAACTGGACTGCAATTTTCGTTTCGTTAATAAAACGTGATTATTATTATTATCAAATATCCCCGACCTTTGCAACAATTTTCGAGATTTTAATTGCCTCAAAATTTTCCAACTCGATTTGTATAGTCGTCCCATTGATTAATTCAATTAATTTATCAGCTGCGAAATTAATCCGAAGATCCTAACTAAATTATAATTTTTGTTTCGTTAATAAAACGCGATTATTATTATTATCTCAATATTCCCGACCTGTGCAACAATTTTCGAGATTTTCGTTGCCTCGAAATTTTCCAAATCGATTTATATCGTCGTCCCATTGATTAATTCAATTTATTTATCAGCTGCGAAATTAATCCGAAGATCCTAAATAAATTATAATTTTCGTTTCGTTAATAAAACGCGATTATTATTATTATCTCAATATCCCCGACCTGTGCAACAATTTTCGAGATTTTCGTTGCCTCAACATTTTCCAACTCGATTTGTATAGTCGTCCCATTGATAAATTCAATTAATTTATCAGCTGCGAAATTAATCCGAAGATCCTAACTAAATTATAATTTTTGTTTCGTTAATAAAACGCGATTATTATTATTATCTTAATATCCCCGACCTGTGCAACAATTTTCGAGATTTTCATTGCCTCCTAATTTTCCAACTCGATTTATATCGTCGTCCCATTGATAAATTAAATTTATTTATCAGCTGCGAAATTAATCCGAAGATCCTAACTAAATTATAATTTTCGTTTCGTTAATAAAACGCGATTATTATTATTATCTGAATATCCCCGACCTGTGCAACAATTTTCGAGATTTTCGTTGCCTCGAAATTTTCCAACTCGCGTTGCATTGGACACCGCGAGCGGAGATAGCGCTCGGAGAGAGCGTCGCGATAAAGGAGAGATAAGATCGGCGGCTGCTCGAAGATAGAAGATACAGCGAAGAAGCGACACATAAATTTGTGCGTTTATGTGCGTGAAACGCGTGTGGATCGGTTTTTTTTCTGTGTGTGTATGAACGTAAAGTCTGATAAACGAAGTTGTGCATTATCGACGGGCAACTTCTACGGCCTCGTGTCGTCAGCAGGCGCCGCGTGTGCTTTGCCCGCGCGCGCGACGTGCAGCGCAAAATCCGCGCGCGAATGCCTCGACTCGCGGGCTTCTCGACTCTTTCGCCTGGGAATCGAGTTGCCGTCCAACTGTCCCCGATTCCTTCGGACTTAAGGTAGTCCTTGCGTCCAGCATTAATTTCACATAAATTCGAGAAAATTGACAAGAAATTGCCACCACTTCTCGATAATATAAAAATCTGAAAAAAATCATGCATGTTATAAACGTTGAAAAGATTAATTTTGCATAATAAAAAATTCCAAAATGTTATTAACAAATTGATGAAAAATAAAATTGTTCAACAAATCATTCGATAACTCAATTTATTTGTTTCAATGAAAATAATGCGTTCATTTTTTTAAATATGTATGCATTTTCAATTTTTTTAATTCACTTTGAATTTTGCGTTTTTTAACATGGGGAAAATCACCAAATTCAAAGTGAATTCAAAAATTTGAAATTATTCATGCATATTCAGAAAATAGAGCGGATCATTTTCATTGAAACAAAAAAATTAGGTTGTCGAAATATTTGTTGAACAATTCTATTTTTCATCAATTTGTTAATAACATTTTGGAATTTTTATTATGCAAAATTAATCTTTTCAACGTCTTTAACATGCATGATTTTTTTCAGATTTTTATATTATCGAGATGTGGTTGCAATTTCCTCTCAATTTTCGGAAACTTATGCGAACTCGACACCAGGCGCAAGGACTACCTTAAGGAGGGTCGAGCGCTTCAATGATACCTGGAAACATATGCTGATTTTTTTTTACGCGTATATATGAACGGTCTAAGGTTGACTACAAAGTTTGAATGTGCTCATCTTCGATGTTTTGGAGAAATATTTTTTGAAATTTTCACCATTTAACATTGATTCTTGTGGCAGATTGAAATAAAGGTTTGTAGGGATAATTTATGTGGAAATACTGCAAACAAATTATTGAAAGCTGTGAAGAATGTTCTTAAGAACTTCTGTAAAAAAATGTAGATCCGTGTTCTTCGACGTTAATTAATAACAAGCAATTGTGTTGCCGGATATGCAGTTTTCCTAGGTTTTCGTCACGGCGTCTCTGTCGCATATTGCTTATTATTAATTAACGGTGAAGAACACGTGTCTACATTTTTTTTACTGAACTTCTTAACAGTATTCTTCATAGTTTTCAATAATTTGTTTGCAGGTTTTCCACATAAATTACCCCCAGAAACGTTAAAATACACCTTTTTTAAATCCGTCATAAGAATCAATGTTAAATGGTGAAAATTAAAAACAAAAATATTTGTCCAAACGGTGAAGATATTTCTCCAAACTTTGTAGTCATACTTAGACCGTCCATATCCATGCTTAAAAAGAAATCAGCATATGTTTCATTGACGCGCTCGACCCTCCTTAATCGCAAGCCGCCAGAAAAATCAGAGAGGCGATGACATCGAATTGCCATTTTTTTCATTTCGCTCGACAGTCGCCAAATTTCTCCGAGACTGAGAAACCGGCGCTAAACGCATCGCGATGGTGGTTCAATAATGATAATAACCGAGTGTACATAACCGATATGATAATAATAACCGACAGAAAATTCAGAGAGGCGATGATGTCGAGTTGCAATTTGTTTTTCATTTCAATTCAAAAATGAATAATGATGATGATTTTAATTCAATAATGATAATAACCGAGTGTACATAACCGATATGATAATAATAACCGACAGAAAATTCAGAGAGGCGCTGATGTCGAGTTGCCATTTTTTTTCATTTCGCTCGACAGTCGTCAAATTTCTCCGAGACTGAGAAACCGGCGCCAAACGCATCGCGATGGTGGTTCAATAATAATAATAACCAAGTGTACATAACCGATATGATAATAATAACCGACAGAAAATTCAGAGAGGCGATGATGTCGAGTTGCAATTTTTTTTTCATTTCAATTCAAAAATGAATAATGATGATGATTGTAATTCAATAATGATAATAACCGAGTGTACATAACCGATATGATAATAATAACCAACAGAAAAATCAGAGAGGCAATGACGTCGAGTTGCCATTTTTTTCATTTCGCTCGACAGTCGTCAAATTTCTCCGAGACTGAGAAACCGGCGCTAAACGCATCGCGATGGTGGTTTAATAATGATAATAACCGAGTGTACATAACCGATATGATAATAATAACCGACAGAAAATTCAGAGAGGCGCTGATGTCGAGTTGCAATTTTTTTTTCATTTCAATTCAAAAATGAATAATGATGATGATTTTAATTCAATAATGATAATAACCGAGTGTACATAACCGATATGATAATAATAACCGACAGAAAATTCAGAGAGGCGATGACATCGAGTTGCCATTTTTTTTCATTTCGCTCGAAAGTCAAATTTCTCCGAGACTGAGAAACCGGCGCTAAACGCATCGCGATGGTGGTTTAATAATGATAATAACCGAGTGTACACAGAGGCACTAGAAAAATATAGTCGACTGGAGGGGAGGGGGTCTTTCTCACTCACTTTCAGCGAACGCGAATGAGAGAGATAGCTATAGTAGACAGCCAACGCGCAGCGTGTACACTTTTACGCGAATGAGAGAGAGGGCTATAGTAGACAGCCAACGCGCAGCGTGTACACTTTTATATATATGTATACACTATATACATATATAAAGTTGGCACAGAGGCGCTAAAAAAAGACGCGTCGACCTCGCTCCCCTCGCTTCCATCGTCCATCGGTAGATTAACTCGACTGCTGCTGCTGCTGCTGCGTTCGGAAACGTCAAAAGCTCGATACGTTTCACAGACACAGAGACAGCGACATTCGCAGTAATAAACCCACAAAAATGTTTCTCCAAAACAAAAATTGTACGCCAAGTATTAAAAGTGTAGCGATCCCACAAAAAAAAATATCCTTGGGAACAAAAAAAATCCTTGTCAAAAATCTTTATAAAAAAAATTCCATAAAAACAAATCGTTTTGGACAAAAAATCTTTTTCAACAATATTTAACCGAATCCACTATACTAGCCAAGTGAAAGTAATTGGTACATGGTTAACGGATGTAGATGTTTCTTTACAAAAAAATTCGCGTGCCAGCGATTAATTCGATTTATGAAGGGGGGGTATTAAAATTTTTTTTTTGCATTTTTATTTTATATTTTTTACTGAGTGCATAATACCTCAAGAATATTGTGTCAAAATTTCAAGTCAATCGGAGCAAAATTGACGACGTTATGAGTATTTTTCTACTCGCGGATTGTTGTACCTTCGCTGCCCGAAAACGCGACTTTAAAGCCTTTTTCCCACAACTCACGTTTTCAAAGTCGCGGTGCCTCCATCGTACCGTCAAAATTACTGCACCGATCCTTTTGAATTTTTGCATACTTTTTCTGTACATATTTTACGAGGTAACGCCGAACAGTTTTTTTTTTTTAATTTATTAATATTTTTTATTTTACAATAGCAAAATAGCCGATTTTTTTCGAAAAAATCGCATTTTTCCCTTCAAAGTGTTCCTAAAAATTGAAAAATTGAAATTTCGAAAAAAAACCCACGGCGTTACCTGGGAAAAGCGATTATCTAACGAAAGAACTTTGATTTTTTGATTTCGGATGATCCAGCAGCACCGAACTCGATGAGGGCCACCGCAATTCTACTTTTTTCCGAGACGCTTCCGAATAAATGCTGTCATTGCCGTATTTTTTAATATTTCTTCATAAAAATTTTACAAAATATTCCCCCCATCGTGATTGCTAGGGTATTATTGTATATATATTGGCGAGCGCGCGAATTGAACCCCCCCCCCCCCTTACTCCTCTCCCCCCTCACCCCACTGTAGGGTTCGTAGAGGTCGCAGAGACCGGTTGATGCTTTTGTTTACGTTTCGGAAAGGACGAAGGTGGACTAACAGATCGAAGAGCGAAGAACTACTTTCTCAGTCGACTTGAAAAACTTGAGACACGAACTAATAATATGCGAAATGAGCGAACGAACCGGTTGAGAGTCTCTGCCGTCGCAGCAGCAGCAGCAGCGACATTAGTACACTGCGCGCCGAACTCGGACAGACATTCGCTTCTCTGCTATATTTATTAGCCCTAGCAATCACGATAACTTTCATTTTTACCTAAAAAAAACTGTCAAAGTGACCATAAAAATAACGCTCAATAGAAGTTGTTTTTTGCACAGAATAAACTTTCAAAATGATCAAAATGACCGTCGAAATAAGCAAACCCAAAAATCTTACTGTTGCTTTTTCGTCAGCAGAACCAATAAATTACCTTCATGATGACCCTTTTGACGGCAAAGTCGTTTTGACGGTAAAATATTGGTTCTAGCAACGAAAACGTAACTATCACATTTTTTTTGTTTCGTCATTTCGAAGGTCATTTTTACAATTTCCGAAAGTTACTTCTCTGCAAAAAACAACTTCTGTTGAGCGTTATTTTTATAGTCACTTTGAAAATCGTCGCGATTGCTAGAGTAGCCATTCGCTATTTTGGTCATTTGCTATTATACCTGCTGTTTCATAAAATGGGTGTCAAAATAGCGAACAATCAAAATGAGGGGTGGTTTAAATAGCGTATTCCGTAATAATGACCATTCCCGATTCAGAAGTTCAATATTTTTTAATTCGCTATTTTACCCTAATAATCATGATAACTTTCATTTTTACCTAAAAAAAACTGTCAAAGTGACCATAAAAATAACGCTCAATAGAAGTTGTTTTTTGCACAGAATAAACTTTCAAAATGATCAAAATGACCGTCGAAATAACCAAACCCAAAAATCTTACAGTTGCTTTTTCGTCAGCAGAACCAATAAATTACCTTCATGATGACCCTTTTGACGGCAAAGTTGTTTTGACGGTAAAATATTGGTTCTAGCAACGAAAATGTAACCATCACATTTTTTTTGTTTCGTCATTTCGAAGGTCATTTTTACAATTTCCGAAAGTTACTTCTGTGCAAAAAATAACTTCTGTTGAGCGTTATTTTGATAGTCACTTTGAAAGTCGTTGTGATTGCTAGAGTAGCCATTCGCTATTTTGGTCATTTGCTATTATACCTGCTGTTTCATAAAATGGGTGTCAAAATAGCGAACAATCAAAATGAGGGGTGGTTTAAATAGCGTATTCCGTAATAATGACCATTCCCGATTCAGAAGTTCAATATTTTTTAATTCGCTATTTTACCCTAATAATCACGATAACTTTCATTTTTACCTAAAAAAAACTGTCAAAGTGACCATAAAAATAACGCTCAATAGAAGTTGTTTTTTGCACAGAAGAAACTTTCAAAATGATCAAAATGACCGTCGAAATAACCAAACCCAAAAATCTTACAGTTGCTTTTTCGTCAGCAGAACCAATAACTGACCGTCTTGATGACCCTTTTGACGGCAAAGTTGTTTCGACGGTAAAATATTGGTTCTAGCAACGAAAACGTAACCATCACATTTTTTTTGTTTCGTCATTTCGAAGGTCATTCTTACAATTTCCGAAAGTTACTTCTCTGCAAAAAACAACTTCTGTCGAGCGTTATTTTTATAGTCACTTTGAAAATCGTCGTGATTGCTAGAGTAGCCATTCGCTATTTTGGTCATTTGCTATTATACCTGCTGTTTCATAAAATGGGTGTCAAAATAGCGAACAATCAAAATGAGGGGTGGGTTAAATAGCGTATTCCGTAATAATGACCATTCCCGATTCAGAAGTTCAATATTTTTTAATTCGCTATTTTACCCTAATAATCACGATAACTTTCATTTTTACCTTAAAAAAACTGTCAAAGTGACCATAAAAATAACGCTCAATAGAAGTTGTTTTTTGCACAGAATAAACTTTCAAAATGATCAAAATGACCGTCGAAATAACCAAACCCAAAAATCTTACAGTTGCTTTTTCGTCAGCAGAACCAATAACTGACCTTCATGATGACCCTTTTGACGGCAAAGTTGTTTTGACGGTAAAATATTGGTTCTAGCAACGAAAATGTAACTATCACATTTTTTTTTGTTTCGTCATTTCGAAGGTCATTTTTGCAATTTCCGAAAGTTACTTCTGTGCAAAAAACAACTTCTGTCGAGCGTTATTTTTATAGTCACTTTGAAAATCGTCGTGATTGCTAGAGTAGCCATTCGCTATTTTGGTCATTTGCTGTTATACCTGCTATTTCATAAAATGGGTGTCAAAATAGCGAACAATCAAAATGAGGGGTGGTTTAAATAGCGTATTCCGTAATAATGACCATTCCCGATTCAGAAGTTCAATATTTTTTAATTCGCTATTTTACCCTAATAATCATGATAACTTTCATTTTTACCTAAAAAAAACTGTCAAAGTGACCATAAAAATAACGCTCAATCGAAGTTGTTTTTTGCACAGAATAAACTTTCAAAATGATCAAAATGACCGTCGAAATAACCAAACCCAAAAATCTTACAGTTGCTTTTTCGTCAGCAGAACCAATAACTGACCGTCATGATGACCCTTTTGACGGCAAAGTCGTTTCGACGGTAAAATATTGGTTCTAGCAACGAAAACGTAACCATCACATTTTTTTTGTTTCGTCATTTCGAAGGTCATTTTTACAATTTCCGAAAGTTACTTCTGTGCAAAAAATAACTTCTGTTGAGCGTTATTTTTATAGTCACTTTGAAAATCGTCGTGATTGCTAGAGTAGCCATTCGCTATTTTGGTCATTTGCTATTATACCTGCTGTTTCATAAAATGGGTGTCAAAATAGCGAACAATCAAAATGAGGGGTGGTTTAAATAGCGTATTTCGTAATAATGACCATTCCCGATTCAGAAGTTCAATATTTTTTAATTCGCTATTTTACCCTAATAATCACGATAACTTTCATTTTTACCTAAAAAAAACTGTCAAAGTGACCATAAAAATAACGCTCAATAGAAGTTGTTTTTTGCACAGAAGAAACTTTCAAAATGATCAAAATGACCGTCGAAATAACCAAACCCAAAAATCTTACAGTTGCTTTTTCGTCAGCAGAACCAATAAATTACCTTCATGATGACCCTTTTGACGGCAAAGTTGTTTCGACGGTAAGATATTGGTTCTAGCAACGAAAATGTAACCATCACATTTTTTTTGTTTCATCATTTCGAAGGTCATTCTTCCAATTTCCGAAAGTTACTTCTCTGCAAAAAACAACTTCTGTTGAGCGTTATTTTTATAGTCACTTTGAAAATCGTCGCGATTGTTATTGTAATAATAATACAATCCCCGCCTCCTCCGTATTTTCGCCTCAAAAATAATATCCTCACTCCTCACGGGTGTACCTCGGAAACGGAAGTAAATAAATAAAAAAAAAAAAAAAAAAAAAAAATATCCTCACTCTACCCTCACAAAAACACCATTTTGAGGTTATACTCACATAACAATAATCACCATGAAAATATTCCTGTTTTCGCAAAAAACGTTCCTCAGAACAACGAAGCTGATAACAAACTGTTTAATAATAATAATAATTCACCGCAGTTAACCACAAATCACGTGCACACGAAATTTCGCTTCACTTTTCTCCTCTCCGACTTTTGTATTTCACAGTCGCATCGAAACCAAAAAAAAAAAGCCGATCAAAAACAATAACAATAGTAATAACGGTTTTTTTCACTGTCGCCACTGTTCGTTCCTCAAAAACGTGACCGCGACTGCGGCGTCACCGACGAAGATGGACGATCTTCGAGAGGGGGGAGGGGGGGTAATGGGGGGGGCGGGCAAAAGGGGGGGAGGGTCACACGCGACGGTTGACGTCGATAACAGACGCGCTTATCGCGAACCTGTCGCCTTTCTCCGCCGTTTTCCTCGCTTCGCACTTTCGCAGTGTCCCTTTTCCTTCCACACTGCGTATATACATACAGTAGTTGTATATATACACAATAATATATATATGGCGCGTGTTTATCGCGAACGAAACGAGGCGTCGTGGAAAATACGCAGCCTCCGCTTTACGCTGAGAGTGCAGCGCGACTGCGGCGGCTCGACTCGATACTGCGCCGGCGGCGGCGTCGGCGTCGGCGGCGTTCGGCGGCTCGAGAGCTGCGCGCGTCGCTCGGCCCGTTCGGCCGCGCTCGGCTAACCTCGGCGCCGCTCGCTGCAACGCGGTGCCCATTGCTGTGTGAGTCGCCGGAGACGCTGCACACGCGGAGAGGCCTGCGCCGAGCGCGTATTCTGTGTCAGTGTTACCCCCCTCCCCTACCCCACCCCTCCCCCTATCCCCCACTCCACTCTGTCGCGACGCCGGTCTTCGGCAAGTTCCGGATTTTCGGATTTTCGGTGTGTTTACTATTATTTACTGTATTATTGGATTGTTTTTGAGGTAGGTTCTATGCATTTGTGTTGGCTCTGAAGAGACAATGTCTTAGAGCTTTATTTACAATAAATGGTAATGGTAATAATACTAATAATAATTTATTATTGTTTACTTATATTTTATATATTATTATTATTATTATTATTATTATTATATTATATTATATTTTAATAATTTATAGTGTTTATTATTTACCAGGCGATTTCTAACCTCAATTTTCAATTTTTTTTTTTTTTTAGGATTTATGACACACTGAGAAAAGAGTTTGTTAACAGTCAACAAATGCAGTGTTAAATATGGCGAAATGAACCATTTAGTTATTATTACTAAATCTTAGTTTCTGAGCTTCATTTGGGCCAACTAAATGTAATGTAGCTCAACCAAGATTTGGTAATAACAACTAAATGGTTAATTTCGCCATATTTAACACTGCATTTGTTAACTGTTAACAAACTCTTTTCTCAGTGCAGGTGTCGCTTCTGAAATTGATTAATAAAATTGATTTCTTCCATTTTTTGGCTCCGAAAGGACAATGTCCTAGAGCTTTATTTTCAATAAATAATGATAATAATAATTGATAAAAGCTAAGACGCCGGTGTTTATTGTTTATTGGCGATTTCTAACCTCAATTTTCCATTTTTTTTTTTGAGAATTTATGACCGGTGTCGCTTTTGAAATTAATTAATGAAATCGATTTCTTCCATTTTTTGTAATGCTTCTTCGGTATGTTCTATGCATTTGTGTTGGCTCTGAAGGGGCAATGTCCTAGAGCTTTATTTTCAATAAATAATAATAATCATAATAATAACAATAATTGAGAAACGCTGCGACAGGGGTGTTTATTGTTTACCAGGCGATTTCTAACCTCAATTATCAATTTTTCTTTTTTTGAGAATTTATGACAAGTGTCGCTTTTAAAATTGATCAATGAAATTGATTTTCTCGCTATTGAAATTCATTTCTTCCATTTTTTGTATTGCCTCTTCGGTATATTCTATGCATTTGTATTGGTTCTGAAGGGACAATGTCCTAGAGCTTTATTTTCAATAAATAATAATATTAATAATAATAATAATAATAATAATTGGGAAACTTTTGAAATTGATTAATGAAATTAATTTTCTCGCTATTAAAATTGATTTCTTCCACTTTTTTATTTATTTTTTTTTCGCGCCGGCGGCAGCGGCGGCGTCGGCGGCGTCGGCGGCTCGAGCTGCGCGCGTCGTTCGGCCCGTTCGGCCGCGCTCGGCTAACCTCGGCGCCCATTGCTGTGTGAGTCGCCGGAGACGCTGCACACGCGGAGAGCCTGCGCCGAGCGCGTATTCTGTGTCAGTGTTACCCCCCTCCCCTCCCCCACCCCTCTCCATCGTCCCGCCGCCGGTCTTCGGCAAGTTCCGGATTTTCCTGTGCAGCGCCCGGCGCGACGGCCCCGGTCAACGTCACGCCATGATTACGCCGGTATCATCGTCCCCTCCCCCCTCCCCCCCTCCCCCGTGACCCCCTATCCACGACTGCGCCGAGCGGAGCATTCGCTTTACGATGATTGGCTTTTTAGACGATTTTTAGGCTTATTTATTTACTTATGTGCTTTACTTTACTTTACGTAAACTTTAGTAAGGTTTTACTAAGCAAAAGCAAAGTACAGTAAAGTCGCATTCACTTTACGATGATTAGCTTTTTAGGCGATTTTTAGGCTTATTTATTTACTTATGTACTTTACTTTACTTTGTTTTTGCATAAGCAAAAGCAAAGTACAGTAAAGTCGCATTCACTTTACGATGATTGGCTTTTTAGACGATTTTTAGGTGATTTTTAGGCGAATTTATTTATGTGCTTGACTTCACTTTATTTTGCTTTTGCATAAGCAAAAGCAAAGTAAAGTAAAGTCGCATTCGATTTACGATGATTGGCTTTTTAGACGATTTTTAGGCTTATTTATTTAATCATGTGCTTTACTTTACTTTGCTTTTGTTCCCGGTCATCAGAATTACTGTAAATTTACTATGTATACTGTATTACATATAGTAATACAGTATTGTGTTTACTATGTTTACTGTATTTTACTATGTATGTTTACTATTTACTATGTATTGCCTCTTCGGTATGTTCTATGTATTTGTGTTGGCTCTCAAGGGACAATGTCCTAGAGCTCTATTCTTAATCAAAATACTAATAACAATAATTGGGAAACGCTGCGACGCCGGTGTTTATTACTTACCGGGGAATTTATAACCTCAATTTACGATTTTTCTTTTTTTTTTTTTTTTAGATTTTATTAGAGGTGTCGCTTTTGAAACTGATAATAACATATAATAATAAATAACAATAATAATAATAATTGGGAAGCGATTTCAAACCTGTATTTTTGATTTTTCTTTTTTTGAAATTTTATGACAGGTGTCGCTTTTGAAACTGATAATAATATATAATAATATAAAATAATAAATAATAATAATAGTAATAATTAGGAAACGCTACGACGCCGGTATTTACTGTTTACCAGGCGATTTCTAACCTCAATTTTCGATTTTTCTTTTTTTGAGAATTTGCGACAGGTGTCGCTTTTGAAACCGATTAATGAAAGAGACGGCGATAATGCGAAAATTAAAAAAAAAAAGAATAAATGCGAGACGGAAGACGAGCGACGAATAATAATAATAATTGGGAAACGCTACGACACTTTTTTAATTGTTTACCGGCGAATTTCTAACCTCAATTTTCAATTTTTCTTTTTTTGAGAATTTATGACGCTTTTGAAACTGATTAATGAGAGAGACGTCGATAATGCGAGAATTAGAAAAAAAAAAAAAAAAAAAAATGCGAGACGGAAGACTAGCGACGACGAACGACGAAAGAGGAGATGCAGCGAATGTGGTTGGTTATCTGTGGTAGGAGGCATGTAGGACGAGTGGATGGATGAAGAACGACGAAGCTGCAAGGAGGCCAATGGTGGAACGTAGAAGGAGAAGAGGATGAAACGGAGAGAGACGGAGAGAGAGACTCAGATACAGGACGGCGAGGCTCTCGGCCGAGCAAAAAACAAAAGTGCATCTCTGCAAGATGGCCGACGCTTCACCGACTCTCAAGGTTACACCTTCTCCTTCCACTGCTGCCTTCGCGGCAAGCGTCTTGTCTTCTCTTCTCCACCTTCGAGTCTCTCGTCTCGTCGCCGACGCCGCAGTGACTATCTATTTCTCCTTCTCCTTCTCCTTCTTCGAATTCCTCTTCTTCGGTTATTCGTACAGCGAAAGTGGAAAGAAAGACAGGGACAGAAAAAAATTACATGAAATTTAATGTACATATACTGGAAGCTTTTATTCATAAACTGGTATAGTAAAATGTACTATACAAGTGCGAGATCAAATTTATTTTTTGTACAGTAATTTTTATACTTTGTTTTAATTTTACTGCAAAGGTACCTTAATTTTATTTTGTTTTTATTTTTTATTTTATTCTATTTTATTTGATTTTTTTGTTTTTTTTTTGTATCACAGTTCTACATTAAATTTACTTGACGAGTTTATGGATTCAAACTTTCAGTCTTTTAAACTTTCAGCGGTCGCATTTTTCGGAAAATTCAACTCTGGGCATTTTTTATTGTAATGGAAAAATGTTGGTCATTGAACTTGTTTTTTTTTAATATTTAGGCAGAGTGATTTGAATGCTCTCCACTGAGAAAAAAATGTCTTGAAATTTAATGTACATATACTGGAAGCTTTTATTCATAAACTGGTATAGTAAAATGTACTATACAAGTGCAAGGTCAAATTTATTTTTGGTACAGTAATTTTTATAATTTGCTTTAATTTTATTGCAAAAGTACTTTAATTTTTTTTATTTACTCTAATTTAATTGCAAAGGTACCTTAGTTTTATATCACAATTGTACATTAAATTTACTTGACGAGTTTATGGATTCAAGCTTCCAGTCTTTTCTGACAGTGCAGCCAATGAAAATCCTGAAATGCGCCAGAGTCTCCAGTGGTCGCATTTTCGGGAAATTCGACTCTGGGCATTTTTTTATTGCAACGGAACAATGTTGGTCATTGAACTTGTTTTTTTTTTTTTTTTTTTTTTTTTTTTTTCAGATATTTAGGGAGAGTGATTTGAATGCTCTTCGCGAATCCTAGTGCAGCCGCTCGCTCGGTCGGTAATGCAGCGACAGCGACGTTGCAGCCGACACTCCCTGAGGATTACAGCGGAATGCTCTACTGCAACCAGCTTTGGGTCACTGGGTAATTGATGAACGTTTGATATATTCTCCCCCCTCGTTGCCTATGCTCGTCATCCTCCTCTCATGTTCATCGAACTTTCCATCTTTATTTTTTAAGGGGTCTCTCTACTATGGTATCAATTTTTTACGTTTTTACCGCATTCTGTTATTCCTGAAAAAACCATAAAAAATCCATATCTCGAGATCTTCTCAATATGCCATTCTGTCCTTTGGCTGAAAATTAGTTTTCAACTTGACAAACTTGACAAAAAAAATTGAAAAAAATAAAAAATGCATTTTTTTATGAGCAAAACAAATCTTTAAAAAATGAAAAAAAATGGATCGTTCGTAAAAAATGTGAATTATTTTTTTTGTAGAGTCAATGAAAAACTGAAAATTTGCGTTTTTTATAAATGTTTTTTCCGACGAATCCTCGCGAAGTTATCGACAAACCTACGAAAAACTGAAATTTTGGCTTTTTTCGAAACCGAAAGCTAGTAAGGGCCCTAAACTCCGTCAGTATTTATTCTTCACGCTTTAGCTTTTTACTTCACCTAATTTTACAGTGATGATACAATTTTGAAAATTTGGGTGGCTGAAGTACCGTGGAATGACCCATATATAAGCGTGCTCAGGTAGCGTTCAACGTATGGAAAATACCTTCAAAATCCTCTGATCTTTCTAAAATTTTCAGAGAATACTTAAAAATATAGAAACTTTCGAAAAATGCACAAAAAAAATCGATTTTTCAAAAATTTCAAAATAGAGAGATCCCTTAATCCCTGTCAATATATCTCATTATCAATGAAATGAGAAAAAAATGGCGGATCCGAAGGCGAATGTCTGCTCGGCGTTCTCCTCGGATTTTTCCTTAAGAGTACTTTTAAATACATAAACTTTCGAAAAATGCAGAAAAAAAATCGATTTTTTTTTAATTTCAAAATAGAGAGACGCCTTAAAAATCCCTAAAAATCTGTCTCATTATCAATCTTATGAGAAAAAAATCGCCCATCCGAAGGCGAAGGGCTGCTTGGCGAACTCCCCGGATTTTTACTTGAGAATACTTTAAAATATATAAACTTTCGCAAAATACACAAAAAAAATCGATTTTTAAAAAATGTCAAAGTAGCCCCTTAATCCCTAAAAATCTGTCTCATTGTCAATCTTATGAGAAAAAAATCGCGGATCCGAAGGCGAAGGGCTGCTCAGCGTTCTCTTCAGATTTCGACTTGCCTCCAAATTTCGCTGCAGTGGAAGATTGCAATTTCCGGCTGCGAGCCATCCAAAAAAAAAAAAAAAAAAAAAAAAAAAAAAAAAAAAAAAAAAATAGCGAGGAACCGGCAGAGACGAAGACTGCTGTTGCTGGCGAAACGCGACGCATTAGATTGAGCGTCGCTGCGTCTCAAGGCCGAAGCGTCCGAGAGCTAAGGACGCGCTTAGTCCCCTCTATGCGCGGAACTCGCCGAACGAGCGCCGCTCGCTGGCGTTTTATTCGCCCGACGACGACGCTTTACTCGTCTCTCTCGCTGCATCGTAAAAATCGACGACGCGGACGACGCGAAATTCTTGACGAAAATTTCGAGCGAATTTCATCTCGACGCTTGACCCCAAAGCCAACGAGGCGATGACCAAGGTCAAATATGGCGGCGGCGGGGGAATTGGCTTTGAGCTAGATTCGGCAGGTTGTGGGTCCCGAGACGCACCTCGGAACCATCTGTTAGACAAATTGCAGACGGGAAAGGAAAGAGCACCTTGCAAGCGGCAACACTTCCCCTTCTTCGGTTTCTAATACACTGTTAAAAATCTACGGTGTCAAACACTGTTGGTGTGGACGTTTTTCCTAGTGTTATATATTACAGTGTTAAACGTAACACTTTTTACGGTGTTAAAATTAACACTAGCCGTTTCGTTAAATTTTTCCTGTGTTGCTGACGGAACATTGTAACACTTTTCGCTTTAAAGGCACGAATGCACGTATCATGTGTGATTTTTTATTATCTCGTGAATGAATTAGTCGCTTTTCTCAGTTTTTATCGAAAAATTGAAGAAAAAAATCGATTTTTTCATTACAGACTTCTCTACCGGGTAATTGATCTGTATTTTTTTTTTTGGAAAATCAAAATTCTGACTAATTCATTAACGAGATTCACATTACTGGCGTTTGTATTTCAATTTTCGCTTCGAGCCGTTGATAATTCGCGAAAAACGGGACTTCTGACTTTTTGAGGTGAAAGTCGGTATTTCAGACTCAGTTAACACTGCTCATTATCACTGTGATTGGTGTGGACCTATATATAGCCACCGACTTGGTGTTGTTTTTAACACCGGATTTTTAACAGTGTTACCCGTTTCTCGCCGGAGCTAAACCTGCACGATGCTCCAGTGGAGGAGACAAAAGATGTGGATATTACACTGTTAAAAATCCGGTGTTAAAAATAACACCAAGTCGGTGTCCATATAGGTCCACACCAATCATGGTGATAATGAGCGGTGTTAACTGAGTCTGAAATACCGACTTTTACCTCAAAAAGTCAGAAATGCCGTTTTTTCGCGAATTATCAACGTATCGAAGCGAAAATTGAAATACAGACGCCAGTAATGTGAATCTCGTTAATAAATGACTCAGAATTTTGATTATCGAAAGAAAAAAAAGTTACAGATCAATTATCCGGTAGAGGAATCTGTAATGAAATAATCGATTTTTTTCATCAATTTTTCGATAAAAACTGAGAAAAGCGACTAATTCATTCACGAGATAATAAAAAATCACCCATGAAACTTGCATTCGTGCCTTTAAAGCGAAAAGTGTTACAATGTTTCGTCGGTAACACAGGAAAAATTTTACGAAAACGGCTTGTGTTAATTTTAACACCGTAAAAGTGTTACTATTAACACTGTAATAAGTAACACTAGGAAAAAAGTCCACACCAGCAGCATTTGGCACCGTGTTATAATATTTATTCGATAACGCAGGAAAAATTAAACGTATCGGCTAGTGTTAATTTTAACACCGTAAAAAGTGTTACTATTAACACCGTAATATATAACACCAGGAAAAACATCCACACCAGCAGCGTTTGACACCGTGTTATTGTATTTATTCGCTAACACAGGAAAAATTTAACGAAAACTGCTAGTGTTAATTTTAACACCGTAAAAAGTGTTACGTTTAACACTGTAATATATAACACCAGGAAAAACGTCTACACCAGCAGCGTTTGACACCGTAGATTTTTAACAGTGTATTAGTCATCAGAGATCTCAAATGCAGTATAAAAAAATAACAAGAAAAAGCAAATTGCGGATCGAAAATTTCTTCTTTGACTTTGCAGGAATGCTGAAATATTCCAGGTTTATGAGGCGTCTGGGGGATTTTCGGGTTTTACCAGGAGCTGGTATTGATTGTGCGTGCTGCCCTCCCCCCTTCCCTCCCCTCCCCTCCCATCCCCCCTCTCTCTGTCTCTGTCTCTTTCTCCCCTCTTTCTCGTTTGCCCTCGCTCTCTTTATTTCTCCCCGGCGCAGTTTGTGTCCTATATACAGGGTGATTCAGAATGTTTTTTCCACCCATGGGTATTTGGTAGATAATCGTCTCCTGAGCAAAGTTACTTAGGCGTTTTTCGAAATTCGCAATATTTATTTATAAACAAGCATTAACGAGTTTGAATAACTGGACCAATCGGAGCAGTAGAATTTGGCGCGCTCGAGTGTTTCGTATCAATTGATATCGTTTTATGGAGATTTGGCAACTTCAGTCGATATCGAACATTCATGCGCGCCAAATTCTGCTGCTCCGATTGGTCCAGTTATTCAAACTCGTTAACGCTTGTTTATAAATAAATATTGTGAATTTCGAAAAACGCCTAAGTAACTTTGCTCAGGAGACGATTATCTACCAAATACTAATGGGTGGAGAAAACATTCTGAATCACCCTGTATATTCAAGCCGCGCAACACAGAGACTCGTTTTACTCACACAACTGAATATCGGAGGGGACCGCAACGCGAATTGCAATATTACGTCGCTTCTGCATCGCCGCGACGCGAGTTCCAAGCGCAGTCAATGAGATGTGCGATGCAGATTGGCATAGGTCAGGAACGCCGCTCGCTGAGTATAAATTTCGAGCTTCGTTCGTTTCGTGCGTTGTCTCCGCTTTGCGTGACCTTATTTTTATTTTTATTTTTTTTGCCTTGCCTCATTGTCTTTGGATTGGGACAATTAAAGTGCGGTCTTGGCTCTTTTTTGTGACTGGAAAATTAAATAGAATCAGAGTTGTGAATCCCCAAATATTTATAGATATGGTCAACAGTACCATTTTTTTTGTAACGATGATTTCATAATAATAATAACTTGCTGGTATATTTATACAAATATTTATCAGATATGGTCAACAGTACAATTTTTTTTATAACGATGATTTCATAATAATAATAACTTGCTGGTATAAATATACTGGTTGCTGGTATATTTATACCAGCAAGTTATTATTATTATGAAAGCATCGTTATAAAAAAAATTGTACTGTTGACCATATCTGATAAATATTTGGGGATTTACAACTCTGATTCTATTTAATAAATTCATAATAATAATAACTTGCTGGTATATTTATACCAGCAAGTTATTATTATTATGAATTTATTATTATAAAAAAAATTTCGAGCTTCGTTCGTTTCGTGCGTTGTCTCCGCTTTGCGTGACCTTATTTTTATTTATTTTTTTTGGCTTGCTTCATTGTCTTTGGATTGAGACAATTAAAGTGCGGTTTCTTGGCTCTTTATTGCGACTCGAAAATTAAATAGAATCAGAGTTGTAAATCCCCAAATATTCATAATAATTAATAATATTCAGAATATTTATAATATTCATGAGATATGGTCAACAGTACAATTTTTTTTTGTGATGATTTCATAATAATAATAATTAGGGATTATGAAATGGAGTGTCAACATTTGAATAGCTGAAAAAAATACTGATTTTCGCTTTAATATTGGGAGAAATAATGGCCAAAAATTGGAAAAAAATGTAATTGCATTCAGAAAGTAATGCATCAATGATTTCTTCCATTTTTCCACTATTTCTTCTAATATTAAACCGAAAATTAGTATTTTTTCTGCTATTCAAATGTTTGCACTCCATTTTATAATCCCTACACATTATTATTATGAAATCATAATTACAAAAAAATTGTACTGTGAAATATATCTCATAAATTTTTGGAGATTTGAATAAATATGAAATCATCATTACAAAAAAAAATAGTACTGTAAAATAATCATGAATTTTTGGAGATTTGAATAAATATGAAATCATCATTACAAAAAAATAGTACTGTAAAATAATCATGAATTTTTGGGGATTTACGACTCTGAATAGAATCAACGGAATCGGACTCTGATGGAAAATGACGAATAAATGAAGAGAAAGAGAGGGACAAAGGAGAGGATCAGGCTCGAAAAGAGAAGTGGAACTCGGCCGAGGAGGCTTTGAATGTGCTCAACATATGCAGCAGCAGTCGCTGCGGGACCAGCGACACAATATGTGCAACTGGGATCCAAGGCCGGGCCGATCGTGACTGGTTTAATAGCGTCCGGGCCGCGAGAGGAGCGACGAAGACTGCTGCTGCAGCAGCAGCAGCAGCAGCAACAACAGCAGCATCGCTGCAATTATAATATTCCAGCCTCTTGAGCCCCCCGAGAATGTGCAGGATTCGTGTTTCGTCCAGCACCTTGAACAGCCCACAAGACGCGTTATAAACCCTGACTTATCTGTCTTTTGATCTCCGCTTCGAACCGAAGAAGCTTCGTCGTTGCTTCGTCGTTGCTTCGGCAAAAAGCGATCCGAGTCCGAAACATAGAAGCGACAATAATGAGAATGTTCGAGGATCTTATTTATCGCCAAGGATAAATAAGATTGATAAAAAATAACGAAAAAAAAATGGGGGAAAATGAATTGTGCGATTCGTGGATCTTATTTATCACCAAAGATAAATAAGATTGATAAAAAATAAATTAAAAAAAAAATTAAAAAATGGAGGAAAATGAATCGTGCGATCCGAGTCTGAGTTTCGAGATGGGAAACGTAGAAGCGACAATAATCAGAATTTTCGAGGATCTTATTTATCGCCAAGGATAAATAAGATTGACACAAAATAACGAAAAATAAAAAAAAAAAAAAAAAAAAAATGGAAAAAATGAATCGTTCGATCCGAGTCCGAATTTCGAGATTCGAAACATAGAAGCAACAATAATGAAATTTTTCGAGGATCTTATTTATCGCCACGGATAAATAAGATTGATAAAAAATAACTAAAATAAATAAATAAAAAAATTGATAAAAAAGAATCGTTTGATGTCACTGTTAAAAATCTACGGTGTCAAGCGCTGCTGGTGTGGACGTTTTTCCTAGTGTTACTTATTACAGTGTTAATAGTAACACTTTTTACGGTGTTAATAGTAACACCTTTTACGGTGTTAATAGTAACACTTTTACAGTATTAATAGTAACACTTTTTACGGTGTTAATAGTAACACTTTTACGGTGTTAATAGTGACACTTTTACGGTGTTAATATACGGTGTTAACAGTAAAACTTTTTACGGTGTTAACAGTAAAACTTTTGACGGTGTTAATAGTAACACTTTTTACGGTGTTAATAGTAACACTTTTTACGGTGTTAATAGTAACACTTTTTACGGTGTTAATAGTAACACCAGCCGTTTCGTTCAATTTTTCTGTACGAATGCACGTATCATGTGTTATTTTTAATTATCTCGTAAATGAATTAGTCGCTTTTCTCAGTTTTTATCGAAAAATTGAAGAAAAAAATCGACTTTTTCATTACAGATTCCTCTACCGGGTAATTGAACTGTAATTTTTTTTTTTTTCGATAATCAAAATTCTGACTAATTCATTAACGAGATTCACATTACTGGCGTCTGTATTTCAATTTTCGCTTCGATCCGTTGATAATTCGCGAAAAACGGGACTTCTGACTTTTTGAGGTGAAAGTCGGTATTTCAGACTCAGTTAACACCGCTCATTAACACCGTGATTAGTGTGGACCTATATAGACACCGTCTTGGTGTTATTTTTAACACCGGATTATTAACAGTGCAGAAACGACATTAATAAGAATTCCGAAGATCTTATAGAAAATTTAAAAAATAAAATAAATAAAAAAATGGAAAAATGAATCGTTTGATGTCGCCAGTGTCAACGACTGGGCCATCCGGTTCGCAAGACCCGACTATAACCCGCGTAACGTCCTCGGTGCTAAAAACGACTGTGTCTCTGTGTATGCGTGTTCACCTCTTTCGCGTATCGCGAAAATATATAACGCGTCCCGGTTGATGCACACATCGCGCGGACCATTCGCAGAAATGTTTCTGGTCCAAAAATATATCTGGGCGCAGCGAAAAGTCGAGCGAGACGGAAAGGGCGAGAGAGAAGGAGAGCAATCCGAGCGTCCGGCTGCTGCCACTGCTTCTGCTGCTGCTGCTGCCCCGTCGTGAGAATAATCGCTAAGCCAAAAGGCGAGCACACAGACCGCTGAGTCTAAGAGGCGACTTCGCTCTCCAAGTTAAAATTTAAACCCTTCAAATACCCTTCGTTAAATAAAAATGAGTAAAATATGGCACTTTTGGAGGTTTGAAGGAACCTCATTTCACTTTGTATAATAGGGTGTGTAAAAAAAATAACATAATTTTTTTTTGTCTTTTTTACGTCAAAAGTATGTATTCTGACCTTAATACACACCTCCCATGCAGAAAACGCGCCTAAATATATATATATATTTTTTAATTCGAAATTTCATGTAATAAGAAGACCTCGATTGAGGCACCTCTAAACATTATTTGCCAGCGAATTCCTTTGGCACAGTCAATTGTTAGGTCAACCCGTTGAGTATAAGCCACGAAGCCCAAAGAAAAGTGCGATGATCTTCGGATTTTTTTACTTTTCCTCGATAACTCGAGAAATACAATTTTTTTGTTTTTCTGATTTTTACTACTAATTATCGCACTTTTCATTGGTCTTCATGGCTTAAACTCAAGAGGTGGACCTAACAATCAACTGTGCCAAAGGAGTTCGCTGGCAAATGATGTTCAAAGGTGCCTCAACCGAGGTCTTTTTATTACATGAAATTTCGAATTAAAAAAAATATATATATATTTAGGCGCGTTTTCTGAATGGGAGGTGTGTATTAAGGTTAGAATACATACTTTTGCCGTAAAAAAGAAAATACCAAATATTATTATTATTATTTGACACACCCTACTAAACATTGAAAATCGTGGCTTTTAACGTAGATCAGCTGATATATAACATTTACCGAGGATTTAGACAATTTTTTGAAGTTTTCCGGAATTTTTAATGCAGGTATCGACCATTCGGACTCAAACCAAAAACACGCGCAATTGGCGGCAATTTTAAATAATCGGTCACAAATAAATTGGTCATTTTTGTACGCGTCATTTGACGATCATTTGACGGTCTTGTGACGTCATTTTTTTTGCCCATTTAGTCGAAGCAAAAATGACGGTCATTTCGACAAGCGTCTTATGACGGTCCAAAAATGACCAAAACACCTATCTAGTTGCGAAATGACGGTCTTTTATTTTTTGGTCACAAATTTGGTCACAAATTGTTTAACGTTGAATTTAAATATGTAAGTCAATATTGAAGCTAAACATTGAAAATCGTGACTTTTAACGTAGATCAGCTGATATATAACACTTACCGAGCATTTAGACAATTTTTTGATGATTTCCGGAATTTTTTATGCAGGTATCGACCATTCGGACTCAAACCAAAAACACGCGCAATTGGCGGCAATTTTAAATAATCGGTCACAAATAAATTGGTCATTTTTGTACGCGTCATTTGACGACCATTTGACGGTCTTGTGACGTCATTTTTTTTGCCCATTTAGTCGAAGTTAAAATGACGGTCATTTCGATGAGCGTCTTGTGACGGTCCAAAAATGACCAAAACACCTATCTAGTTGCGAAATGACGGTCTTTCATTTTTTGGTCACAAATTTGGTCACAAATTGTTTAACGTTGAATTCAAATATGTAAGTCAATATTGAAGCTAATCATTAAAAATCGTGACTTTTAACGTAGATCAGCTGATATATAACATTTACCGAGCATTTAGACAATTTTTTGATGATTTCCTGAATTTTTTATGCAGGTATCGACCATTCGGACTCAAACCAAAAACACGCGCAATTCGCGGCAATTTTGAATAATCGGTCACAAATAAATTGGTCATTTTTTGTACGCGTCATTCGACGATCATTTGACGGTCTTGTGACGGTCAAATGACCGTCACTAAATAAACCTCGCATCTCTAAGCACACTTTGCTTGATTTTCGTGCAACGATATCTCCTCCTCAACATTTCCCAGACGGTAATACAAAGACGAGAGAGGAAATATTATATTTAGGTGTGGAATTCCGCACCAAGCACCGATGCGGGCGAGGGGGGGGGGGGAGGGAAGGGGACACCTGCGGCTAATGATCCAACAGGTAAGAAGCGGCGAAAAAAAAAAATGTGTCGCCATTTTTTGGCTCTTCCGACGGATTCGCAAAATTTGTACAGCGACGTTTTTTTTTTTTTTTTTTTTTTTTTCGTTTCCTTATCTTTAAAAAAAATGTGTCGCCATTTTTTGGCTCTTCCGACGGATTCGCAAAATTTGTACAGCGACTTTTTTTTTTTTTTTTTTTTTTTTTTTCGTTTCCTTATCTTAAAAAAAAATGTGTCGCTATTTTTTGGCTCTTCCGACGGATTCGCAAAATTTGTACAGCGACGTTTTTTTTTTTTTTTTTTTTTTTTTTTTTTTTTCGTTTCCTCATCTTAAAAAAAAATGTGTCGCCATTTTTTGGCTCTTCCGACGGATTCGCAAAATTTGTACAGCGACGTTTTTTTTTTTTTTTTTTTTTTTTTCGTTTCCTTATCTTAAAAAAAAATGTGTCGCCATCTTTTGGCTCTTCCGACGAATTCGCAAAATTTGTACAGCGACGTTTTTTTTTTTTTTTAATTTTTTTCGTTTCCTTATCTTAAAAAAAAATGTGTCGCCATCTTTTGGCTCTTCCGACGGATTCGCAAAATTTGTACAACGACGTTTTTTTTTTTTTTTTTTTTTTTCGTTTCCTTATCTTAAAAAAAAATGTTTCGCCAGTTTTTGGCTCTTCCGACGGATTCGCAAAATTTGTACGACTTTTTTTTTTTTTTTTTTTTTTTGTTTCCTTATCTTAAAAAAAAAATGTGTCGCCATTTTTTGGCTCTTCCGACGGATTCGCAAAATTTGTACAGCGACGTTTTTTTTTTTTTTTTTTTTACTTCGTTTCCTTATCTTAAAAAAAAATGTGTCGCCATTTTTTGGCTCTTCCGACGGATTCGCAAAATTTGTACAACGAAGTTTTTTTTTTTTTTTTTTTTTTTTTTTTTCGTTTCCTTATCTTAAAAAAAAATGTGTCGCTATTTTTTGGCTCTTCCGACGGATTCGCAAAATTTGTACAACGAAGTTTTTTTTTTTTTTTTTTTTTTTTTTTTTTTTTTTTTTTTTTTTTTCCTTATCTTGCGACGAAACTCGATTCGTAATCTCTGTTGACTCTGGCCGAGCGATAAGCGCGGCTGAGAAAACTTGCAGCGTTAGGTTCTGACTTTTGCCGCTGCGGCGCTTTCGTCGTCGCTGCTGCTGCCTCTGTAGGATAAATTGGATGCGGTCGGTGCACGTCTGGAGGTCAGTCCTGCCCGCGAGCCGAAAACAAGCGACGGGATTTATGCTACATATATATACATCCAGGCGTCTCAGCCATCTCACCTATCTACTATCTGGATCGTCGGACAGTGGCGACTGTCGATCTCAGTGGTTCTCATCGTCGGAACGAAAAAGAGAGGGAAAAAAAAAAAAAAAATGGGAAAGGTTGAACCGTTGTCCAGGTTCGAATGGATTAAGGGGGGAGGGGTAGGGTATTAACATTTTTTTTGCATTTTCATTTTATATTTTTTACTGAATGCATAATACCTCAAGAATATTGTGTCAAAATTTCAAGTCAATCGGAGCAAAATTGACGACGTTATGAGTATTTTTGTACTCGCGGATTGTTGTACCTTCGCTGCCCGAAAACGCGACTTTAAAGCCTTTTTCCCACAACTCACGTTTTCAAAGTCGCGGTGCCTCCATCGTACCGCCAAAACTACTGCACCGATGCTTTTGAATTTTTGCATACTTTTTCTGTACATATTTTATGAGGTAATGCCGAAGAGTTTTTTTTTCGAATTTATTAATATTTTTTATTTTACAATAGCAAAATAGCCGATTTTTTTTCGAAAAAATCGCGTCTTTCCCTTCAAAGTGTTCCCAAAAATTGAAAAATTGAAATTTCGAAAAAACTCCTGCGGCGTTACCTGGGGAAAGCGATTATCTAACGAAAGAACTTTGATTTTTTGATTTCGGATGATCCAGCAGCACCCAACTCGATGAGGGCCACCGCAATTCTACTTTTTTCCGAGACGCTTCCGAATAAATGCTGCCATTGCCGTATTTTTTAAATATTTCTTCATGAAAATTTTACACAATATTCTTCTAATGTTATACTTTGATGTACCATTGGTTTTATTACACAGATTTCAACTGTGTCGTCAAAAAAAATCACAAAACTGTGCTTTTTTTGTACGAAATGACCCCCCCCCCCCCCCCCCCCCAACAATTTCTTTGGTTTCGTATTGTGATTCTTAATTAATGAAAAATTATGAATAAAATAAAGACTCGATTTCGTGGATCACTATTATAATGTAAGAATTAAAAAAGAGGTATACGTATGAAAAAAAAAAAAAAAAAAAAAAAAAAAAAAATTACGATCAGCTATATCTAATGTTTTTAATAACTGCCTGGGATGGGGTTCTTCAACTGTATTAACCCTAGCAATCACGTCGACTTTCAAAGTAACTATAAAAATAACGCTCAACAGAAGTTATTTTTTGCACAGAAGTAACTTTCGGAAATTGTAAAAATGACCTTCGAAATGACGAAACAAAAAAAATGTGATAGTTACATTTTCGTAGCTAAAACCAATATCTTACCGTCAAAACAACCTTACCGTCAAAAGGGTCATCATGACGGTCAGTTATTGGTTCTGCTGACGAAAAAGCAACTGTAAGATTTTTGGGTTTGGTTATTTCGACGGTCATTTTGATCATTTCGAAAGATTCTTCTGTGCAAAAAACAACTTCTATTGAGCGTTATTTTTATGGTCACTTTGACAATTTTTTTTAGGTAAAAATGAAAGTTATCGTGATTATTAGGGTAAAATAGCGAATTAAAAAATATTGAACTTCTGAATCCGGAATGGTCATTATTACGGAATACGCTATTTAAAACACCCCTCATTTTGATTGTTCGCTATTTTGACACCCATTTTATGAAAATGCAGGTATAATAGCAAATGACCAAAATAGCGAATGGCTACCCTAGCAATCACGAAGACTTTCAAAGTGACTATCAAAATAACGCCCAACAGAAGTTATTTTTTGCACAGAAGTAACTTTCGGAAATTGTAAAAATGACCTTCGAAATGACGAAACAAAAAAAATGTGATAGTTACATTTTCGTTGCTAGAACCAATATCTTACCGTCAAAACAACCTTTCCGTCAAAATTGTCATCATGACGGTAAGTTATTGGTTCTGCTGACGAAAAAGCAACTGCAAGATTTTTGCGTTTGGTTATTTCGACGGTCATTTTGATCATTTCGAAAGTTTCTTCTGTGCAAAAAACAACTTCTATTGAGCGTTATTTTTATGGTCACTTTGACAATTTTTTTTAGGTCAAAATGAAAGTTATCGTGATTGCTAGGGAAGCTACGGTATTCGAGTTAGCAGTTGTACATCAGTATTATGTGTTGAACGAGTCAAGAACGTAACTCGGAACGTGACTCGAGGGCCTCTTTTTGCCCTAGGAGCAGATAACAGTTGGATCTATCCGATGAGCGTCGTACGAGTTGGAATCCTGTCCACTGCTACTACTGCTTTTGCTATTGCAGCGGACCGGACGGCAAAACGTGGCAGATAGGCGAGCAAGGACGACTGGTTCTCGTTACGGCAACGAGCAAAATGGACGAACAGGATCCTTCACCCTGTTACCGATCCATATCATTTCCATTCATCAGTCGCTTCATTCATTTCTCGTCGCGAGCGCACTTCAGACTCGACATTGTCGGTCAAATGGAGCGTAACGCCAGTCGTGAGAATCCATGAATAATTAGTACCGATTTATCGAAAGGCTATTATATCGATAGCGACGAGCGTTTAGTTAGTGGAGACACTTGGGGCGTCTTAATGCGACAATAAATGTCGACTGTCAGGATGGCCGAGCGGTCTAAGGCGCTGCGTTCAGGTCGCAGTCCACTTCTGTGGGCGTGGGTTCGAATCCCACTTCTGACAACTTTTTTTTTTTTTAATCACGCTTGATTAACATTTTTTTTATCTTGTTTTTTGGATCTTAGAAATTTCTCGATGAGTAATTGCAAAAGTGACTTTTTATTCAGAGTTGTAGAATAATTATGCGGGGCCTAGGCAAAGAACTTTTGGAACGACGACGAAAATTAATATTTTTAATATCACATTGTTAGTTATTATTAGATAGTTATTATATATTCTGATTAAATCGTCGGACTCTATATAATAAGCTATTTTCATCGTCGTTCGGAAAACCGAAAATTCGGATAAAACAAATCACCCTTCGGATGATTAACGTTTCGGATATTTAAGGTAGCTACAGCGAGTGTGATTCATTTCGCCTAAATTCGAGAAATTTGGTCAAGAATTACAAACACTTCCCGATGTTATAAAAATCTATAAAAATTCATACTTAATATAGGCACTGGAAAGACTAATTTTGCATAATAATAATTTCCAAATGTTGTTAACAAATTGTCGAAAAAAAAATTATTCATCAAAATATGCGGTAACTCAACTTTTTTTTTTAATGAAAATGATTCGTTCCTTTTTCGGAATACGTATGAATTTTTTCAGATTTTTATCTTTAGTTTGATTATTCTTGGTATTTACATGGAAAAATGTGCAAAAATCAAAATAAAGATAAATATCTGAAAAAATTCATACGTATTCCGAAAAAGGAACGAATCATTGTCATTAAAAAAAAAGTTGAGTTACCGCATATTTTGATGAATAACTTTTTTTTCGAAAATTGGTTAACAACATTTGGAAACTCTGAATAAAAAGTCACTTTTGCAATTACTCATCGAGAAATTTCTAAGATCCAAAACACGAAATACAAAAAATGTTAAGCAAGTGTGATTAAAGAAAAATTTTTTTTTAAGTTGTCAGAAGTGGGATTCGAAATCAAACCCACAGAAGTGGACTGCGATTTTTATGCACTGACAGAAGAGACTGGAAGTTTGAATCCATAAACTCATCAAATAAATTTAATGTACGATTGTAATAAAAAATGAAGGTACCCTTGCAATGAAATTAGAGTAAATTTAAAAAATTGAAGTACTTTTACAGTAAAATGAAAGCAAATTATAAAAATTACTGTACCAAAAAGAATTATGACCTCGCACTTGTATAGAACATTTTACTATACCAATTTATGAATAAAAACTTCCAGTACATGTACATTAAATTTCAAGACATTTTTTTCAGTGCACTTGCCTAACATTTTCTTTTATCTCGCGTTTTGGATCTTAAAAATTACTCCATGAGTTATTTAATTACTAATTTTTAATTCAGAGCGATAGAATTATTAATGCCACATTGTCGTCCCAAAAGTTCTTTACTTAGGCCCCGCATAAAATTCTCGGGGGACGATAACGGCGCCGACGGCAAAGTCGCGCAATGCCCTCATAATCGTTTAATCACTTAATTTCTCCGACGGCGGCGGCGTTGTATTATACATAATGCATAAATTACGGGCGACCGGCTGACGAGTTCGCGTTGCGTATAAATGACGAGAATTATCGTACCCTCGTTGACCTTTTTGGTTCACCTGCGCGAAGAACCCTCTTTCCTCGAGCAATTTTCCCTCTCCTTCCACTTTCTCGACACGTCGAGCGAGTCGCGTGTCCCTCGTGACGAATTTTCGCACAGCGACTCGACTCGTCCAAAGACGCGTTACGACTTATCCAGCACTTGGTTACAGCTGCCCGTTCGGCCAAATGGACCTTTAGGGTTATGACTTTCCCGTTTCCATGACGACAGCATCGACTTTTCTCGTCTTCACTCCTACACTGTTAAAAATCCGGTGTTAAAAACAACACCAAGTCGGTGTCTATATAGGTCCACACCAATCACGGTGATAATGAGCGGTGTTAACTGAGTCTGAAATACCGACTTTCACCTCAAAAAGTCAAAAGTGCCGTTTTTCGCGAATTATCAACGGATCGAAGCGAAAATTGAAATACAGTCGCCAGTAATGTGAATCTCGTTAATGAGTTAGTCAGAATTTTGATTTTCGAACAAAAAATAATTACAGATCAATTACCCGGTAGAGGAATCTGTAATGAAAAAATCGATTTTTTTCTTCAATTTTTCGATAAAAACTGAGAAAAGCGACTAATTCATTCACGAGATAATAAAAAATCACACATGATACGTGCATTCGTGCCTTCAAAGCGAAAAGTGTTACAATGTTTCGTCGGTAACACAGGAAAAATTTAACGAAACGGCTGGTGTTAATTTAACACCGTAAAAAGTGTTACTATTAACACTGTAATAAGTAACACTAGGAAAAACGTCCACACCAGCAGCGTTTGACACAAAGGGCTGGCGTTAAGTGAACACCGTAAAAGTGTTACTATTAACACTGTAATAAGTAGCACTAGGAAAAACGTCCACACCAGCAGCGTTTGACACAAAGGGCTGGTGTTAAGTTAACACCGTAAAAAGTGTTACTATTAACACTGTAATAAGTAACACTAGAAAAAAAGTCCACACCTGCCGCGTTTGACACAAAGGGCTGGTGTTAAGTTAACACCGCAAAAGTGTTACTATTAACACTGTAATAAGTAACACTCGGAAAAACGTCCACGCCAGCAGCGTTTGACACATAGGGCTGGTGTTAACTTTAACACCGTAAAAAGTTTTACTATTAACACCGTAATAAGTAAAACTAGGAAAAAAAAAGTACACACCAGCAGCGTTTGACACAAAGGGCTGGTGTTAAGTTAACACCGTAATAAGTGTTACTATTAACACTGAAATAAGTAACACTAGGAAAAACGTCCATACCAGCAGCGTTTGACACCTTAGATATTTTTAACAGTGTAGTTATTTTACAGAATTATCGTACGAAATAAAATATCGCAATGTTGTCAAAGGGCTGGTGTTACGTCAACACCGTAAAAAGTGTTACTATTAACACTGTAATAAGTAACACTAGAAAAAAATTCCACACCAGCAGCGTTTGACACAAAGGGCTGGTGTTAATTGTAAAACCGTAAAAAGTGTTACCATTAATACTGTAATAAGTAACACCAGGAAAAAAAGTCCACATCAGTTTGACACCGTAGATTTTGAACAGTGTAGTTATTTTACAGAATTATCGTACGAAATAAAATATCGCAATGTCGTCAAAGGGCTGGTGTTACGTTAACACCGTAAAAAGTGTTACTATTAACACTGTAATTAGTAACACTAGGAAAAACGTCCACACCAGCAGCGTTTGACACAAAGGGCTGTTGTTAATTTAACACCGTAAGAAGTGTTACCATTAATACTGTAATAAGTAACACCAGGAAAAAAAGTCCACATCAGTTTGACACCGTAGATTTTGAACAGTGTAGTTATTTTACTGAATTATCGTACGAAATAAAATATCGCAATGTCGTCATCGTCCAAAGAGGGCCGAGGGACGTGTCTTGGTTTTAGGGAGAGGGAGGAGGGGAAGGAGGAGGGGGAAGGGAGTGGGCTGTCGTTGGGGTTGATAGCCGCGAGTTTCGGATCCGCGAACGAAAACCTTTTCGGTCGCCTCGCCCGATTCTCCGACTCGCGGAGGGGAAACACTCCCCCCCCCCCCCCCCCTCCCCTCCTTCCCCCATTCGAGGAGAGGAGAGGAGGGAGAAACGCGTCGGCAGAAGCCGAGAGCTGCCCACGCGGCTCGTCTCTCCGTCGGTGGCGCGGCGTCGGACCTCCCGCGAGGTTCTCAACCTTGTTTACATAAATCATAGGGCAACAGCCGCAGTCTCGTCTTCTGCTTCTGCTTCGCCCGGCGGCTGCTGCTGCTGCTGCTGCTTGGAGATGCGAGGTTCATTTTGTGACGGTCATTTGACACGTCACAAGACCGTCAAATGATCGTCAAATGACGCGTACAAAAATGACCAATTTATTTGTGACCGATTATTTAAAATTGCCGCCAATTGCGCGTGTTTTTGGTTTGAGTCCGAATGGTCGATAGCCGCATAAAAAATTCAGGAAATCATCAAAAAATTGTCTAAATGCTCGGTAAATGTTATATATCAGCTGATCTACGTTAAAAGTCACGATTTTCAATGTTTAGCTTCAATATTGACTTACATATTTGAATTCAACGTTTAACAATTTGTGACCAAATTTGTGACCAAAAAATAAAAGACCGTCATTTCGCAACTAGATAGGTGTTTTGGTCACTTTTGGAACGTCACAAGACCGTTAAATGATCGTCAAATGACGCGTACAAAAATGACCAATTTATTTGTGACCGATTATTTAAAATTGCCGCCAATTGCGCGTGTTTTTGGTTTGAGTCCGAATGGTCGATACCTGCATAAAAAATTCCGGAAATCATCAAAAAATTGTCTAAATGCTCGGTTAATGTTATATATCAGCTGATCTACGTTAAAAGTCACGATTTTCAATGTTTAGCTTCAATATTGACTTACATATTTGAATTCAACGTTAAACAATTTGTGACCAAATTTGTGACCAAAAAATAAATGACCGTCATTTCGCAACTAGATAGGTATTTTGGTCACTTTTGGACCGTCACAAGACGCTTGTCAAAATGAACGTCATTTTTACTTCGACTAAATGGGCAAAAAAATGACGTCACAAGACCGTCAAATGATCGTCAAATGACGCGTACAAAAATGACCAATTTATTTGTGACCGATTATTTAAAATTGCCGCCAATTGCGCGTTTTTTTGGTTCGAGTCCGAATGGTCGATACCTGCATTAAAAAATTCAGGAAATCATCAAAAAAATTGTCTAAATGCTCGGTAAATGTTATATATCAGCTGATCTATGTTAAAAGTCACGATTTTCAACGTTTAGCTTCAATATTGACTTACATATTTGAATTCAACGTTAAACAATTTGTGACCAAATTTGTGACCAAAAAATAAAAGACAGTCATTTCGCAACTAGATAGGTGTTTTGGTCATTTTTGGACCGTCACAAGACGCTCATCGAAATGACCGACATTTTTATTTCGACTAAATGGGCAAAAAAATGACGTCACAAGACCGTCAAATGATGGTCATTTTGTGGTCTTTTGACCGATTCCAAAAATGACCGTCATTTCGCATCTCTACTGCTGCTGCTGGCAAAGATAGCAGCAGCAGCAGCAATCGACGAGCGACGACCTCGAATCGCAGCGCGCGAAACTCTTTCGCGCAATTTCGCCATCGGGAAAATATAGACGACGAGAGAGAGAGACGCTGCGCGCGCAGCCAGACGCCCAGTGAATCACGAGATTCGTCGAACTCGACGACGTGGATGTATGTATTATGTATATATATAGATATATCCTCTCTTATATAGATATATTTGTGGGTCGTGTACACAAAGAGTGATTTACAATTTTCTCGCGAGGCGAAATTAGCTCCGCCTTCTTCGCTCTCCATTCGCGTTCTGGTCTTCAATCATCTCGATTCTTGGTCTTCGTCACCAACCCCCCTCCCCCCCTTCCCCTCCCCCTCCCCCCTATCCTCATTTCCGCCGTCATTCGGTCTCTCATTCTCTTCCTTTTTCCTAACATCTTTTTCTTCTTCCTCTGCTTCTGATTTCTGATCTTGCAGACCTCTCAAACGTAACTTGTGGTTAGGATTCGGTAGTTTTGGCAACCTTTGACCTCTAACCAATTGGTCAATTGGTGCACCAAACTAACCAGTGTTCCAACTTTTCAAAGGTTGATTTTGGGTTAGTTTTTGTGAACCAACTGTAAACCGACCATTCTTTGGACGCGACGAAAGGTTGGTTCGTGGTTGGATATTATAAACCAATCGCCAATTCCAACTCTTAAACTACAAAATCGATGATTGATTTGTGGTTGATTGTTCGAAACCGACCATAAACCAACCGGTCAATTGGTGCACCAAACCAACCAGTGTTCCAACTTTTCAAAGGTTGATTTTGGGTTAGTTTTTGTGAACCAACTGTAAAACGACCATTCTTTGGACGCGACGAAAGGTTGGTTCGTGGTTGGATATTATAAACCAAATCCAATTCCAACTCTTAAACTACAAAATCGATGGTTGATTTGTGGTTGATTGTTCGAAACCGACCATAAACCAACCGGTCAATTGGTGCACCAAACCAACCAGTGTTCCAACTTTTCAAAGGTTGATTTTGGGTTAGTTTTTGTAAACCAACTGTAAACCAACCATTCTTTGGACGCGACGAAAGGTTGGTTCGTGGTTGGATATTATAAACCAACCCCAATTCCAACTCTTGAACTACAAAATCGATGGTTGATTTGGGGTTGATTGTTCAAAACCGACCATAAACCAACCATTTTTGACAACTAGCTATCCAGCCGTTGGCCTTCTTCCCTGATAACACTGGATGGAAGGTCATACGTAGTTACCATATGGCATTCTAAAAGTACCCTTTTCAATGGTCACCCTAGCAATCACGATAACTTTCATTTTTACCTAAAAAAAAAACTGTCAAAGTGACCATAAAAATAACGCTCAATAAAAGTTGTTTTTTGCACAGAAGAAACTTTCGAAATAATCAAAATGACCGTCGAAATAACCAAACCCAAAAATCTTAAAGTTGCTTTTTCGTCAGCAGAACCAATAACTTACCGTCATGATGTCCCTTTTGACGGCAACGTTGTTTCGACGGTAAGATATTGGTTCTAGCAACGAAAATGTAACTATCACATTTTTTTTGTTTCGTCATTTCGAAGGTCATTTTTACAATTTCCGAAAGTTACTTCTGTGCAAAAAACAACTTCTGTTGAGGGTTATTTTTATAGTCACTTTGAAAGTCGTCGTGATTGTTAGGGTTGCTTTGTTGGACATCATAAGCCTGAAAATAGTGCACTAAAGACCCCCGCAGGGGGTCTTTAGTGCACTATTTTCTATCTATCTATCTATCTTCTATCTATCTTTAGTGTACTATCTTTAGTGCACTAAATGGTCACAAATGGACCCTTTAGTATCGTCATACTTCCCATACTTCTACTTCTTCTGACTCTGCTTTTCCTAACCAATCCCTCGGATTCCCGGGAACTCCGTCGCTGTCGCCTATCAGTAAAAGGCGGTTAGGGGGGAGGGGGGGGGGGGGGGGGCGTTGGAGAGGAGGAGGAGAGGAGGAGGGGTGGGGGGAAACGTCGCTTCGCAAAGTGCGGGTTACCGGGCGTCGAGTGGCAGCAGCGCAGCGGCGTCGGAAGGAGGGGTAGGGGACATCAGCGTCGGTGGGGAGGGGGAGGAGGGGGAGGGGCGGGGAGGAGGGGAGGGGTCTGGCCCGGTCCGACGGCTCAGCAGCGGCGGCGGCGCGTGTTGCGAGCATCAGCGGCGGCGGAGGAGTGGCGTCTGCGTCTGCGACCTTGGTTGGGGTCGCCTCAAGGTCGAGCCTCCCGCGCTGACTGCTGTCGCTGCTGCTGTTGCCTCTCCTCCTGCGGCGTACGCATCGGCGTCGCTCTGTCTCTGTCTGAGGCTCTGTGTCGCTGATATTGGTCCTACTTGTCTGTTGGAAAGAGAGAGAGAGAGATAGAGGAGAGAGAGAGAGAGAGAGAGAGAGAGAGAGAGAGAGAGAGATAGAGGAGAGAGAGAGAGAGAGAGAGAGAGATAGAGGAGAGAGAGAGAGAGATAGAGGAGAGAAAAAATGTTCCGCGCAAGATCAATGCCAGGGTCAATGTCACGGGACAGACCGACAACTGTGAGAGAGGCCTATCCGGCGGCTCGCTATATGCGGATTAGAACGCAGAGACGAGGAACCTTTGTGTATGTACACTGCGAGACGAAACGCTTTCGGCGATGCGGGCAACTGTTGCTGATATGCCGAAACATTTTATAAGGTAGACGTACACTGTTAAAAATCGACGATGTCAAACGCTGCTGGTGTGGACGTTTTTCCTAGTGTTACATATTACAGTGTTAATAGTAACACTTTTTACGGTGTTAAAATTAACACCAGCCGTTTTTGTTAAATTTTTCCTGTGTTACCGACGAAACATTGTAACACTTTTCGCTTTAAAGGCACGAATGCACGTACCATGTGTGATTTTTTATTATCTCGTGAATGAATTAGTCGCTTTTCTCAGTTTTTATCGAAAAATTGAAGAAAAAAATCGATTTTTTCATTACAGATTCCTCTACCGGGTAATTGATCTGTAATTTTTTTTTTTCGAAAATCAAAATTCTGACTAATTCATTCACGAGATTCACATTACTGGCGTCTGTATTTCAATTTTCGCTTCGATCCGTTGACAATTCGCGAAAAACGGCACTTCTGACTTTTTGAGGTGAAAGTCGGTATTTCAGACTCAGTTAACACCGCTCATTATCGCCGTGATTGGTGTGGACCTATATGGACACCGACTTGGTGTTGTTTTTAACACCGGATTTTTAACAGTGCGTTGCTGATATGCGAAACATTTTATACAAGGGCGAAAATCGCGACAGTTGCACGGTCTGAATTAAATAACTATACTGGTAAAAATCTACGGTGTCAAACGCTGCTGGTGTGGGCGTTTTTCCTAGTGTTACATATTACAGTGTTAATAGTAACACTTTTTACGGTGTTAAAATTAACACCAGCCGTTTTCGTGAAATTTTTCCTGTGTTACCGACGAAACATTGTAACACTTTTTGCTTTAAAGGCACGAATGCACGTATCATGTGTGATTTTTTATTATCTCGTGAATGAATTAGTCGCTTTTCTCAGTTTTTATCGAAAAATTGAAGAAAAAAATCGATTTTTTCATTACAGATTCCTCTACCGGGTAATTGATCTGTATTTTTTTTTTTTTCGAAAATCAAAATTCTGACTAATTCATTAACGAGATTCACATTACTGGCGTCTGTATTTCAATTTTCGCTTCGATCCGTTGATAATTCGCGAAAAACGGCACTTCTGACTTTTTGAGGTGAAAGTCGGTATTTCAGACTCAGTTAACTCCACTCATTATCACCGTGATTGGTGTGGACGTATATAGACACCGACATGGTGTTGTTTTTAACACCGAATTTTTAATAGTGTGTTGCTGATATGCGAAACATTTTTTCAAGAGCGAAAATCGCGACAGTTGCACGGTTGGAAATAAATATAAAAATTAAAAAGCAATATCGGACAGAAAATTTCCGGTGTTGCACTGCGCAATTCGGCGATAAGCGCGAATCGCTGCAACGAATCGCGTCCGGGGTGTCCGATAAGTGGCAGGAAAAAAAAAAAAAAAAAAAAAAAAAAAAAAAAAAAAAAGGAAATGGCTGATGACGCGAGCACCGATAAAAATATACAGAGCTCGTCGAGTGGTAACGAACTCTTGACGGTTACAAACACTCGAGTCGGTCCGTCGACCTGACGTCGACGTCGTCGACGTTAAAATATTGGACGCGAGCTCGGAGATTGGCAGCGCGTTAATGGCACTCGGGAATCGTGTCATTTATACTTACAAGCCCGCCTCCGCCTCAACGACGACGACGACGACGAGCTGATAATAAAATACTCGGTGCATGATGAAAAGATATAAATCAAAGTGACGGTGACAATGGCATTGACACTGGGAGAAGGAAAGAGAGAAATAAAAGGAGAGAGTGGAGAGAGATGTTTGTCTCATCGTCCACGGTCACGCAATTTTTTTTTTTTTTTTTTTTTCTTATCTCAGTTTTTTTTGCTCTCCCCTTGAATACCTGAATATATATTATAAATATATATATATATATATGTATATATATACTGGGAATAATGACATCCACGCTCGGTTTTTTTTTTTTTTTCTTATCTCAGTTTTTTTTTGCTCTCCCCTCGACTACCTGAATATATATTATAAATATATATATATATATATGTATATATATACTGGGAATAATGACATCCACGCTCGGTTTTTTTTTTTTTTTTTTTTTTTTTTTTTTCGAAAAAAAAATCGATGTAACGAATTTTTAAAAGCTTATCCGATGGAAAATTTTTCGCTGATGTAAAAAATGACGATTATTTGCCCGAAAAATCGAAAATTCGAGGAGAAAAACGCGAAAAATGATTTTTCATTTTTTTTCGTATTTTGGCACTTCACTAAAATCGGGGTCATTTTTGCATTCGAAAGATAACTGTTCAAGGAAGAGAATGCTGCTAGGCGGAACGCGATATATTGATTTTTCGATTTTTTGCAGATTTTTAAAGTTGACCCGCAAAAATCGCAAATTTATAGAAGGGGTACTCCTTCAATTTTTTGCAAAAAAAAGGGATAAAAAATGATTCGATTTCGCAAAGTTTAAAAACCCTATTCCTATCGATGGGAAATTTTTCACTGATTCCAAAAATACTCGGTATTCGCCCGAAAATCGAAAATTCGAGAAGAAAAACGCGAAAAACTAATTTACTTTCCTGTCAAACTGCCAAATTTTGCAATATTAAACATTAAACTGCTGCCGGGGGTGGGGGTCAAAATGGTGAATGATTATAATAGCGAATGTCTAAAATAGCGAATTTAAAACTAACGAACGTCTAAATCTAGAATAATCATCATAACAGAATTCGCTATTTGAGTCATTCGTTATTTTGATCATTCGGTATTTGGACCCCACATTTTATTAAAATGCAATTAAAATAGCGAATGATCAAAATACCGAATGACTAAAACAGCAAATTTCATAATGATGGCTATTCTAAATTCAGACGTCCATCATTTTCAAATTCGTTATTTTAGCCATTCGCGATTTTGGCCATTCACTAGGGTTGGGTTCAAAACAGTGAATGACCAAAAAGCGAATCTCCAAAATAACGAATTTGAAAATGATGGACGTCTGAATCTAGAATAACCATCATTACGAAATTTGCTATTTTAGTCACTCTCTATCTTGATCATTCGCTATTGTAACTGCATTTTAATAAAATGTGGGGTCAAAATACCAAATGAACAAAATAACGAATGACTAAAGTAGCAAATTTCATAATGATGGCTATTCTAAATTCAGACGTCCATCATTTTCAAATTCGTTATTTTAGCCATTCGCGATTTTGGCCATTCACTAGGGTTGGGTTCAAAACAGTGAATGACCAAAAAGCAAATCTCCAAAATAACGAATTTGAAAATGATGGACGTCTGAATCCAGAATAACCATCATCACGAAATTTACTATTTTAGTCATTCGCTATCTTGATCATTCGCTATTTTAACTGCATTTTAATAAAATGTGGGGTCAAAATACCAAATGATCAAAATAACGAATGACTAAAACATCAAATTTCATAATGATGGCTATTCCAAATTCAGACGTCCATCATTTTCAAATTCGTTATTTTAGCCATTCGCGATTTTGGCCATTCACTAGGGTTGGGTTCAAAATAGTGAATGACCAAAAAGCAAATCTCCAAAATAACGAATTTGAAAATGATGGACGTCTGAATCCAGAATAACCATCATCACGAAATTTGCTATTTTAGTCATTCCCTATCTTGATCATTCGCTATTGTAACTGCATTTTAATAAAATGTGGGATCAAAATACCAAATGATCAAAGTAACGAATGACTAAAATAGCAAATTTCATAATGATGGCTTTTCCAGATTCAGACGTCCATCATTTTTAAATTCGTTATTTTAGCCACTCGCGATTTTGGGCCATTCACTAGGGTTGGGTTCAAAACAGTGAATGACCAAAAAGCAAATCTCCAAAATAACGAATTTGAAAATGATGGACGTCTGAATCCAGAATAACCATCATTACGAAATTTGCTATTTTAGTCATTCGCTATCTTGATCATTCGCTATTTTAACTGCATTTTAATAAAATGTGGGGTCAAAATACCAAATGATCAAAATAACGAATGACTAAAATAGCAAATTTCATAATGATGGCTTTTCCAGATTCAGACGTCCATCATTTTAAAATTCGTTATTTTAGCCATTCGCGATTTTGGCCATTCACTAGGGTTGGGTTCAAAACAGAAGCGAATGGCCAAAATAACGAATTTGAAAATGATGGACGTCTGAATCCAGAATAACCATCATCACGAAATTTACTATTTTAGTAATTCCCTATCTTGATCATTCGCTATTGTAACTGCATTTTAATAAAATGTGGGGTCAAAATACCAAATGATCAAAATAACGAATGACTAAAATAGCAAATTTCATAATGATGGCTTTTCCAGATTCAGACGTCCATCATTTTTAAATTCGTTATTTTAGCCATTCGCGATTTTGGCCATTCACTAGGGTTGGGTTCAAAACAGAAGCGAATGGCCAAAATAACGAATTTGAAAATGATGGACGTCTGAATCCAGAATAACCATCATTACGAAATTTGCTATTTTAGTAATTCCCTATCTTGATCATTCGCTATTTTAACTGCATTTTAATAAAATGTGGGGTCAAAATACCAAATGATCAAAATAACGAATGACTAAAACATCAAATTTCATAATGATGGCTATTCCAAATTGAAACATCCATCATTTTCAAATTAGCTATTTTACCCATTCTCTTTTTCCTCATTCACTATTTTGAACCCCACCCAAAGGGATTTCCCCCCCCCCCCCTCCCTTCGTCTCTTTTTCGTCATTCACTATTTTGAACCCCATCCAAAGGGAGTGCCCCCCCCCCCCTCCCACCCTGGAATACTGGAACCAGTTCAAGAAAAACTGGGAATCGAGTGCAGGATGCAGGATGCAAGATGCGCGCGCATCGCACGTGCACCGCTGACCTACTCCAACAGTTCCGCGTTGTTGTCATAATACTGCGACACACGACCCAGTATACCTATATATACAACAATATATATATATATATATATATATATACATCCACGTGCTGTGCGTGCGGCGACCGCGCACAGGACGCGGTTAATTCGCTCGCTAATTCCGGGGTCCGAACTTGTCGCATTGGTCGTCGTCCGTCGTCGTTGCGGTCGAACCGAAACTCACACGGACAGATTTTCCGTCTCTCGTTGCGCGACGTGCAACTCGATATCCCCCCTCCCCTCTCCCCCCCCCCTCTCCCCCTCCTCGACGACCCTGACACCGAGGCTGCCGATCCGGCGGCGCCAAGTTTGGCCACTCGGAGTTCGCCCGACGCCCGACCTGCGACTCCCCTTCGAGGCTGTTGACCCACTTACTGTTATTATTGTTGTTATTATAGCCTTTTGCCCGGGTGAGAAATACGTGGAATCATTTTTAGCCAATACCAAGGTAGAACTATAGTACATTACGCAACAAGGGAGGGAAGTGCAACTTTTCACCGAGTGTGAAATTTGAGTTGAGAAATTCACACGAGGTGAAAAGGCACTACCCTCCCATGTCGCGTACTATACTTTTCTTCCGATTTCGCTGAAAAATAACCTTATTTCGTGCGTGCAACACGGACGAAAAGTCGCTCATTTCTAACCTGTGACGAGGACGCATGCGCAGTACGGATTACATTACTGCCCGTGGGCAGGAATGTGCCGATTACGTCCCTAGGGAGGTAATGAAACCGGACTGCGCATGCGTCGAGTCACAGGTTAGAAATGAGCGACTTTCCGCCCGCATTGCGGGCACGAAATGAGGTTATTTCAGCAGAGTCGGGAGAAATAGTACATTACGCAACGGGAGGGAAGTGCAACTTTTCACCGAGTGTGAAATTTGATGGCTGAGCGAAGCGAGGGCGGAAATTGACACGAGGCGAAAAGGCACTTCCCTCCCATGTCGCGTACTATACTTTTCTTCCGATTTCGCTGAAAAATAACCTCATTACGTGCGTGCAACACGGACGAAAAGTCGCTCGTTTTCTAACCTGTGACGAGGACGCATGCGCAGTACGGATTACATTACTGTCCGTGGGCAGGAATGTGCCGATTACGTCCCTAGGGAGGTAATGAAACCGGACTGCGCATGCGTCGAGTCACTGGTTAGAAATGAGCGACTTTCCGCCCACATTGCGGGCACGAAATGAGGTTATTTCAGCAGAGTCGGGAAAAATAGTACATTACGCAACTAGGGAGGGAAGTGCAACTTTTCACCGAGTGTGAAATGTGATGGCCGAGCGAAGCGAGGGCGGAAATTGACACGAGGCGAAAAGGCACTTCCCTCCCATGTCGCGTACTATACTTTTCTTCCGATTTCGCTGAAAAATAACCTCATTTCGTGTGTGCAACACGGACGGAAAGTCGCTCATTTCTAACCTGTGACGAGGACGCATGCGCAGTACGGATTACATTACTGCCCGTGGGCAGGAATGTGCCGATTACGTCCCTAGGGAGGTAATGAAACCGGACTGCGCATGCGTCGAGTCACAGGTTAGAAATGAACGACTTTCCGCCCGCATTGCGGCCACGAAATGAGGTTATTTCAGCGGAGTCGGGAGAAAATTACTATAATGGTCGAGTAAAAATTGCTATGGCTCCTGACTTGGTAATTTTTGCTAGATCCTTCTCTCCGTGATATGTTTTCAGTGTTATACCGAAAGTGGGAAAGAGACGGAGAATCGTGTGTACGTTTAGTGAGGACGTTGAGCGAGAGACGACCCGCTCGTCGGGGCAGACGGCCTACAGACTTAACGATCGATAGAGCTTCCCCCTCCCCCACTCCCCTCCGTCCGTCCGCCGACAAAGACCTCTCTCCTCTCCCTCTCTCTCTGTCTCTCATGTTTCCCTCACTCTCTCTCTCACTTTCTCTGCGAAAACCTTCTGCCAATCCCTCCCTCCCTCCGTCACCCCTTTCGCCTTACCCGGGAGGCCGTCGCTCGCGCTGAGAGCCCTTCGTCGCGATTATAGCGCAATCTGCGCACATTTTTTTTTTTTTACATATAAATTCGTTTATTTCGAGCAGATGGACAAATTAGAGGGTGAGTTTGGAGATTTAATCGAAAACAAAAACCAATGCCAGAAATTGGAATAGGATAGATGCACCTTTTGTGGCCACTGTACTATCATTAGTGACCACATAAAAAAATGGATATATTAATTCATGATACTATCAAACTATTCACATTACATATCATACATTACACAGTACATATTTTCCATATAAAAAAACACAAATTTCAAAGATTACTTAAAAATCTGAAAACATTCATACGTATTCAGAAAAACAAAGGAACCATTTTGATCTAAAAAAAAGTTGGGTCATGGGAATATTTGTTAAACAATTTTTTGTTTTATTAAATTGTTAATAACATTTTGCAATTATTATTATGCAAAGTTAATCTTTTCAATACCTTTAGTGTGCATGAATTTTTTCAGATTTTTAGACCATCGAGAAGTGTTCGCAATTCTCTCGCACTTTTCTCGAATTTATGCGAATTGAATACGTCGCGCTCCTACATGCTTAAAGCTTTGGCGCGAACAAGTTAACATTATAGGTGTGCTCTAAAAAATGCAAGAAAAACTGGAGGGCAATCTATGCTCATAGATAGAGACAAAACGCACGGAAAAATAGACAGAAGGGAAGAAAAGCAGCGGGAGGTGGACGAACGTCGGTATTTTTATCCCTCCTCGCGCTAACCCGAAGCTTCGGGTTAGCGAGACAAACTGATGCGGGGGAGGAGGGATATATTGATCGGTCGACGATGCAGGCTGAGGCCACAGCTGGCCGGGTTTGCTACACGTTTCAGCTTCGTCGTCGTCGTCGCCGATCTGTTGTCACCTATATATATCGAATCCCTCGCGGACCTCCCAACCGTAACTTGTGCTTGGAATTCGGTAGTTTTTCCCACCTCTGACCTAAAACCAATTGGTCAATTGGTGCACCAAACCAACCAGTGTTCCAACTTTTCAAAGGTTGATTTTGGGTTAGTTTTTGTAAACCAACTGTAAACCTACCATTCTTTGGACGCGACGAAAGGTTGGTTCGTGGTTGGATATTATAAACCAACCCCAATTCCAACTCTGAAACTACAAAATCGATGGTTGATTTGTGGTTGATTGTTCAAAACCGACCATAAACCAACCGGTCAATTGGTGCACCAAACCAACCAGTGTTCCAACTTTTCAAAGGTTGATTTTGGGTTAGTTTTTGTAAACCAACTGTAAACCAACCATTCTTTGGACGCGACGAAAGGTTGGTTCGTAGTTGGATATTATAAACCAACCCCAATTCCAACTCTTAAACTACAAAATCGATGGTTGATTTGTGGTTGATTGTTCAAAACCGACCATAAACCAACCGGTCAATTGGTGCACCAAACCAACGAATGTTCCAACTTTTCAAAGGTTGATTTTGGGTTAGTTTTTGTAAACCAACTGTAAACCAACCATTCTTTGGACGCGACGAAAGGTTGGTTCGTGGTTGGATATTATAAACCAACCCCAATTCCAACTCTTAAACTACAAAATCGATGGTTGATTTGTGGTTGATTGTTCAAAACCGACCATAAACCAACCGTCAATTGGTGCACCAAACCAACCAGTGTTCCAACTTTTCAAAGGTTGATTTTGGGTTAGTTTTTGTAAACCAACTGTAAACTAACCATTCGTTGGACGCGACGAAAGGTTGGTTCGTGGTTGGATATTATAAACCAACCCCAATTCCAACTCTTAAACTACACAATCGATGGTTGATTTGTGGTTGATTGTTCGAAACCGACCATAAACCAACCGGTCAATTGGTACATCAAACCAACCAGTGTTCCAACTTTTCAAAGGTTGATTTTGGGTTAGTTTTTGTAAACCAACTGTAAACCAACCATTCTTTGGACGCGACGAAAGGTTGGTTCGTGGTTGGATATTATAAACCAACCCCAATTCCAACTCTTAAACTACAAAATCGATGGTTGATTTGTGGTTAATTGTTCAAAACCGACCATAAACCAACCGGTCAATTGGTGCACCAAACCAACCAGTGTTCCAACTTTTCAAAGGTTGATTTTGGGTTAGTTTTTGTAAACCAACTGTAAACCAACCATTCTTTGGACGCGACGAAAGGTTGGTTCGTGGTTGGATATTATAAACCAACCGCAATTCCAACTCTTAAACTACAAAATCGATGATTGGTTTGTGGTTGATTGTTCAAAACCGACCATAAACCAACCATTTTTGACAACCAGCTATCCAGCCGTTGGCCTATGGTTAGGTTCGAAAAATCGACTAAAAATCAACCGTTACCATTCTTGGCTTAAAGTCGGAATTAGGGTTGTTTTCCAATATCCAACCGTTAACCAGCCTTTCGTCGTGTCTAAAGAATAGTTGGTTTATAGTTTGGTTCACAAAAACCAATCCTAAATCAACCTTCGGAAAGTTGGAATATTGGTTGGTTTGGTGCACCACTTGACCGTTTGGTTTTTGGGTTTTTGGTTTCAGGTTGGGCAGAACGCGAGGGATGTGTATATCAACACTCAACATTCCTGGCCAAACTTTTCTTAATGAATATCGCTTTAGTTGAGGTGTTTCCTTCCCTTTCGTATAACCTATCGCCGCGACCTTGGTACTCGGCCGACGCCTGCGATCAAAATGTTGACTCGCGAAATGTCAGAGCTACGCCGATAGAACCGACGCCCGTGACCCCGACCAACGCTCGGTCCAATCGATTCCGGAGGAAACGCCCGTCTTTCGAGCTTCGAGTCCTCTCCTTCGTGTCCTTCCTCCCCTCCGTCTCGCCTCGCGGGTCTCTTACCTCTGTGGAAAATGCGTGAGCGGTGGTGTTCGACGCTGCCACCCTTTCCTCTCTTCTCCCAACGACGAAGCGACGATGACGACGCTGGAATCGTTGGTTCGCGTGAGAAAAGGGTTTATGCAAAGCCAGCGGGACGAAAAAAAGGTAAAAGTACGACATGATTTTTTTTTTTTTTTTTTTTTTTTTTTTTTTTTTTTTTTTTTTCAATATATTGCAGTGGGTGAAAAATATAAATGAAATTTTATGAGGGTCGGAAATCGACTCAGTCTCGTAAAAAAAAAATTTAGCCTTGAAAGAATATCAATGCGGGTACGAAAAAAAAGGCCTTGGCTGAAAAATCCGAGTCTCATCGCTCTGCCCTCATCGAGGATTGCCGCAGGTTTCGACGAATGTCCGATAAGTAAAACGTTTCGGTTGTAAACACCGGTTTGACGTCAGAGAGGATGTCGAAGGGCGACGTCTGAATCCAACAGCGAGGGACAAACGTGGGGGGAGGCGGGGAGGCGCGAAGCTAAGATCTCGTACGTCACTGTGCAAAGGTCGTGGGACTACCCTCGACGCTCAGTGATCAGCGAGACCGTGGCGGGGGGGGGAGGGGGGACGATCGTCTCAACGCGTTTCTGGATTCCCAGCGGATCCACTTATCCCCGTATTACAGTGTGTTGCCCCCCCCCCCTCCCCCCCACCCTCCCGGCCCCAGGGGCAGGGGGAGGGGGAGGGGCGACGGTGCAACGAACTGCCTATTTATTTATAGTATTTTCGCGCCCCCCTGCGAACTTTATGGGAACTTTAGGGACAAAACGAAAAGATCGAGTTGAGATTAAAAATTTGTTTTTTTTTTTCATTGTTATTTGATTGATATACGATTATATAGGACGAGAGCAAAATAATAACCAAGAAATATTATTATTATTATTATTATTATTATTATTATTATTATTATTATTATTATTATTATTATTATTATTATTATTATTATTATTATTATTTTTATTTTTATTTTTATTTTTATTTTTATTTTTATTTATTTTCATTTTTTATTTTTCTCCTGTTCTATATAATCGTATATCAATCAAATAACAATGGAAAAAACCTACATTTTTGCCTAAAAAACCTACATTTTGGGGCGCGAAAATACTATAAATAAATTGGCAGTTAGAAATAGAATTTTTTTTTTTCCAAAAAGACCGAGAGCATTATTTCATTATTTATTTCATTTTCATTTAATTTCATTATTCATTATTCCATTTTATCATAGAACATTATTTTATTATTTATTTCATTTTCATTTAATTTCATTATTTTTCTCTTGTCATATATAGTCGTAGAAATAGAAATATTTATTTCTATTTTTATTTCTCGGTCACTATTTTTCTCTTGTCCTATATAATCGTATATCAATCAAATGATTGGAAAAATCGTAGCCAAAGTACAGACAGACAGACAGACAGACAGACAGACAGACAGACAGACAGACAGAAGGTCTCTATGCATGTTTCAATGGAATGTCGGGAATTTTTTTTTTTTTAACGAAAAAAGATAAAGACGAATAGCCACGGCGAGAGGTTACCGATGGGTTACAGCGAACGACAGACACAACAGATTATATATGCGTTGACCCCTGACGCACCAGCCACACCGGCAGGTAATATCTCATTCATGATATGCTCGAAAGATCCGCGAGACTCGCGAGCCGATCGCGGTGCAACGATCGCTACGCATGTATTTATATTTTTCGCGATGGCAACGCTTTTATAACTCATCGATTAACAATCTGATAATAATAATAATAAAAAGCGGGGGCACGTCTACGATATCCGTGGCGCCAAGATTTGAAAGTGGTTTCTTGTAAATCTTTTCGCGGGGAGCAAAAAAGTTCCTATAGACTATGGTCCTAACTATTTTAGTTTCCGAGATATTTAATTTTTAAGATTTTAAGGGATCGTCACAGTGTGATCCTCCGAAAAATCAATGATTTTCGCGAATTTTTTTTGTTAAGTTGTAATGAACTAATTGGTCTGGTTTTTTTTTTTAAATAAATAAGTACATTCTTGAAGAATACAAAATGATTTTTTTATGTGCATTTCTTTAATGTATAATAATGATATAAATTGTTTAAATAGCTCGTGTAAAAAAACGGTCCTGCATTATGTCCACGATTGCGGCCGCAATTTTGATCTGAACCAAAAATTTCAAAAAGATTATTAATCTGTAGGAAATTCGCTATCGCGCTTTGAGAGCTTTTTTTTTTTTTGAAATTTGACAAAATGGCGGCGGTTTGAACGAAAATTATCGAATTTAGCCCTTTTTTTCGACAGTTTTTCGTAAAAAAAAAAATAGGAAGATTTAATAAATAAAAAAAAGCTCTCATAGCGCGATAGAGAATGACGTTAGAAATGTTCTCTCAAAATTTGATATCGATATCGTCATAACTCTTCATTTGAGAGTGGAGCACCGTTTTGAAAAACAACATTCCGAGAAAAGTGCGTTTAAGGTAGTCCTTGCGCCTGGTGTCGAGTTCGCATAAGTTTTCGAAAGTTGAGAGGAAATTGCAACCACATCTCGATAATATAAAAATCTGAAAAAAATCATGCATGTTAAAGACGTTGAAAAGATTAATTTTGCATAATAAAAATTCCAAAATGTTATTAACCAATTGATGAAAAATAAAGTTGTTCAACAAATATTTCGACAACCTAATTTTTTTGTTTCAATGAAAATGATCCGTTCTATTTTCTGAATATGCATGAATTTTTTCAAATTTTTTAATTCACTTTGAATTTTGTGATTTTCCCCATGTTAAAAAACGCAAAATTCAAAGTGAATTAAAAAAATTGAAAAAATTCATACATATTTAGAAAAATGAACGCATTATTTTCATTGAAACAAAAAAATTAAGTTATCGAAGGATTTGTTGAACAATTTTATTTTTCATCAACTTGTTAATAACATTTTGGAATTTTTATTATGCAAAATTAATCTTTTCAACGTTTATAACATGCATGATTTTTTTCAGATTTTTATATTATCGAGAAGTGGTTGCAATTTCTTGTCAATTTTCTCGAATTTATGTGAAATGAATACTAGACGCAAGGACTACCTTAAAGTGTTGCACACGCCGCACTGTCACGCTGCAATCCCTTTCTCTAAGAAAGGCTGTAGCGACCGAAATAATTCGAATTTCGATAAAAAAAATTTAACAGAATGTTTATAACCGTGTATACTATCCGATCATGAAAAAAAAAAAAAAAAAATCGATTTTTTTTATTTCACACTGTGACGATCCCTTAATATAGCGGCAAAAAATGGGTAGTATTACGATTTCCGAGCGCCAGGATTTGGCTGTGGATTTAGCATTTTTGAAACAAACCATAACAACAACAATAACAATAGTAACAATAATAGTGCGTTCACGGCGGGCATTCGAATGTCGGAGGAGTCGCGGAAAATCGCGAAACTCGCGCAGAGCTGAGTGTGTTGACCCACTTAAAACCAGATCCGCTCGTTCGGCTCACTCGCCGCGTTTTTTCTCACTTCTTTCTCTCCTTTTCCGCGCGTCTTTGGCCGTCGGCAGCTTCCCCTCTATTCCCTGGCGTCAATTGTCGCTCAGCTTTCACCCGCGCACAATGTTTCTCGCGCATGCGCTTTAAAATTCCCGCGTCTCTAGAATATTTATTGATTTCGCTTCGATCTCTTAATCATTGAAATGTCTTATCAAAAATGAGTAGAAAGATTGCCAATGGAGCGATTTTCCTGTTCCGACCTTTTTTCAGCGTCCGATGCGCCATCAGCGGAGAGTCGCCGAAGTAGAGATGCGAAATGACGGTCATTTTTAAAATCGGTCAAAAGACCACAAAATGACCATCATTTGACGGTCTTGTGACGTCATTTTTTTTGCCCATTTAGTCGAAATAAAAATGACGGTCATTTCGATGAGCGTCTTGTGACGGTCCAAAAAATGACCAAAACACCTATCTAGTTGCGAAATGATGGTCTTTTATTTTTTGGTCACAAATTTGGTCACAAATTGTTTAACGTTGAATTCAAATATGTAAGTCAATATTGAAGCTAAACATTGAAAATCGTGACTTTTAACGTAGATCAGCTGATATATAACATTTACCGAGCATTTAGACCATTTTTTGATGATTTCCTGAATTTTTTATGCAGGTATCGACCATTCGGACTCAAACCAAAAACACGCGCAATTGGCGGCAATTTTGAATAATCGGTCACAAATAAATTGGTCATTTTTGTACGCGTCATTTGACGATCATTTGACGGTCTTGTGACGTCATTTTTTTTGCCCATTTAGTCGAAGTAAAAATGACGGTCATTTCGATGAGCGTCTTGTGACGGTCCAAAAAATGACCAAAACACCTATCTAGTTGCGAAATGATGGTCTTTTATTTTTTGGCCACAAATTTGGTCACAAATTGTTTAACGTTGAATTCAAATATGTAAGTCAATATTGAAACTAAACATTGAAAATCATGACTGTTAACGTAAATCAGCTGATATATAACATTTACCGAGCATTTAGACAATTTTTTGATGATTTCCTGAATTTTTTATGCAGGTATCGACCATTCGGACTCAAACCAAAAACACGCGCAATTGGCGGCAATTTTGAATAATCGGTCACAAATAAATTGGTCATTTTTGTACGCGTCATTTGACGATCATTTGACGGTCTTGTGACGTCATTTTTTTTGCCCATTTAGTCGAAATAAAAATGACGGTCATTTCGATAAGCGTCTTGTGACGTTCCAAAAGTGACCAAAACACCTATCTAGTTGCGAAATGACGGTCTTTTATTTTTTGGTCACAAATTTGGTCACAAATTGTATAACGTTGAATTCAAATATGTAAGTCAATATTGAAGCTAAACATTGAAAATCGTGACTTTTAACGTAGATCAGCTGATATATAACATTTACCGAGCATTTAGACCATTTTTTGATGATTTCCTGAATTTTTTATGCAGGTATCGACCATTCGGACTCAAACCAAAAACACGCGCAATTGGCGGCAATTTTAAATAATCGCTCACAAATAAATTGGTCATTTTTGTACGCGTCATTTGACGATCACTTTACGGTCTTGTGACGGTCATTTGACCGTCACAAAATGGACCTCGCATCTCTAACGTAATTTCGCATCTCTAGTGACAGCGCCGCCGAGAGTCGCATAACCTGTTTTATCGACAGTCGGTAACGAAGCTCCCCACGAAACCGACGTTCTCAAAAGTATAGATAACTCGTATAGCTAACCTCGTGCGTCGTCTACCGGTGCTCGTGACGCGATACGCCGAAACCCGCGAGTTCCACGGACGAAACGCAAAAAGGTTAAGATAGCCGCTTCCTGGTGAGAATCCACAACGAGTCAACGACAAAGTGTCATGTGTGTCTCGAGACGAGGTTAAAGCGCCCGGTTGGTTTCCCAATCGTTCTCGTAGATGAGGACGACGACGTCCAACGACGACGCTGATAAAATCGTGCAACTCCAACCGGCGAACCTAACCTAACCTCAAAGCCACTTCGCCCAACGTCCGAAGTGACCAACGTCTTCGGGTTCCTCGATCGTCCTCATAAATGAGGACGACCAACGCCGACCGAATCGCGAACCTAACCTAACCTAAACCAAACCCACCGGCGAACATAACCTCCTAACCTCAAAGTCGCTTCGACCTGACCGACGTCTTCGGGATCCTCGATCGTCCTCATAAATGAGGACGACCAACGCCGACAGAATCGCGAACCTAACCTAACCTAAACCTAACCCACCGGCGAACATAACCTCCTAACCTCAAAGTCGCTTCGACCTGACCGACGTCTTCGGGTTCCTCGATCGTCCTCATAAATGAGGACGACCAACGCCGACAGAATCGCGAACCTAACCTAACCTAAACCAAATCCATCGGCGAACATAACCTCCTAACCTCAAAATCGTTTCGACCTGACCGACGTCTTCGGGTTCCTCGATCGTCCTCATAAATGAGGACGACCAACACTAACAGAATCGCGAACCTAACCTAACCTCAAAATCGCTTCGACCTGACCAACGTCTTCGGCTTCCTGAGACCTCAAAATGTACAAACGCGTGGGACGAGGATTTCTGCTGCTCGTCGGACGGCAGCTCCGTCGGCAAATGGCGGAGAACCCAACGGCACCAACGGCGATGGCTTCCGCTGTCGTTCGACACTCACCAGGAAGCTATTTTGCCAAGCGAAGCTTTTGCGAGAAAAGCGCAGAGGAGATACCTAAGATTCTGTCGCCGGATGAGGAGGCGGAGCTGGCGCTTGCGGAGATGATGACTGATCCGGAGAAGGTGCGGCTGAGGAAGATTATCGAACTGGAGGTGGAAGTGCACAGACAGAACAGCGGAATGGTACCGGCGAACATGAAAGCGAGACACTGGTACGAACTGATGAAGCTCAGCAGTCGCACCAAGCGAAAGTAAGTTCCGACGCCTTTTGCATTACTGTCGATTTGATTTGTGTCATTGGCTGTCTGATAATTTGTTTTCATTCTCCGTTGATACGCATTGCAAACTGACGATTTTGGGCATTGAAGTTTGCATCATTGGAATGCAATGAAAATTAGAAAAATCAAAAATTATTCTTACGAACCCAAAAGATCGTAATGAGTATAAAAAGTTATTACAACGATTTATCATTGAAATAATTTTTAAGAATCGTTGGAATAATTTTTGAATTGTAATCATTTTTTTAAATTTATTTTCGTTGCGTTCCAACGATGCAAAATCTTTAGAATCGTTAGAATAATTTGAGCGAGGGTCGTTTCTACACATTTTTATTCTACACATGGGTGATTCTGCACAAAAAATTCTACACAATTTTTCCTACACACGATAATGTCCTGCACGAGACATTCTACACATAATTAAATTCAATTTGCAATATCCTACACATACTGTTGATCACAAAAAAATCCAACTCAGTGTATCCTACACATTTAAATATTCTGTGCAGATTATTCTACACATCTTAGATCAATAGTTCGTGATCCTACACATATAACGAGTACTAAAGAGGGTACTAAAGAGTTATATGTGTAGGATCACGAACTATTGATCTAAGATGTGTAGAATAATCTACACAGAATATTTAAATGTGTAGGATATACTGAGTTGAATTTTTTTGTGATCAACAGTACGCGTAGGATATTGCAAATTGAAATTAGTTATGTGTAGAATGTCTCTTGCAGGACATTATCGTGTGTAGGAAAAATAGTGTAGAATTTTTTGTGTAGAATCACCCATGTGTAGAATAAAAATGTGTAGGATCGATGCTCCCCTGAATAATTTTCGAATCGTAATCATTTTTTTCAATTTATTTTCCTTGCGTTCCAACGATGCAAATTTCAACATCGATTTGTATATGTTTCTCCGTTGATGTGCATTGCGAACTGTCTGACAATTTTTCTCCGTCGCAGGAATTATTTGGCCTACGCCTTCGGCTTGGAAAAAAAGGCAGGGAACAAAGCAGTGACCAAGTTAGCGAAGCAAAAAGCCAGAATTGAGGAACTCGATGCTCGTCCTGAAGATGACGAGTCCAGAAATTACAGACTCGGACACGCTTCGATGTTCCTTCGCATTTACCAAACAACGATGAACGAAATGTGGCACAGTCGATTGATAAATCGAATGATGTTCGGTCAGCCATTGGTCCTCGACTGCAGCTACGAAAGCTATATGACTCCACGAGAGCTGAAAAATTGTGCGAGGCAGTTGAAAATGACCTTCTCTGCCAATCGTCTTCATGACGATCCCTTCGATCTTCATTTCTGCAATGCGAACCTCCACGGAGACCTCATGAAGCACTTTACTCGCTTCATTCCAACTGTTCACAATCCAGAATTTCCTCTGACGATCAAAACAGAATCTTATCTCGATTGCTTCGACAAAGAACGATTGGTTTATTTGACTCCTCACTGCTCCAACGAAATGACGAATTTCGATCACGACGCTGTCTACATTATCGGCGCTTACGTCGATAAGGTATAATTTAATTTTGATTTAATTTTTATTAAACAAAATTTTTTAATTTAACTAATACTAATTACTAATTTAATTTATTTTTTTATTTTTATTTTTTTAATTTGATGAGCACAATACATTAAGTACAATTTTCTCGATGTCTATGTGCATTTGATAACTTAGCTACAAATGTACATAGGCATCGAGAAAATTACAAAAAAGTATTTAAAAAAAACAATTACATTTCGGCGAACAAAAAAAAATTCAATTTAACGAAGTTTTGTGGATACAAAGAACTTTAAAAGCCTATCTGACGGGAAATTTTCCGCTGATTCCAAAAATGACGGATGTTGGTCCGAAAAGTCGAAAATTCGAGGAGAAAAATACGAAAAACGATTTTTCACTTTTTTCGAATTTAGATACTTCACTAAAATCGATGTAATTTTTTTTTTTTTTTAATGAATGAAATCGGGATTTTCTTTTTGCATTCGAAAGAAGACTCTTCAACGAAGAGAATGACGCCAAGCAGAACGCGATATCTCAATTTTTCGATTTTTCACAGATTTTTAAAATTGACCCTAAAAAATCGCAAATTTTTAGAAGGTACCCCTTCAATTTTTTGCGAAAAAAAAAATTTCCGATTTAACGAAGTTTTAAAATCCTATCCTATGGGAAATTTCCCGCTGATTCCAAAAACGACAGGTGTTACTCCAAAAATAGAAAATTCGAGGAGAAAAACGCGAAAAACGATTTTTTTTCAGACAATCTGCCAAATTTCGCAATATTAAAACAATTTTAAAACATCAAATTGCTCTCGAACTTTTTAATAGAGGATAATTCAATAATACTTTTATAAAAAAAAAGCATTATTATCATTATCATTATTATTGTTGTTGTTGTTGTTGTTGTTATTATTGTTATTGTTATTGTTAGAATTATTAAGAATTAATTTTTTATTTCAATTTAACGCCTGTTAAAAAAATGCGACTTGTTTTTTTTGTCGCAGGCATCGAACGAACCGAAAAAATAACAATAATAATACTAATAATGCTTCAATAAAAACCATTATCATTATTATTATTAGAATTAGAATCAGAATTGGGATTAGAATTAGAATTATTAAGAATTCATTTTTTATTTCAATTTAACGTCTGTTAAAAAAAAATGCAACTTGTTTTTTTTCGTCGCATGGATCGAACGAACCGAAAAATAACAATAATAGTAATAATAATAATGCTACTAATACTTCAATAAAAACCATTATTATTATTATCATTATTAGACTTATTAGAATTAGAATTGGAATTATTAAGAATTAATTTTATATTTCAATTTAAAGTCTGCTAAAAAAATACAATTTGTTTTTTTTTTTCGTTGCAGGCATCAAACGAACCAGTTTCGTTGGCGAAGGCGAAGAAGGAGGGCCTCAAGATGATGAAATTTCCGCTGGATCGTTACCTGAATTGGGGAGCGAGTTCCGGAAAATCGCTGACGATAAATCACGTTCTCCAAATTCTTTTGGATCTTCGAATGAGCGGTTCTTGGGAAGAGGCTTTGAAGGTGGTTCCTCGACGAAAATTGCGTCGAGTGGACGACGCAGGTTATAAGGGATACTCGCCGATGAGATCCTTAAGGTCGGAAAGGTCGTCGGAAAATTTTGAAGGGAATTCGACAAAACCGATGCAAGAATTGAAGCTGAAGGACAAATTTTTTCACAAAGCCGATCGGACTTTCAAACCGAAAGCTGAACGAACGGATTACAAATCGAGAGCAGAAAACGACGAAGATGAGGCTCCGCAAAATTCACCTTTTTCGATGAAATCGAGAATGATTGCCAACAATCGGAAACAATAAAAAAAAAAACCAAAATGGTGGAGATTCGGTTGGTGTATATAGCTTACGTCGCAATTTATTAATAAAATTATAACAAGTCAGTCTGATTTTTTTTTCGAGGATACAAATTTATGGTCTTTTTTTTATCGAATTTTTTTAGAGCTAACTGCACACGACTCACGATTCACGATTCACGATTTACGATACAATAAATTAGGACTACGAGACTCCGGTATACAAAATATATATAGAATAAGTCGGAGAGGCGACGATTAATTTAATGTAAAAAAAATTGCATTAAATTAATCGTTAGTTTTTTTTATATTAAATTAATTCAATTCTGCGACGATTAATTTAATGTAAAAAATTGACGACTAATTTAATGCAATTTTTTATTTGTTTTTATGCTAATTTAATTCTGCGACGATTGATTTAATGTAAAAAATTGCATTTAATTAGTCGTCAATTTTTTACATTAAATGAATCGTCGCAGAATTAAATTAATTCAATGTAAAAAATAACATTAAATTAGTCGTCAATTTTTTACATTAAATGAATCGTCGCAGAATTAAATTAATTTGATATAAAAAATTACATTAAATTAATCGTCGCAACATTAAATTAATTTAATGTAAAAAATTGTATTAAATTAGTCGCCAATTTTTTACATTAAATTAGTCGTCGCAGAATTACATTAATTAAATGTAAAAAATACATTCAATTCATCGTCGCAACATTAAATTAATTTAATGTAGAAAATTACATTAAATTAATCGGCACGACATTAAATTAATTGAATGTAAAAAATTACATTAAATTAATCGCCGCAACATTAAATTAATTTAATGTAGAAAATTGCATTAAATTAATCGTCGCAACATTAAATTAATTTAATGTAGAAAATTACATTAAATTAATCGCCGCAACATTAAATTAATTTAATGTAAAAAATTAATTTGAATTAACCGTCAATTCTTTACAATAAATTAATTTAATGTAAAAAAATTGACGATTAATTCGGTTAATTTAAAAATTACATTAAATTAATCGTCATTTTCTTAAATTAAACTAATTCAATGCAAAAAATTACATTAAATTAATTGTCATTTTTTTACATTAAATTAATTCAATGCCAAAAATTACATTAAATTAATCGTCATTTTTTACATTAAATCAATTCAATGCAAAAAATTACATTAAATTAATTGTCATTTTTTACATTAAATTAATTCAATGCCAAAAATTACATTAAATTAATCCTCAATGTTTTACATTAAATTAATTCAATGCCAAAAATTACATTAAATTAATCGTCGATTTGTACTGCGAAAAAAACGGAGGAACCGGCGGCGAAAAAAAATCATCCGTACGGATTTCCGGATTCGCGACTTCGATCGAAGCCGCCGGCTTGAAAGCTCCGTTTTATCGACACGTGAGGATAAAGTTGGCGCCATTCCTGAACTTTAGTGTCGCTAATCGCGTCGCAGAAGCTCAGATCGATCATTCTCAGCTGCGGACAGCAGAGCAAAAATCGTAAACAGATGTCCGGGGTCAGGGAACGAGCGCCGAGGAGGTCGAGCTGCTGGAGACGATGGCAAAGCAGCAGAGGTTCGATGTCGCGATCGGTCAGACCTCGAAGAGCGCCCAGAAAAACTTTTTCCAGAGCGGTGCAACAAGTCAGAAGCGTTCGCAGCGAATCTCCAGGAGCTCCCATTCCGCCGCTGATAACAAAAAAATTCGTGATGATTATCAAGGAAAAAAAAAATCAAGCCTTAAAAAAAATGAGAAAAAGAAAAAAAAATAAAGAATTATGTTAGTATATTAAGGGGTTATGCCACTGTAGAATTTTCGAAAAATCGATTTTTTTTTTTGCTTTAAAAGGTCCCTTGGGACCTCAAAAATGATGTCCCAAAAGATCATGACCGGGAAAAATTTCTAAGTACTCGATTTTCGAATTTTAGTCGACAAACTTTAAACGCGTTTATCTCAAAACTACTTTTTTCAAGCTGGCCGGACCGATAACTCGAACAATTATGTTCCGATTCACTTGAAATTTTGCACATATCTTTAAAAATACATTGTCTTCGACACTACGTAGGATTCTTTTTTGTTTAGCCTTAGTTCATTTGTTATTAACAATTTTGTGGCGATTTTTTAGGCAAATTTTGCACTTTTCACCTGAAAAGTGCGTCATTTTGTTAAAAATCCAAATATCGAAAAAATCTTACGTAGTGTCGAAGACAATGTATTTCTAAAGATATGTGCAAAATTTCAAGTGAATCGGAACATAATTTTCCGAGGAATCGGTCCGGCCGTGGAGCTCGGAAAAACGGAGACGTCGTCGCAGAAACGCTGCACAACCGCCATTTTCTTACGAATCGCTTCAAAAAAATTCCCATATACAGTCACTGACATGTATGATAAACACCCGTTTTTTAAATCTCGATATTCATTGCAGTTTTTCTGGAAAAAAATTCCCGAAAACAGCCTATTTTTTTGGCCTCTACAGTGGCAAACCCCTTAAAAATTAATAATTAATTAACGAAAATAGTCACAGAAATAATGTAACTATCGAAAATAGAATTCAAATTGGTAATAATAATAATAATAATAATGATGATGATGATGATGATGATGATAGTAATAATAATTATTATTATCATTATCATTATTATAAAATAGAATTTAAATTGGTAAATTCAAGTACAATAATTTCAAATAACAAGATTGGCAACTATAGATAAAAAAATCTTTTTTTTTTTGGTAATAATAATAATAATAATGATGATAGTAATAATAATTATTGTTATCATTATCATTACTATTATAAAATAGAATTTAAATTGGTAAAAAGGACAATAATTTCAAATAACAAGATTGCCAAATATAGATTAAAAAATCGTTTTTTTTATGTATGAGAAAAATAATTTACCACCAACTGAAGTCGACCTCTCGAAGCTGCGAGCATCGAGTCAGTGCCCGGACGCCCGCGGGCGTCAATGTCTGCGCCTTCCAGCAGTCGATGCTTTCGAGATGTGGACACGAATTTGCGATTTCGATAGCCACGTCGTCCATATTTAAGCGTTCGTGCATTCCGGCGAGATTTAAGTGTCTCATCTGTTGATTCCTTCGGAGGATTGAGGTCAGAGTCGCAGTTTCGATCGTCGTGCGATAAAGTTCGAGACGTTCGAGCGATCGAAGCTTTGATAGACTCCCGAATCCTTCGTTCGTAATTGTTGTACAATTTCTGAGACATAATTCTGAAAACAGGAATTAAGGAGTCAATTAATTGAATTTTTGTATTTTTTTGGTCAAAATGAATTAATGGGATTTGATGAATTTTTATCAAAATGTATTGATGAAATTTAATTAATTAATTTCTGATACATAATTCTGAAAATCAGAAATTATCGAATCAATTGATTAAATTTAATTAATGATTTTTTAATCAAAATCAATCAGTCAATTCAATTAATTAATTTCATTCATTAATTTTTTCATCAAAAATGTTTATCTTGGTCTCTTTGAGATTATTAATTCTAAAAACAGAAACTAACGAATCAATTGATGAAATTTAGTTAATGAATTTTTATCATAATCAATCAATCAATTCAATTGATCAATTTCATTAATTAATTTGTTTATCAAAAATTGTTATCTTAGTTTCCTTCAGATTTTTGCAGACTGACGAAATTTCGGTGATAACGAATTAATGAATTAAATTTTTGTATTTTATTTATTATCAAAATGAATTAATGCAAATTTAATGGATTTTTATCAAAATGGATTAATGAAATTGAATGAATTTTTATCAAAATGAATTAATGAAATTTAATAAATTTCTATCAAAATGAATTAATGAAATTTAATTAATTTCTATCAAAATGAATTAATGAAATTTAATTAATTTCTATCAAAATGAATTAATGAAATTTAATGAATTTCTATCAAAATGAATTAATGAAATTTAATGCATTTTTATCTAAATGAATTAATGAAATTTAATGAATTTTTATCAAAATGAATTAATGAAATTTAGTGATTTTTTTATCAAAATTAATTGATGAAATTTTATCAATTTATTTTTTTTATCAGAATGATTTTCGTTACCTTTGAGATTTTTGCAGACGGACGAAATTTCGGTGATAACCGAATCGTCGACGAAGTGGCAACAATTCAGTCGCAGATGAGTCAATAAACTACCGCAGGCGTTGAGAAAATCGTTTATATCTCTCGAAGTGATCGTTTCGTAACTTCCGCACCAGGAAAGATCCAAACGTTGAAGATACTGGCAGCGAGGTATCAAAAAATTCAGGGCAGCCGCGTCGATGCAATTCCAATAAGGTTTAAGATTGAGGCTTCTGTAGAGAAGAGCGTCCCGCGCAATATTGTTGAAGTGCCTATTGACTTGACAACAATTGCACAGGGACCTCAAATCCAGGTTCTTTAAAATCTTCAATACTGTTTCGTCCTGAAAAAATTCCGAAAAATCGTATTAATTAAATCAATCAATCATTATTATAATCATATTAATTGAATAAATGAAATCAATTTAATGGATTAAATAATGAACGAATGGATAAAAACCAATTTAATTAATTAGTTGCATCGATCGATTAGAGGAATTCGAAATCATATTAATTAAATCAATCAATAATATTAATTTGATGGATTAATGAAATCAATTTAAGGGGTTATGCTACTGTAGAGGCCGAAAAAATAGGCTGTTTTCGAGAATTTTTTCCGGAAAAACTGCGATGAATATCGAGATTTAAAAAACCGGTGTTTATTATACATGTCAGTGACTGTATATGATAATTTTTTTGAAGCGATTCGTAACAAAATGGCGGTTGTGCAGCGTTTCTGCGACGACGTCTCCGTTTTTCCGAGCTCCACGGCCGGACCGATTCCTCGGACAATTATGTTCCGATTCACTTGAAATTTTGCACATATCTTTAGAAATACATTGTCTTCGACACTACGTAGGATTTTTTCGATATTTGGATTTTTAACAAAATGGCGCACTGTTGAAGTGAAAAGTGCAAAATTTGCCTTAAAAATCGTCACAAAATTGTTAATAACAAATGAACTAAGGCTAAACAAAAAAAAATCTTACGTAGTGTCGAAGAAAATGTATTTTTAAAGATATGTGCAAAATTTCAAGTGAATCGGAACATAATTGTTCGAGTTATCGGTCCGACGAGCTTGAAAAAAGTAGTTTTGAGATAAACGCGTTTAAAGTTTGTCGACTAAAATTCGAAAATCGAGTACTTAGAAATTTTTCACGGCTATAATCTTTTGGGACATCATTTTTGAGGTCCCAAGGAACCTTTTAAAGCAAAAAAAATCGATTTTTCGAAAATTCTACAGTGGCATAACCCCTTAATTAATTAGTTGCATCGATCGATCCGAAAAATTCGTCGGATTAATTACCGGAAGCACTGCGAAGCTTCCGCAAGTTTCATCAACCGATCCGCCCGAATCGTCGGCGGAAGTGACGGTCGTCGTCGCCGAGAGATTCATCTCTTTGATGAGCTTCGGGAAATCTTCCTGCAAAAATTGCTGGAGACTGTTGAAGGCCTCCTCAATGGGCGGAATGAAGTGGCAATGGAGTCCGAGTTTCGACAGCAATTTTCCCTTCGGTAGTTTGTCCATTATTTTGCTGACAAAATTTAACAAAATTTAAACATGAGATTATTTATAGCACATTTTATAAATGATTAATTCATAATTGGTGGGGATTTAAATTCACATTTTTTAATCCACATTTTTTGATAAATTATATGAATTAAAATCCCCACCAATTTTGATAAATTTGCTGATAAATTTAACAAAATTTAAACATGAGATTATTTATAGCACATTTAAAAAATGATTAATTCATAATTGGTGGGGATTCTAATTCATATTTTTATTTAAAGAATTTATTTATATTTATTCATATTTACAGAAAAGGAGATTTTAATTCATAAAAAGTATTCACAGGAAGGAAGTTTTTTATGAATTAAAATCTCCCTTTCCATAAATATGAATAAATCAAAATAAAGTCTGTAAATAAAAAATATTAATTAAAATCCCCACCAAAATGAATGAATCAAAATAAAAAAAAATAAATAAAAAAATAAATTTTAATTTTATGAATTAATCATTTTAATAATAATAATAATAATAATAATAATTCACGTACCTTTTGTACAAAACGCAATGTTTATGCAGCGTATTTTTAAGTTTAAGCAGATCGTGATTGGCTTTTGAGTGATCAGGAGTCAAGTTGCAAAAGTCTTCGTGATCTGAATTTCCTCCAAGTTCTCTGAGCAAAGCGCTGAGACTTCGATTCTTGAATCCGACGTGAGGCAAAATGAGCTCCGAAGTCCCAATTAAAAGCACTGCGTCCAATTCTGTATAATAATCCAGAAGGCTGTGATTGAATTCCAGTCGCAGCAGCTTCGTCTTGAAGCTGCAGAGCTGCAGCGGCGGAGAGAATATTCTGGGTCGGTGGGGAACTCTTTGGGGCGAACCGCTCCACAATTGGCACCAACGATTGCTGGAGTCTCGAGCCCAGATTCTTATTACGCTTCCGGGGTTGTAAGTTTCGAAGACGGAGACTCTGATTGGATAGACTTCCTGATGGTATTCGATATCTGTGTTGAAGATGGTAATGTTTATTATTAATATTGAAATTATTATCATTATTACTATTATTATTATTATATGAGACAGAGACTCAAAGACGGAAACTCGGATTGGATAAATTTTTTGGTGGTATTCAATATCTGCGGAGGAGACGTTAAGATTTATATAAATAAAGGGTGCGGGTCATAATAGTGAATGATCACTATTTTGTAATTTAATTTAATTTTTAATTTAGATTGGATTGGCAAAGAAGACGTTAAGGATTATATAAAAAAAAATATTAACGCAAGATGATGGCAAAATATAGACACTTGCCTATATAATCGTGACTGACGTGAGCTCCATTGTTCTGTGGCATGAAGTCGGTGGATCTCGAAGGTGCCTCGTCCCACCATCGGCCATATGTTCTCTATGATATTGAACGGAATGTAAGACAAGATCGAAGCGAACATAAACTAAATTGAATCTACGGAATCAGGAAAATCAATGAAATGTAAATCGAACAGAATCCTCAGAATCAATCTTCGGAATCAGGAAAATCAGCTAAACGTAAACTAAACCCTAAAAAAACTCTAAATGTAACTCTAAACGTAAATTAAACAGAATCCTTGGAATCGATTCTCCGAATTAGGAAAATCAGTGAAACTTAAACTAAACCGAGTCCTCGGAATCAGGAATCTCAGTGAAACGTAAACCGAACAGAATCCTCGGAATCAGGAAAATCAGTGAAATGTAAACCAAATCAAATTCTCTGAATTAGTTAAATTAGTCCGACTCACCATGACGAAGGCCTGAGGATAGTCTCCATAATCAGGAAACTTGCTGGGATTGCCAGCGATATTATAAGCGGTGTACGATATGCTAATGTTGCTTCCATATTGCGAACTAAAGTCGTTGACCTCTTTGACGTACTGCTCGACGAAGGTCACCGACTCCTCTCGTTCTCCACTCTTGTCCCTATTGACCGGTACCAATTCGAGGCGCGCCTCGTCGCACGAGACCATGTCAAAGCCTCGAAACACTGGACAAGGTTATCAAATCGTTATCACTGGGAAAATGACAAAAGCTTATCAGTTATCATTTGTCAGGAAAGGGAGGTGAGGGTGAGTTCTCCGATAATTTTACTAACGGCGTCGAGGAAATCGTTATCACTGCGAAAATGATGAAAAAACCTTTTTGTTTCGTTTTAAGAGGGTTATCAAATCGTTATCACTGAGAAAATGACAAAAAAAACCCTTCTCATTCGTCGGGATGAGGTCCTTTGATGATTTTACTGACAGCGCTGAATATTATTATTATTGTTATTATTATTATTATCAGATAAAAAATCGTCGCAACACTTTAGAAGTTAGGAAATCGTTATCACTGAGGTAAGGAAATCGTTATCAGTGAGGTTAGGAAATCGTTATCACTGCGAAAATAACCAAAAAACGTTTCTGTTTCGTTTTGAGAGGTTAGGAAACCGTTATCACTGCGAAAATGATCAAAAAACCTTTTTGTTTCGTTTTGAGAGGTTAGGAAATCGTTATCACTGTGAAAATGATAAAAAAAACCTTTTCGTTTCGTTTTGAGAGGTTAGGAAATCGTTATCACTGTGAAAATGATCAAAAAACCTTTTCGTTTTGTTTTGAGAGGTTAGAAAATCGTTATCACTGCGAAAATGACCAAAAAATCCTTTTCGTTTTGTTTTGAGAGGTTAGGAAATCGTTATCACTGGGAAAATGATAAAAAAAACCTTTTCGTTTCGTTTTGAGAGGTTAGGAAATCGTTATCACTGAAAAAATTACCAAAAAACCTTTTTGTTTTGTTTTGAGAGGTTAGGAAATCGTTATCACTGCGAAAATCACCAAAAAAACCTTTTCGTTGTGTTTTGAGAGGTTAGAAAATCGTTATCACTGCGAAAATGACCCAAAAACCTTTTCGTTTTGTTTTGAGAGGTTAGGAAATCGTTATCACTGCGAAAATGACGAAAAAACCTTTTCGTTTTGTTTTGAGAGGTTAGGAAATCGTTATCACTGCGAAAATGACCAAAAAATCGTTGAGATGAGATCCTTCGATAATTTTACTGACGACTTCGAAGCTTCGAAGATATCGGATAAAAAAATCGTCGCAACACTTTTGAGGTTAGGAAATCGTTATCACTGCAAAAATGACCACAAAACCTTTTCGTTTTGATTTTGGAGGTTAGGAAATCGTTATCACTGCGAAAATGATCAACAAACCTTTTTGTTCTGTTTTGAGGTTAGGAAATCGTTACCACTGAAAAAAGCACTAAAAGGTCCTTCGATGATTTTATTGGCGGCGTCGAAGCGCCGAATATACCGAATAAAAAATCGTCGCAAGGATACTGATCGATCGACGATGAAACGGGGAACACGTAGGGGTAACCGGCGTCGCTGCCGGAATGACTCGACAGTGTTTGTTGACACGACAAACGTCACCGAGGGCGAAGCTCAGAGGCGGCCGCCATCTTGGATTCGAACAGCTGGTCCCATCAAAGCTATGTATGTATATATGTAATCCGGGTATTGTTGGGTTTTGAGAGGGATGAAATATTTGGGGGTGGGGGGATTGCTACCCTTGATCATTTTCATTCCCCAAGCAGAAGAAATAATAATAATAGTAATAATAGTAATAATAATAATCATCATTTTTTATTTTCTTTATTTTTTATTTAATGGCTATAGGCTAATTTAATTTAATTAAAAGCCATATAGGCTACCCCTGATTATTTTCATTCCCCAAGCAGAAGAAATAATAATAATAGTAATAATAATAACAATAATAATAATTTTTTATTTCCTTTATTTTTTATAGGGGATTGTTATCCCTGATTATTTTTATCTCCCAAGCAGGAGAAATAATAATAATAGTAATATAATAATAATAACATTAATAATTTTTATTGTGTATTTTTTATTTAAAAAAATTACTGGGACGATCGACAAAAGGGAGCGAGGGTCGTTTCTACACATTTTTATTCTACACATTGGGTGATTCTACACAAAAAATTCTACACAATTTTTCCTACACACGATAATGTCCTGCACGAGAAATTCTACACATAATTAAATTCAATTTGCAATATCCTACACATACTGTTGATCACAAAAAAATCCAACTCAGTATATCCTACACATTGAAATATTCTGTGTAGATTATTCTACACATCTTAGGTCAATAGTTGGTGATCCTACACATATAACGAGTACTAAAGAGGGTACTAGAGAGTTATATGTGTAGGATCGCGAACTGTTGATCTAAGATGTGTAGAATAATCTACACAGAATATTTCAATGTGTAGGATATACTGAGTTGGATTTTTTTGTGATCAACAGTATGTGTAGGATATTGCAAATTGAAAATAGTTATGTGTAGAATGTCTCGTGTAGGACATTATCGTGTGTAGGAAAAATTGTGTAGAATTTTTTGTGTAGAATCACCTATGTGTAGAATAAAAATGTGTAGGATCGATGTTCCCCCGACAAAAGGGAAGAAATCGGTACCGATCCAAAAAAAGTCAGGGGTTGCAACCCTCTGGTTATGATTATTTTCTACCCCTCCGGAAAAGCAGGATAAATTTTTATTTTTATTTTTTTTACTCACTTTTCAATGTCAGTTTCTTCCGCTTTGCTCGACGATCGAGTCGCTTATAAAGCGAAGCTCGAAGGATCGATAGCGACGAAAAATCGATAAGCTCATATATAGATTTTGCTATCTTATTGTATTAATCTCGGATCCTGCGATATCCGCTTCGTTTGCATCGGCGTTATCAGTCGTTATCAATTTCCGGGCAACATTGAAACACAAACAATTCGTAATCGATTCTTTCGTTTCGATTCTTTTACAATGTTTTTTTTTTTTTTCTTTATTGTCCTCTTAAATCGAGAATCACAAATATTACAAGAATTTCGTCTTTCTTAGTCTAAAAGTTTGGATAAACGAAGATATAGTCTAAAAGTTTGAATAAAGTAAAATTTCGTTTCACTGTAAAGAAAAAAATACAGCGACGCGAGGAAAAATTCGACAGAAATAATAAAAACACCTTAAGGTAGTTATGTCGCTATAGTTCAATTCCGCATAAATTCGAGAAAACTGAAAGAGAATTGGAAGCACTTCTCGATGGTCCAAAAATCTGAAAAAATGCATGCACATTAAAGGTACTGAAAAGGTTAATTTGGCATAATAATAATTCTAAAATGTTATTAACAAATTGATAAAAAAACATTGTTTAACAAATATTTCGGTGACTATAGTTTTTTTTTTCGATGAAAATGATTCTTTCGTTTTCCTGAATACGGATGAATTTTTTCAGATTTTTTAAATAACTTTGAATTTACGTGTTTTTTTATATGAAAAATTCAAAGTTATTAAAAAAATCTGAAAAAATTCATCCGTATTCAGGAAAACGAAAGAATCATTTTCATCGAAAAAAAAACTTAGGTCACCGAAATATTTGTTAAACAATGTTTTTTTTTTATCAATTTGTTAATATCATTTTCGAATTATTATTATGCCAAATTAATCTTTTCAGTACCTATAATGTGCATAAATTTTTTGAGATTTTTAGACCATCGAGAAGTGCTTTCAATTCTCTTTCAATTTTCTCGAATTTATACGAAATTGAACTATAGCGACATAACTACCTTAAAGAAAAAAAAATGAAAAGAAAAAAAAAAAGAAAAACAAACAGCTAATCTTTTACATTTTTTTATTGTCCTCTTAAATCGAGAATCACAAATATTACAAGAGAATAATTTTAAGTCTCGCGACAAAAATGTTCGTCTTTCTTAGTCTAAAAGTTTGGATAAACGAAGATATAGTCTAAAAGTCTGAATAAAGTAAAGTATCGTTTCGCTGTAAAGAAGAAAATACAGCGACGCGAAAAAAAAGTCGATAGAAATAACACAAACACCTTAATTAACGAAAAGAAAAGAAAAGAAAAAAACGAAAAAAAAAAAACAGGAAGCCTTCGAGTTTCAAAAAAAGTCGCCGACATACAAAAATTATATACGATCCGAGTCGTAAATCCCCAAAAATTCATAAAATATATTTTACAGTACAATTTATTTTTGTAATTATGATTTAATAATAATAATGTGTAGTGATTATAAAATGGAGTGTAAACATTTGAATAGCAGAAAAAAATACTAATTTTCGGTTTAATATTAGAAGAAATAGTCTAAAAAATGGAAGAAATCATTGATGCATTACTTTCTGAATGCAATTACATTTTTTTCCCATTTTTGTCCATTATTTCTTCCAATATTAAAGCGAAAATCAGTATTTTTTTCAGCTATTCAAATGTTTACACTCTATTTCATTATCCCTAGTTATTATTATTATGAAATCATCGTTACAAAAAAAAATTGTACTGTTGAACCATATTTTATGAATATTTGGGGATTTACAACTCTGTATACGATTCTACTATTTTAATCGCGTTCGCAGCGTCCATTTTACTTTCGATGCAAAAAAGAAAAAAAAAGAAAAAAAAATCGCTGATAGTTCCGAATTAAATCAACGAAATAAATCAGTCTGACAATTTTGACTCTAAAAAAAGAATAATTCCAGCCGCACGGGAATGTCAACTATAAATTGTTGAAACGATTTTTCTAATTCGCCTTTTTTTTACGAAGAAATTTGCATCGTTGGAATGCAACGAAAATAATTTTTTTGATTATACCAACGATTCGAAAATTATTTTAGCGATTCTAAAACGTTAGTATATAACTGTCAATCGTTATAATAATTTTGTATACCCAATTGGATCCTTTGGGTTCATTAGAATAATTTTTCTTTTTTATTTTCGTTGCTTTCCAACGATGCAAAGTTCGGTGTAATTTTTTTTTTTTACATCTGCGGCAATTGGTCGATCGGCGTCGCGAATTTGAAATCTTCGGGGAAAAGTTTCGCCGCGTGCGGATACATCAATTTGTAGGAAAGTCTGATGGTGACGTCGGCGACGCCGGCGATGTCGCCGATTTCCTTCTGCGACTTCTTCGTCTCGGACGCCTGAAAAAAAAGCGTGAGAATTATTTTTCCGAATTAATTTCCATCGCGATTAAGGGTTTATGCCACTGTAGAGGCCGAAAAAATAGGCTGTTTTCGGGAATTTTTTCCGGAAAAACTGCAATGAATATCGAGATTTAAAAAACGGGTGTTTATCATACATGTCAGTGACTGTATACGATAATTTTTTTGAAGCGATTCGTAAGAAAATGGCGGTTGTGCAGCGTTTCTGCGACGACGTCTCCGTTTTTCCGAGCTCCACGGCCGGACCGATAACTCGGACAATTATGTTCAGATTCACTTGAAATTTTGCACATATCTTTAGAAATACATTGTCTTCGACACTACGTAGGATTTTTTCGATATTTGGATTTTTAACAAAATGGCGCACTTTTGAAGTGAAAAGTGCAAAATTTGCCTAAAAAATCGTCACAAAATTGTTAATAACAAATGAACTAAGGCTAAACAAAAAAAAAATCCTACGTAGTGTCGAAGACAATGTATTTTTAAAGATATGTGCAAAATTTCAAGTGAATCGGAACATAATTGTTCGAGTTATCGGTCCGGCCAGCTTGAAAAAAGTAGTTTTGAGATAAACGCGTTTAAAGTTTGTCGACAAAAATTCGAAAATCGAGTACTTAGAAATTTTTCCTGGCTATAATCTTTTGGGACATCATTTTTGAGGTCCCAAGGGACCTTTTAAAGCAAAAAAAAATCGATTTTTCAGAAATTCTACAGTGGCCTTAATTAAAAATTGAAAAAAAATTACCTAAAAAAATTTTTTTTTATTAAAAATTGATAAAAAAAAATTACCTGCGAAGCCATATAAATGGTTTTGCAGGTAAAGGACCTTTTAAAGCCAAAAAAAAAACGATTTTTCGAAAATTCTACAGTGGCCTTAATTAAAAATTGATAAAAAAAAATACCTAAAAAATTTTTTTTTAAATTAAAAATTGATAAAAAAAATTACCAAAGGACCTTTTAAAGCAAAAAAAAATCGATTTTTCGAAAATTCTACAGTGGCCTTAACTAAAAATTGAAAAAAAATTACCTACAAAAAAATTTTTAATTAAAAATTGATAAAAAAAAATTACCTGCGAAGCCATATAAATCGCTGCAGCAGCGACGGAAATCGGGGATCGTCCGGGAACAATGTCCAATTCCGAAGCCCTTCGAGCAATGCAAGTAGCTCCCTTTTGCACTGTATTTGGGAGTCCCAAATTAGAGCAGAAACGAGACATGAAATCATCAGTGCTGATAACATCGACGCAAGCTCCAAGAGACTTGATAATCAGTTTGAAGCATCTGCCGATCTCCTTTTTGCTGATTTTGCTCACTGCGCAGATTTCTTTAAAGGTTCGAGGGACTCCCTCCTGACGACAGGCAATATATAGACAAGCCGAAGCGATGGCGTCGTTGGCTCTTCCTCTCAAATTCTTTCCGTCGTGAACCTCTTTGAACAAATTGTTGGCTCGATCGACTATCGTTCTGGGAATATTAATTCGATCGGCCATAGCATTGATCTCACGAAAGGCATTTATCAGAGTTCGATCGGAGCTGCTCATCTGAAAATTATTATGAATTATTAATTATTATTATTTATTAATTATTATTATTTATTATTAATTATTATTTATTTATTATTTATTTATTATTTATTATTAAGAAAGTGGAATCAAGTCGGAGAAATGGAATTGCGAAGACTGAAGGAGAAATTTAAGGTATAATTAATTGGCATATTAAATTATAGCAAATTAGTGGAATTAGTGATATTAGTTAAAATTATACCAAATTAATGGCTGAAATTTGCATCGTTGGAATGCAACGAAAATAAAAAAAAAAAAATTTATTCTTACGAATCCAAAAAATTCGTACTTTTTTTTTTTTTTTTAAATTAGTGATATTAGTTACAGGATTTTAGTGAAATTACTGATATTAGTTACAATTATACCAAATTAGTGGAATCGATTCGGAGAAATGGAATTGTGATTATTGGAGGAAACTTACAGTATAATTAATTGGTATATTAAATTATATCAAATCAGAGGAATTTGTGATATTAGTTAAAATTATACCAAATTAGTGGAATCGAGTCGGAGAAATGGAATTGTGACTATCGGAGGAAATGTACTGTATAATTAATTCGTATATTAAATTATACCAAATTATTGGAATTAGTGATATTAGTTAAAATTATAGCAAATTAGTGGAATCGAATCAGAGAAATGGAATTTTGACTATTGGAGGAGAAACATATGGTATAATTAATTGGTATATTAAATTATACCAAATTAGTGGAATTAGTTACATACAAAATTAATGGATTTAGTGATATTAATTAAAATTATACCAAATTAATGAAATCAGGTCCGACAAATAGAATTGTGACTGTCTGAATAAACTTACAGTGCGTCTGTTCTGATATTTTGAAGCTCCGAAGGCGTCGAAAGACGCAGCTCCGGTTCCGGGACCGATCATAGTGGACAAATCGGAGCCGCTGAGCAGCGGATTTTCAGGGCCACCGACACGAGAAGGATCGACGCCTGCCTTCTCATTGCTGAAGGTTCGCCACTCGGAGCCAACGTCGATGACCCTATCTCCGACGACCAAACCGCATTCCGAGCAGATCTGGTCGCCGGCTCTGTAATCTTCGATCAGCGGAGCGTCCGGATGAGCGTAGCAGCAAACCTTGTTTACGTCGTGTCTGAAAATTCATCCGAAATGCAGTTCCCGTTTCAATTTTGAGGTTAGTCCTAAATTACTTTCCAAGTTATAAAATGTTAAAAAAATTCCTAAAATATGTGAAAAGAAGGTTTTTTTTCACTCTAGTGTCAAAAGTAACAATCGCAAAGATCAACAATCGCAATCCCATTCCAATTTTGAGGTTAGTTCTAAATTACTTTCAGAGTTGAAAAAAGCCCAAAAAATGCCTAAAATATGAGAAAAGGAGGTTTTTTTTCACTCTAGTGTCAAAAGTAACAATTGCAACGATCGACAATCGCAGTCTCATTTCAATTTTGAGGTTAGCCCTAATTTACATTGCATGAAAAATCCCCAAAAAAATGCCTAAAATATGCGAAAAGGAAGCCTTTTTTCACTCTAGTGTCAAAAGTAACAAAAGTTTGACACATTCATCGCTGAGGTCAACAATCGCAGCCCCATTTCAATTTTGAGGTTAGCCCTAATTTACATCACAAATTGAAAAATCCCAAAAAAATGCCTAAAATATGCGAAAAGGAAGCCTTTTTTTTCACCCTAGTGTCAAAAGTAACAAAAGTTTGACACATTCGTCGCTGAGGTCAACAATCGCAGTCCCATTTCAATTTTGAGGTTAGCCCTAATTTACATCACAAATTGAAAAATGCCCAAAAAATGCCTAAAATATGCGAAAAGTAAGCCTTTTTTTCACCCTAGTGTCAAAAGTAACAAAAGTTTGACACATTCATCGCTGAGGTCAACAATCGCAGTCCCATTTCAATTTTGAGGTTAGCCCTAATTTACATCACAAATTGAAAAATCCCCAAAAAAATGCCTAAAATACGCGAAAAGGAAGCCTTTTTTGCACCCTAGTGTCAAAAGTAACAAAAGTTTGACACATTCATCGCTGAGGTCAACAATCGCAGTCCCATTTCAATTTTGAGGTTAGCCCTAATTTACATCACAAATTAAAAAATCCCCCAAAATATGCCTAAAATATGCAAAAAGGAAGCCTTTTTTTCACCCTAGTGTCAAAAGTAACAAAAGTTTGACACATTTATCGCTGAGGTCAACAATATGTCGACATAACCTCAAAATCGTCCAAACCAAAAAACAGTCGAATCGCGATCCCCAATTCCAAAAAATAGTTATTATTATTATTCTACATAGGAAATGGCACCGAAAATGCCAATTTTGACGTTTGAGTCGTAATTTTATTTGCCAAAAGGTGCAAAAATCGAAGGTGAAAGCGTCGACATTGAGAGTCAATTTGTACCACTTTTGGCTTTTCAGGAAAAAAGCATTCGACTTATATCTCATTTCAATTTCATTTCAGAGATTTGCTGACTTCCCAAAGTCAACTTAATGAGTTAAATGTGAGTTAAAAGAGGATTTATTAACTCACCTGGATGAAGCCATATTTTCGTTTGTTGTGGAAAAAAGTTGCGAGGCTGTTGCTGCTGCTGCTTCCGAGTTTGACTGATAAACGCAGAGCTGAGTCTCGTAGAGGGCGACCCAATCTAGGTTCTGCCCAGTTTTCTGACACCGAAAACTGCGGTAATTTTCTGCGTTTATTAGAGCGATTATTCGAAAGCGAAGACGATTTTCCAGTTTCCAGGCAAGTAACCCATATATTCTTTAATAATAATAATAATAGTAATTATGATAATGATAAGCAGATGTCGTTTTTATCGGCTGAATTTTTTTTTTTTCGATTTAACGAATTTTAAAGTTTCTACGCAAGTAACCCATATATTATTTAATAATAATAATAGTAATAGTAATGATAATGATAAGTAGATTTCGTTTTTATCGGCCAAAAAAAATATTCGATTTAACGAATTTTTTAGTTTTCAGGCAAGTAACCCATATATTCTTTAATAATAATAATAGTATTGATAATGATGATAATGATAGTAGATTTCGTTTTTATCGGCAGGAAAAAAATTTCGATTTAACGATTTTTTTAGTTTCCACGCAAGTAACCCATATATTCTTTAATAATAATAATAATAATAGTAATGATAATGATAAGTAGATTTCGTTTTTATCGGCAAAAAAAAAGATTTCGAATTAACGAATTTTAAAGTTTCCACGCAAGTAACCCATATATTCATTAATAATAATAATAGTAATGATGATAATGATAAGTAGATTTCGTTTTTATCGGCGAAAAAAAATTCGATTTAACGAATTTTTTAGTTTCCACGCAAGTAATCCATATATTCTTTAATAATAATAATAGTAATGATAATAATGATAAGTAGATGTCGTTTTTATCGGCTGAATTTTTTTTTTGATTTTTCGATTTTTTAAAAGCCTATCCGATGGGAAATTTTCCGCTGATTCCAAAAATGATGGATGTTTCCCTGAAAAGTTGAAAATTCGTAGTGAAAAATGCGAAAAACAATATTTACATTTTTTCGAATTTTGGTACTTCACTAAAATCAATATAACTTTTTTTTGGGTCGATGGAATCTGGATTTTCTTTTTGCATTCGAAAGATAACTCTTCATCGAAAATAATGCCACCAATAAAAATACTATACATCGATTTTTCGATTTTTCATCGAATTTCAAAGTTGACTCTAAAAAATTGCGTCGACGACGCGGAAATCGCGTTGGGAAATTTAGTGACCGGGGTCAACTGACACAGTTAATGATCTGGAATAAGGAAATGAGCCAGCGTTTTTTTTTTGTTATCGATGCAGATAAGTGTCATACGCACATCTGCGTCTAAGGGCGGATGTAAACAGTGTCTAACGACGAGATAAAGAAAATGTTTGGTAGTCGAAAAAGCGGTGTTGATCGAATCCGACTCGAGCGATGACCCCGGGATGACCTTCCTTTCTCAGGGAAAATTGTGAAATGACGCGCGTAGATCAACGACGACGTCACGATTATTATCGACGTTCGTAGTAAAATGTTCTCGAAACATTATTTTACAAAAATACGAATTATTTTATTAGAATTTTTTTAATTTTATTAGAAAAATTTTTATTGACCGGGGCAATAAATATTAATCGGTGAGAATTGCAATCGGTTTGCACTGAAATCGGCAGAAAAATCATTTCGCTGGAAATCCAGAAATTTTTTAGGAAAATTATTTTTCAAAAATACGGATTGGTTTATTAGAATTTTTTTTTATTTTATTAGAAATTTTTTATTGATCGGGGCAATAAATTTTAATCGGTGAGAATTGTAATCGGTTTGCACTGAAATCGGCAGAAAAATCATTTCGCTGGAAATCCAGAAATTTTCTAGGAAAATTATTTTTCAAAAATACGAATTGGTTTATTAGAATTTTTTTTTTATTTTATTAGAACATTTTTAATTGGTCGGGGCAATAAATTTTAATCGGTGAGAATTGTAATCGGTTCGCACTGAAATCGGCAGAAAAATAATTTCGCTGGAAATCCAGAAATTTTTTAGGAAATTTATTTTTTGAAAATACGAATTATTTTATTATTATTGAAAGCATTATTAAAAAATTTAATTGACCGGAGCAATAAATTTTAATCGGTGAGAATTGTAATCGGTTTGCACTGAAATCGGCAGAAAAATAATTTCGCTGGAAATCCAGAAATTTTCTAGGAAAATTGTTTTTCAAAAATACGAATTGGTTTATTAGAATTTTTTTTATTTTATTAGAATTTTTTAATTGGTCGGGGCAATATTTTAATCGGTGAGAATTGTAATCGGTTTGCACTGAAATCGGCAGAAAAATCATTTCGCTGGGAGTCCAAACATTTTATCGAAAAATAATTTTTCAAAAATACGAATTATTTTATTAGACTTTTTTTTATTTTATCAGAACATTTTTTATTTTATTAGAACATTTTTAATTGGTCGGGGCAATAAATTCTAATCGGTGAGAATTGTAATCCGGTTCGCACAGAAATCGGCAGAAAAATTATTTCGCTGGGATTCCAAAAATTGTCTCGAAAAATTATTTTTCAAAAATACGAATTATTTTATTAGACATTTTTTAATTTTATTAGAAATTTTTATATTTTATTAGAAATTTTTATATTTTATTAGAAATTTTTAATTAACCAGGGCAATAAATTTTAATCGGTGAGAATTGTAATCGGTTCGCACTGAAATCGGCAGAAAAATCATTTCGCTGGGAGTTTAAAAATTTTCTCAAAAAATTATTTTTCAAAAATTCGAATTATTTTATTAGAATTTTTATTTTATTTTATTAAAACATTTTTAATTGGCCGTGGCAATAAATTGTAATCGGTGAGAATTATAAACCGGTTCCCTCCGGAATCGGCAATTGACTTTGGCACTAAGTAAAAACCGGGAGATTGGCCGGGTTATCGGGCGGCGCGCGCCGGGGCCACGCGCACTTTGTTCGCGCATTAAATTTACAATACAAATAAATCAAAAAAATAAATAAAAAATAAAAACACTAAAAATAATATTTATAGGCTTCGGCGTCGGAGTCTCGACGATTATTTCGATATCTCCGGCAACAATAATAATGACAATAATAATGATAATAATAATAGTGCCTCGCGAAGCTGAAAATGCATCGACGATTCCGGGATTCGATGGACGCAATCGACTTTTCCGCGTAAGTCGATTAAATAAAATCTCGAGTAAACAAATCCTGGGGGTCGATTTATTCTGAGAATAAAATCGATCCGCGTGATTTCCGATCGACAAAATTCCCGCACTTTGCGCTAAAAAAATCGAACGGAGATCAATAATAATAAAAAAAAATATATCAGCACGTGACGAGATTTTTTTTTTATTTGGAGCTCGAGATGAATTAAATAACATTAATAATCGACGGTTGGGATTAATAATAATTGAATGAATAATTAATAAAAATAAAAAATATAGGCACGTGACGTGATCTTTTTTTTTATTTGGAGCTCGAGATGAATTAAATAACATTAATAATCGACGGCTGGGATTAATTATAATTGAATGAATAATTAATAAAAATTTAAAAAAATTAGCACGTGACGTGATTTTTTTTATTTGGAACTTGAGATTAATTAAATAACATTAATAAAGACGACAGGGATTAATAATAATTGAATGAATGATTAATAAAAATAAAAAAACATAGGTACGTGACGTGATTTTTTTTTTATTTGAAGCTCGAGATGAATTAAATAACATTAATAATCGACGGCTGGGATTAATAATAATTGAATGAATAATTAATAAAAATAAAAAAACATTAGCACGTGACGAGATTTTTTTTATTTGGAACTTGAGATGAATTAAATAACATTAATAATCGCCGGCTGGGAATAATAATAATTGAATGAATGATTAATAAAAATAAAAAACATAGGCACGTGACGTGATTTTTTTTTATTTGGAGCTCGAGATGAATTAAATAACATTAATAATCGACGGCTAGGATTAATATTTCCAGTGTACACCCTTTCGGGCTTTTACAATATCCCCTTCCCTTACATTTTAGGCTGGGATTAATAATAATTGAATGAATAATTAATAAAAATAAAAAACATAGGCACGTGACGTGATTTTTTTTATTTGGAACTTGAGATTAATTAAATAACATTAATAATCGACGGCTGGGATTAATAATAATTGAATGAATAATTAATAAAAATAAAAAATATAAGCACGTGACGTGATTTTTTTTATTTGGAGCTCGAGATGAATTAAATAACATTAATAATCGACGGTTGGGATTAATAATAATTGAATGAATAATTAATAAAAATAAAAAATATAGGCACGTGACGCGATTTTTTTTTATTTGGAGCTCGAGATGAATTAAATAACATTAATAATCGACGGCTGGGAATAATAATAATTGAATGAATAATTAATAAAAATAAAAAATATAGGCACGTGACGTGATTTTTTTTATTTGGAACTTGAGATTAATTAAATAACATTAATAATCGACGGTTGGGATTAATAATAATTGAATGAATAATTAATAAAAATAAAAAATATAAGCACGTGACGTGATTTTTTTATTTGGAGCTCGAGATGAATTAAATAACATTAATAATCGACGGCTGGGATTAATAATAATTGAATGAATAATTAATAAAAATAAAAAATATAAGCACGTGACGTGATTTTTTTTATTTGGAGCTCGAGATGAATTAAATAACATTAATAATCGACGATTGGGATTAATAATAATTCAATGAATAATTAATAAAAATAAAAAACATAGGCACGTGACGTGATTTTTTTTATTCGGAACTTGAGATGAATTAAATAACATTAATAATGACGACTGCGATTAATAATAATTGAATGAATAATTAACACAAATTTTTTATTTTAATTTTAATTTTTTTTTCATAGGCACGTGACGCAATTTTTTTTATTGGGAACTTGAGATGATGAATTAAATAACATTAATAAAGACGACTGCGATTAATAATAATTCAATGAATAATTAATACAAATTTTTAATTTTAATTTTATGTTTTTTTTCATAGGCACGTGACGCGATTTTTTTTATTCGGATCTCGAGATGAATTAAATAACATTAATAAAGACGAGTGTGATTAATATAATTGAATGAATAATTAATAAAAATAAAAATAGGATTCACGAGTTTATTTTAATGGTTGGCGATAAAATGTCGAAAACAACAGATGAAGTCAGTCAGGAGTCACGAGGCTCGCGCCTCGCCGGTACGACAAAAAGACGATGGGTATTATCAGCAACCGGAGAATCCCGTACTTTGTTCGTTGCTAATAGTAAAAATCGCAATTTTTTTTTTAATCCACGATTTTCCTATCGGACGATTGATGGGCACCATTAATTTATACATAGTTAATACGCGTGTCACTTGGAATAAAATTTCGAATTTTTTCTTATGCTTTTAAATTGTTTATCAATTTTTTTTTAAGTAGACAAAAATATAGAGGTGACCGGGGTCAGTTGAGTCAATGGCAAAATTTGTCGCCACTTCCAAGTAAAATAAATATAATAAATTAAAAAAGATACGTTTATTTGTTTATCATTTTTTTTTTATTTTAGAAAAATATTTACAAGAGGTGTCCGGGGTCAGTTGGGCCAGTGTCAAAATTTGTGGCAACTGTTCGCCACTTCCGAGTAAAATAAATATAATAAATTAAAAAAGATACGTTTATTTGTTCATCAATTTTTTTTTAATTATAGAAAAATATTTACAAGAGGTGTCAGGGGTCAGTTGGGCCAGTGAAAAAATTTGTGGCAACTGTTCGCCACTTCCGAGTAAAATAAATATAATAAATTAAAAAAGTTACGTTTATTTGTTTATCATTTTTTTTTTAATTATAGAAAAATATTTACAAGAGGTGTCAGGGGTCAGTTGGGCCAGTGTCAAAATTTGTGGCAACTGTTCGCCACTACCCTGTAAAATAAATATAATAAATTAAAAAAGATACGTTTATTTGTTTATCAATTTTTTTTTAATTATAGAAAAATATTTACAAGAGGTGGCAGGGGTCAGTTGGGCCAGTGACAAAATTTGTGGCAAATGTTCGCCACTTCCGAGTAAAATAAATATAATAAATTAAAAAAGTTACGTTTATTTGTTTATCAATTTTTTTTTAATTATAGAAAAATATTTACAAGAGGTGTCAGGGGTCAGTTGGGCCAGTGACAAAATTTGTGGCAACTGTTCGCCACTTCCGAGTAAAATAAATATAATAAATTAAAAAAGATACGTTTATTTGTTTATCAATTTTTTTTAATTATAGAAAAATATTTACAAGAGGTGGCAGGGGTCAGTTGGGCCAGTGACAAAATTTGTGGCAACTGTTCGCCACTCCCGAGTAAAATAAATATAATAAATTAAAAAAGATATATTTATTTGTTTATCAATTTTTTTTTAATTATAGAAAAATATTTACAAAAGGTGGCAGGGGTCAGTTGGGCCAGTGACAAAATTTGTGGCAACTGTTCGCCACTTCCGAGTAAAATAAATATAATAAATTAAAAAAGATACGTTTATTTGTTTATCAGTTTTTTTTTAATTATAGAAAAATATTTACAAGAGGTGACAGGGGTCAGTTGGGCCAGTGACAAAATTTGTGGCAACTGTTCGCCACTTCCGAGTAAAATAAATAAAATAAATTAAAAAAGATACGTTTATTTGTTTATCAATTTTTTTTTAATTATAGAAAAATATTTACAAGAGGTGACAGGGGTCAGTTGGGCCAGTGACAAAATTTATGGCAACTGTTCGCCACTTCCGAGTAAAATAAATATAATAAATTAAAAAAGATATGTTTATTTGTTTATCAATTTTTTTTTAATTATAGAAAAATATTTACAAGAGGTGTCAGGGGTCAGTTGGGCCAGTGACAAAATTTGTGGCAACTGTTCGCCACTTCCGAGTAAAATAAATATAATAAATTAAAAAAGATACGTTTATTTGTTTATCAATTTTTTTTTAATTATAGAAAAATATTTACAAGAGGTGGCAGGGGTCATTTGAGTCAGTGACAAAATTTGTGGCAACTGTTCGCCACTTCCGAGTAAAATAAATATAATAAATTAAAAAAGATACGTTTATTTGTTCATCAATTTTTTTTTAATTATAGAAAAATATTTACAAGAGGTGTCAGGGGTCAGTTGGGCCAGTGAAAAAATTTGTGGCAACTGTTCGCCACTTCCGAGTAAAATAAATATAATAAATTAAAAAAGTTACGTTTATTTGTTTATCATTTTTTTTTTAATTATAGAAAAATATTTACAAGAGGTGTCAGGGGTCAGTTGGGCCAGTGTCAAAATTTGTGGCAGCTGTTCGCCACTTCCGAGTAAAAAAAATATAATAAATTAAAAAAGTTACGTTTATTTGTTTATCAATTTTTTTTTTAATTATAGAAAAATATTTACAAAAGGTGTCAGGGGTCACATTTAAAAAAAATGGACGTTTCAATTTTTTTTTTAATTAGAGAACAATATTGATTAGAGGTGACAGGGGTCATTTGAGTCAGTGACAAAATTTGTGGCGACTGTTCGCTACTTCCGTGTAAAATAAATATAAATTATTTATTCATGTATAAATATAAATACAAATACATCAATAAAAAAATATAAACACATTTTTGTAATAGACGTTTTTTTTTTCTGTTTTCAGCCTGAAGATGTGGAGCGTGTCCCAGGGTCAAGACCCGCGGTGTCTGAAGATTTATCAGACGCACGAGCCACGCGGGGTCAATTCGAAGAGGAGAGGAGGAGGGGGTCACGTGACTCGTTCCCAACCGCCGATCTCGACACTACATATAAAGCAAATGCACCGGAAGTGGCAGTGTCTTAACGAATCTGAATCTCGCGACAAATTAATCCAGCTCTACAAATTTTACATAAAATATAATAATAATAATAATAATAATAATAATATTATAAAATCCGGGAAAACGGAAAATCGACAACTTTCGTGAAAAAGAGTTTTAAGTGCGACGAGTGAAAAAAAAAAATAATAATAATAATAATAATAAGTAAAAATAATATAATAATATAAAAAAATAAAAAAGGTCAGAATGAGCAGGTTGGGCTCTTTGGGCGACAATTCGCTCTCCGTCATGGGACGAATTCCCGAGGGACGGGGACGCGGCTGGAAGAGCATTGATAGGGAGGAAGTTTCGAAGGTGCCGCCGGGAGTTTATCGGTTTAGCGAAGTTCAGCCGAATCCGAGCGCCACTCACGACGACGGAAGGTGTGAATTTATTTTATTAATACTAATAAAATTAATACTAATATCAATTTCAACAAAAATTATTAACAATTTTTTTACTGATTTTACTTCGTGATAAGAATTATTGGTGGCTTATCGGAAGATGTGACTTAATATTAATATTCATTTTAATATTAAGTCACACCTTCCTATTAAGTAAAAGAAAATTATTATAAACATGATCTTATTATTTTTATTCGTGATAACAATTATTCGTGGCTTATCAGTCACCTGGCGAACGCGTAGTGATCGTTATTATCTGGTCCACAGATCCAAGTGTGACTTAACACTAATAATTAATTAAAATAATAATTAATAATTCATTAAAATTAATATTAATATTAATATAAAAAATGATTATAAAAGTGGTCTCATTATTTTTATCCGTGAACAAAATTATCCGTGGCTTATCAGTCATCTGGCGAACGCATAATAATCGTTATCATCTGGTCCACAGATCCAAGTGTGACTTAATATTAATATTAACATTAATATGAATAAAATTCCTATCAAAATGTTTTTATTATTTTAATTCGTGATAAAAATTACACGCGGCTTATCCGCGTCTAATTAAGTCTTACTTAAAACTAATATTATTAATATTAATATTATTATTATTATTATTATTAAAACTAATATTAATATCAATGAAATGATTTAAAACATGTTTTTATTATTTTAATTCTTAAAAAAAATTATTCGTGGCTTATCAGTCACCTGGCGAACGCATAATAATCGTTATCATCTGGTCCACAGATCCAACTGTGACTTAATATTAATATTCATTTTATTACTTAATATTAATATTAATAAAACTAATCTAAATAAAATGATTATAAAAATGTTTTTATTATTTTAATTCTTAAAAAAAATTATTCGTGGCTTATTAGTCACCTGGTGAACGCATAATAATCGTTATCATCTGGTCCACAGATCCAAGTGTGACTTAACATTGATCATCAATTTAAATAAGAATTAATAATTCATTTTTATTAATATCAATATTAATATAAAAAAAAATTCTTATAAAAATGGTTTTATTATTTTTATTCGTGAAAAAAATTATTCGTGGCTTATCAGTCACCTGACGAACGTTTAGTGATCGTTATTATCAGGTCCACAGATCTAAGTGTGACTTAATATTAATATTAATAAAATAATAATAATATTAATATCAATAAAATTAATGTTAATATTAATATCAATAAAATGATTCTAAAAAATGTTTTAATTATTTTAATTCGTGAAAAAAATTATTCGTGGCTTATCAGTCACCTGGTGAACGCATAATAATCGTTATCATCTGGTCCACAGATCCAACTATGAACTCGGCGCCTACGGATACGGAAAAAATAATATAAAGCTCCTCCACGTGCGTCGAGACGACGTCTATCGTCACGAAATCCGCGAATACGAAGTCGACACTCATCTCCGTTTGGGAACCCAAAAGGACTATCTCGAAGGCAACAATCGCGACGTAATCGCCACCGACAGCCAAAAAAATACTGTCTATCTCCTGGCGAAAAAATTCGGCGTCAAGTCGCCCGAAGAATTTGGGATTTTGCTGTGCGCTCATTTTTTATACACCTATAGTCACGTGGAGGAGGTCCACGTGAACGTCACCGAATACCCATGGGCGCGTCACCAGGTCGACGGAGTGCCGCACAATCACGCCTTTGTCTTCACACCGACGGCCATGAGACACTGTCAAGTGGGACAACTCAGAAATGGTACCGTTTGTCTTTTATGACCTAAAAAAAAAAAAATAAAAAAAAAAATGTAGGCACTCGATTCTGGCGCCTGAATTATTTTATTTTTGTAGCCAATTTTTATGTTTATTTTAAACGATTCAAATTATTTTTTATATGGCTGACGGCCATGAGACACTGTTAAATGGGGCAACTCAGAAACGGTACTTATGGCCCAAAAAAAAAGAAAAAAAAAATGTAGGCATTGGAACCTGGAGCCTGATTTTTTTTTGTAATTTTTGTTGACAATTCAAATCATTTATTATTATGATTATTTAATCCGAATTTCATTGGGAGAGAAAAAAAAACAATAATTTAGACACTGGAACCTGTCGCCTAGCATTTTTTTGTGATTTTTGTAGAAAAATCCGATCATTTTTTATTCAATTATCTAATTATTATTTATTATTATTATTATTATTTGATATGATTATTTAATCCGAATTTTATTGGGAGGGAAAAAACAATAAAGGCACTGGATTGTGGCGCCTCCATTTTTTTTCTGTAATCTTAAGCTAATAATTTTAAGTAATTTTTTAGCCAATTTTTATGAGAATTTAAAACAATTCCAATTATTTTTTACCCAAGAACAAAAAAAAATGTAGTCACTGGTTTCTGGCGGCTGCATTTTTTTGTAATTTAAAGCCAATAATTTAAAGTAATTTTGTAGCTACTTTTTATGAGAATTTAAAACATTTCAAATTATTTTTTATTCAAATATCTAATTTATTATTATTGTTATTATTATTATTATTATTTGATATGATTATTTAATCCGAATTGAATTGGGAGGGAAAAAAAAACAATAGTTTAGTCACTGGAATCTGGCGCCTGAATTTTTTTGTAATTTTTGTAGTCAATTATTATGTTAATTTAAAACAATTCAAATTATTGTTTATTCATTTATCTGATGATTTATTATTATTATTATTATTTGATCTGATTATTTGATCCGAATTTAATTGGAAGAGAAAAAAAAACAATAATTTAGACACTGGAACCTTGTCGCCTGAATTTTTTTGTAATTTTTGTAGCCAATTTTTACGTAAATTTATAAAAACTCAAATTATTTTTTATTAACACTAACACTAACACTAATATTTATTATAATTATTATAATCATTATTATATCATCATCATCATCATCATCATCATCATCATCATCATCATCATCATTATTATTATTATTTTTACTATTATTTGATTTCATTATTTAATCCGAATTTAATTATGAAAGAAAATAAAAATCCAGGACACGCATTAATTTTTATTTTTTAATTACAGAATCGCCGAGAATCAGAGGAGGCCTGAAAAATCTTCGAGTCCTGAAGACGACGCAGAGTTCCTTCACCGATTTCGTTCAGGACGAGTACCGAACGTTGCCGGACGCAAATGATAGGATTTTCAGCACCGTCGTCACTGCGACCTGGGATTTTTCGACAGCTTCGGGGGTGGATTTCGACAAAGTCTGGCATACGGTTAAGGATTGCATACTCAGAAATTTTGCTGGTTCGCCATCGACAGGAGTCTATTCTCCGAGCGTCCAAAATACTTTGTATCTGACCGAAAAATCGGTTCTCGACAAAATCGACCAAATTGCGAGCATCGAAATGAAAATGCCGAATCGACACTATTTCGATTTGGATTTGAGCAAATTTCCGAAACTCGTCGAAGGCGAAAATAAGGAGGTTTATTTGCCGGTTGACAAACCTTCGGGAATTATTTATGCGCAGTTGCATCGAAAAGACGTCACTTCGAAACTCTGAAAAAAAAAAAAAAAAAAAAAAAAAAATAAGTTGACGTAAATAACGCTTCGCTGCAATCGTTGTAATATTTTATAATAATTGTATAATAATTTTATAATAATTTTGTAAACAGAGAAAAAGAGACCGACGGATGTGGACCAGATTTTGATATACATAATAAACGTTTTTTTTAATAAACTAGAAATTGAAATAATTAAGGGGCTGCTAAAGTAGATTTTTTTTTACCGACATTGGTCGGTAAAACTAGAATTCCGCAGTTTACGCTTTACGTCGTTATAACGCTACAGATATACTTCAAATTTGACAGAGATGTTATATGAACAACAACGGTTCGGCGTAGATGCGATTTTCAGTCGAAAACTAACAAGAAATAGGAAAAACTGTATATTTGTAAATCTCCGAAAACCAATATGGCCGTTTGAAATGTCAACAACGCATTTGCTGTAAGATATAATCGTTTGAGGAACTCAAATGTGCCAAATCCGTATCTACGCCAATTCTTTGATGTTTTCTGAATATTTCAGAACTGGCGAAATGTCGATTATAGAAACTGAATCCACGTAAAGCGTAAACTGCGTGCACGTGTTTTTGGTTAAACTTTCAGCCGATAAAGAAGATCTCTATCGACTCAAAATATACGATTTTTCTATTTCTTGTTAGTTTTCGACCACAAATCGAATCTACGCCGAACCGTTGTTGTTCATATAACATCTCTGTCAAATTTGAAGTATATCTGTAGCGTTATAACGACGTAAAGCGTAAATTGCGGAATTCTAGTTTCACCGACCAATGTCGGTAAAGAAATCTACCCCAGCAGCCCCTTAAATGTTATTAAAAAAATGCAGCTGACATAAACAACGCTTCACTGCAATCGTTGTAATATTTTATAATAATTTTATAATAATTTTATAAACAGAGAAAAAGAGAGCGACGGATGTGGACCAGATTTTGATATAACTAATAAACGTTTTTTTTAAATAAACTAAAAATTGAAATAATTAAGTGTTATTAAAAAAAATCAGCTGACGTAAATAAGGCTTCGCTGCAATCGTTGTAATATTTTATAATAATTTTATAATAATTGTATAAACGGAGAAAAAGAGACCGACCAATGTGGACCAGATTTTGATATAAGTAATAAACGTTGTTTTTTAATAAACTAAAAAATGAAAGAATCAAATGTCTCTGACGTAAAAAAAAATTCAGATGACATAATTAAAGCTTCGCTGCAATCGTTGTAATATTTTACAATAATTTTATAATAATTTTGTAAACGGAGAAAAAGAGACCAACGGATGTGGACCAGATTTTGATATAAATAATAAATGTTTTTTTAATAATCAAAAAGTAAAAATAATTAAATGTTATTAAAAAAAATCAGCTAACGCTTCGCTGCAATCGTTGTAATATTTTATAATAATCGTATAATAATTTTATAACAATTTTATAAACATTTTATAAACATTTTATAAAAAGAGAAAAAGAGACCGACGAATGTGGACCAGATTTTGATATAAATAACAATTTTTTTTTTTAATAAACTAAAAGTAAAAATAATTAAATTAAATGTTAATAATAATGTTCGAAGCGGATCTGCCGGATTTTTGGGCGAGACGAATGCGGTCACGTCCCAAATTGTACGGTGATTTTTTTCTTAACGATTTCTATACACATCCGGTGTGGCACTCCCAGTTTCCGACGTCGCAGGTCTCCGACGACTATTCAAACAAGCGACAAGTGAAACCTGGAAATATTTGAGATCGTCAAACATGGACGGATTTCATAAGACAAGACGACGCCCGCGTCTCGGGAATCCAGTCTCGATTTTTCCGTCGCGCGAATCGGTCGCGATCGGCAGGAAGATCGGTAAAAAAAATCGGTAACGATTTGTTCGTTTTTAATTCGTTCGTTCGTTTTTTATTCAATTGCGATCAGCAGGAAGATCGGTAAAAAATCGGTAAAAAATCGGTAAAAAGTCGGTAAAAAAATCGGTTACGATTTGTTCGTTATAAATTCGTTCGTTGGTTTTTTATTCAATTGCGATCAGCAGGAAGATCGGTAAAAAATCGGCTAAAAATCGGTTAAAAAACGGTTACGATTTGTTCGTTTTTGATTCGTTTGTTGGTTTTTGATTCGGTTGCGATCAGCAATAAGATCGGTAAAAAATTGGCTAAAAATCGGTAAAAAATCGGTTACGATTTTTCGTTTTTGATTCGTTTGTTGGTTTTTAATTCGGTTGCGATCACCAGGAAGATCGGTAAAAAATCGGCTAAAAATCGGTAAAAAATCGGTTACAATTTGTTTGTTTTTAATTCGTTCGTTCGTTTATCGATTTTATCGCGATCAGCAGTTTGATCGGTAAAAAATCGGCTCAAAATCGGTGAAAAATCGGTTACGATTGTTCGTTTTTAATTCGTTCGTTCGTTTCCGATTAGATCGCGATCAGCAGAAAGATCGGTAAAGAATCGGTAAAAAAAATCGGTAACGATTTTTAGTTTTTAATTCTTTCATTCGTTTTCGATTAGATCGCGATCACAGGAAGATCGGTAAAAAATCGGCTAAAAATCGGTAAAAAAATCGGTAAAAAAATCGGTAACGATTTCATCGTTTTTAATTCGCGGATGACCGCCGAACCGATCTGCGATGTCAAAAATCGTAAATCGCGCAATCGGCACGAAAATCGGTTCGATCGAATTACCGATCTTCGTTATTTTTCTCGTCGTGATATTAAAAAGTGACGCAAATGCGGCTGAAAATTCGACGAGTGTTCACAAATATTTCCGCGACGCCGCCGAAGTGAAGATCGTCACTCCAACTCCGCCGATTTATCGAAAAATCGTGTCACCAAAGGTATCGGCTTATCTGTTCGTTCCTCCGGGGTCAGAGGTCACGGCAAAAAATGTGTCGGAGGACTTGAAGCGCGTCACCAAAGTTTCCCCGAAGAGCGACGCCGAAAATTTCGTCACTCCGCCGGCAGCGGAATTGGCTCTGCCGGTAAAACAGAACTCCGAGTTTGGGAAAAGTGGAGTCAAGGACGATCGAAGGGTCAGCCAGAAATTTGCGGTTCCAGTTCGTTCCTACGGCGTCCCGATCTCCTCGAATTTCCCTCCGACGAAAGTTCGCCAAGTGGAAAAGGGGGAAGTGCTGGAGAATTCCAGAGGGATCGATGACTGCCAGGAAAAAAGGCCATTCGAGTCAGACGTCGAGGTCACCGATAACTTTGGGGAAAAAAATCCACTTTCAACTTTCAGCGCTGCTGGAGCGCCTCCCAAAGGTCCCCCAAGGTCAAACTTTGGATTGACAGTAAGTCCAGTTTATGGACCAGCTGGAAATGACCCTGGAAGCCCGACCGGAACTGGTTCCAGCGACTGGAGAACCAACTTTGTGGAAAAAAATCCAATTTCGCCAGGAATACGTGACGATTATTTTCCTGCGACTTTGGACGCCGCTGGAGCGCCTCCCAAAGGTCCCACAAGGTCAAACTTTGGATTGACAGCAAGTCCAGTTCATGGACCAGCTGGAAATGACCCTGGAAGCCCGACCGGAGCTGGTTACAGCGACTGGAGAACCAACTTTGTGGAGAAAAATCCAATTTCGCCAGGAATACGTGACGATTATTTTCCTGCGACTTTGGGCGCCGCTGGAGCGCCTCCCAAAGGTCCCCCAAGGTCAAACTTTGGATTGACAGCAAGCTCAGTTTATGGACCAGCTGGAGATGCTCCTGGAAGCCAAACCAGACCTGGAATCGCTGGTCCCAGCGACTGGAGAACAAAATTTGTGGAAACGAATCCAATTTCTCTTGGATCGACTTTGGGCGGCGCTGCTGCGCCTCCTGAAGGTCCCCCAAGGTCAAACTTAAAATTCACACCAAGCCCAGTTTATGGACCAGCTGGAGATGCTCCTGGAAGCCAAACCAGACCTGGAATCGCTGGTTCCAGCGACTGGAGAACAAAATTTGTGGAAACAATTCCAATTTCTCTTGGACCAACTTTGGGCAACGCTGCTGCGCCTCCTGAAGGTCCCCCAAGGTCAAACTTAAAATTCACACCAAGTCCAGTTTATGGACCAGCTGGAGATGCTCCTGGAAGCCAAACCAGACCTGGAATCGCTGGTCCCAGCGACTGGAGAACAAAATTTGTGGAAACAATTCCAATTTCTCTGGGACCGACTTTGACCGCCGCTGCTGCGCCTCCCAAAGGTCCCCCAAGGTCAAACTTAAAATTCACACCAAGTCCAGTTTATGGACCAGCTGGAGATGCTCCTGGAAGCCAAACCAGACCTGGAATCGCTGGTTCCAGCGACTGGAAAACAAAATTTGTGGAAACGAATCCAATTTCTCTGGGACCAACTTTGGGCGACGCTGCCGCGCCTCCTGAAGGTCCTCCAAGGTCAAACTTAAAATTCACACCAAGCCCAGTTTATGGACCAGCTGGAGATGCCCTTGGAAGCCAATCCAGACCTGGAATCGCTGGTCCCAGCGACTGGAGAACAAACTTTGTGGAATCCAATTCAATTTCTCTTGGACCAACTTTGGGCACCGCTGCAGCGCCTCCTGAAGGTCCCCCAAGGTCAAACCTAAAATTCACACCAAGTCCAGTTTATGGACCAGCTGGAGATGCCCCTGGAAGCCAAACCAGACCTGGAATCGTTGGTTCCAGCGGCTGGAGAACCAACACTAACCTTGGACCAGTTCGTGTCCCAAATTTCCTTCCCAATTCCGAAGCTGGAGAATATTCCCAATGCTGCAAAAGCGAATATTCGTCCCAGACATTCCAGCTCGCCAGTCCAGGATTTCCAGGACTATTCTACTCTGGAAATACCTACGACTGCGTTTACACGATCAGACCTTTTTCCTCCAACATTTGTCAGATCCGATTCAACTTTCGCTACTTCAATTATGGAACCGAAGACAATTTCTGCAGCAATGGATACATCGAAATCGATGGTCGACGATATTGCGGCTGCAAAAGAGGCCTCAGCGTCAGTTCTTCAGTAGTGACGACCTTCCCCAAGGTCATCGGGGTCAAGTATACTGGGTACCCAAGGTCAAAGTTCGCAGGATTTCTGATCGACGTCATTCAGGAGCCTTGCTCGGGTTCTCCATTTTTGTCCAGAAGGAAGAAAGAGGTCGAAGGTCACGAAGGTCATTCCAAGGTCAACGCAGCGAATTTGACCTTATCAAGGTCATTGACGAATTTTACTGGTTTGAGGACGAAGAGGAATTTGGGTTATTCTTATCCTAAGCCTAACTTTGGTTTCATCGAAGGTGGTTCGACTTCTGGAAATTCGATTGGCGCTGGAATTCATCAGCTGTTGAATCCAGGAATTCAAGGTGACAATTTGTTTGCCAATATTGGCTCGTGTCAAGCGTTGAGCTTTTTTGATTGGGTCAACGCGGCCAAGGACGTTTATTTGAGGGGCGCCAGATGCGTCAGAAGTGGGTCGAATGGAGGAGGTTCTGGAAATTGGTATCCTGGAAATGGAGGATCTGGATGGGTTTCTGGATATCCTGGAAGTGGGGGATTTGGATGGGTTTCTGGAAATCCTGGAATTGGGGGTTCTGGATGGGTTTCTGGAAATTCTGGAATTGGGGGTTCTGGAAATTGGAATCCTGGAACTGAAGTATCTGGAAATTGGAATCCTGGAACTGGAGGATCTGGAAATTGGAATCCTGGAACTGGAGGATCTGGAAATTTGTATCCTGGAACTGGAGGATCTGGATTGGTTCCTGGATATCCTGGAACTGGAGGATCTGGAAATTTGTATCCTGGAACTGGAGGATCTGGATTGGTTCCTGGATATCCTGGAACTGGAGGATCTGGAAACTGGAATCCTGGAACTGGAGGATCTGGAAATTGGAATCCTGGAACTGGAGGATCTGGAAATTGGAATCCTGGAACTGGAGGATCTGGAACAATAATTCCTGGAACTGGAGGATCTGGAACAATAATTCCTGGAACAGGAGGATCTGGAACGATAATTCCTGGATATCCTGGAACTGGAACAATAATTCCTGGATATCCTGGAACTGGAGGATCTGGATCTGGATCTCTTCCTGGATATCCTGGAATAGGGTCTGGATCACTTCCTGGATATCCTGGAATAGGGTCTGGATCACTACCTGGATATCCTGGAATTGGATCTGTCAAATGCGAAGACGTCAACGTCGTCGAGGGAATAATTTCGTCTCCTCAGTATCCAACTAATTATCCCAACAACGTCAATAAGTGTTTCAGGTGAATAAAAAAAATGCCTGGAAAATTCCTGGAAAATTCCTGGAAAATTCCTGGAGTCGGATTGGGACCGCAAATAAATTTTTTTTTTTACAGATTTTACAGAGCTCCGGAATTCTGCCAACTGGAGCTGGTTTTTCTGGACTTTGACCTTGAGAACAGCAATGGATGCTCCAAGGACTATATTACGATTAATGGAGGGAACAGCAGATTTTGCGGAAGGTCATTGGCTGGAAGCAGTTGTAAGTTTTTTTTTTTTTTCTTTTACCATTCGACCCATTTTCTTTCGGTGAATAATTTTCGTGTATGTTTTTTTCTCTACCATTTGACCAATTTTTTCAGTGAATAATTTCCGTCCATTTTCTTTTCTCTACCATTTGACCCATTTTTTCAGTGAATAATTTTCGTCCATTTTTTTTCTCTACCATTTGACCCATTTTTTCGGTGAATTATTTTCGTTCATTTTTTTTCTCTACCATTTGACCTATTTTTTTCGGTGAATAATTTTCGTCCCTTTTTTTGTGTACCATTTGACCCATTTTTTCGGTGAATAATTTCCATCCATTTTTTTTTCTCTACCATTTGACCAATTTTTTCGGTGAATAATTTTCATCCATTTTTTTTTTCTCTACTATTTGATCCATTTTTTTGGTGTATAATTTTTGTCAATTTTTTTTTCTCTACCATTTGACCCATTTTTCTTCAGTGTATAATTTTCGTCCTTTTTTTTCTCTACCATTTGACCCATTTTTCTTCTGTGTATAATTTTCGTCAATTTTTTTTCTCTACCATTTGACCTATTTTTTCGGTGAATAATTTTCGTCTATTTTATTTTCTCTACCATTTAACCAATTTTTTGCTGTGAATAATTTTCGTCCATTTTTTTTACCATTTGACCCATTTTTTCGGTGAATAATTTCCGTCCATTTTTTTTTCTCTACCATTTGACCCATTTTTTCAGTGAATAATTTCCGTTCATTTTTTTCTACCATTTGACCCATTTTTTCGGTGAACAATTTTCATTCATATTTTTTTTCTCTACCATTTGATCCATTTTTTCAGTGAATAATTTTTGTTCATTTCTTTTCTCTACCATTTGACCCATTTTTTTCGGTCAATAATTTTCGTTAATTTTTTTCTACCATTTGACCCATTTTTTCGGTGAACAATTTTCTTCCATTTTTTTTTCTCTACCATTTGACCCATTTTTTCAGTGAATAATTTCCGTCCATTTTTTGTTCTCTACCATTTGACCCATTTTCATCGGTGAATAATTTTCTCCAATTTTTTTGTCTCTACCATTTAACCCATTTTTCTGTGAATAATTTCCGTCCATTTTTTTTTCTCTACCATTTGACCCATTTTTTTCGGTGTATAATTTTCGTCCATTTTTTTTCTACCATTTGACCCATTTTTTTTCAGTGAATAATTTTCTTCTATTTTTTTGTCTCTACCATTTGACCCATTTTTTCAGTGAATAATTTTCGTCCATTTTTTTTTCTCTATCATTTGACCCATTTTTTCAGTGAATAATTTTCGTCCATTTTTTTCTCTACCATTCGACCCATTTTCTTTCAATGAATAATTTTTTTTTTTTTTTTTTTTTTTTTCAGCGTTGATCGACATTTCGAGGACCAATATTTTGGATATTCATTTCAAGTCCGACAGCTACGGATCTGGTCGCGGTTTCAGCGCCGGATTCTCCCAAATTCCCTGCAAACAAATCAGTCGCTGACCCAAAAAAAAATGTTCGCCACAATTAAATTTTATTCTTCAGCCGCATCGTTGATATTTAATAAGACGAGGCCCCTTAATTCGAATTACAGTCTCATAAAAATATATTTTCATACATATATATTAATGTATATATTTTTTTCCATGCACACGATTTTTTTTTTTGTAATTTCCAGAACTTTGTGATTTATTTATTGGCACAATCCGCAGTTTGAATAAACGTTCGGAAAATTTATTTGTTCGCCAGTGGATTTTTTTTTATTCTCGTTTATATATATATGTTGAGTCGATGGGTGCGTCAGGATTTCCATATTCGCTGCCCCAGTTTCGTTTTTTTTTGCCTCCAATCGTTTCGCTCGTTTCTTCTTTGCCTTCGTTTTACTTTCTGCGTCCGAGGAACCGAATGCTCGTAAAAACGGTTCCGGCGGTGCGACGACGCTTGCAGAAATTCACCTGACGCCGTTTGTTGCCCTGACGCACGTCGTGAAGCGCCACCAGCAGCTGGAAAACGTCCTCGCGCGAGGGCTCGCAGAAATGGGCGGTCTCGTAGTCGTAGCCATTTCGCGATCTGAAGAAAAATGCCAATATCACAATCGTTACTTTTTTTTACTGGACTATAAAAAAGTTAGTACTTTTTTTACTGGACTATAAAAAAGTCAGTACTTTTTTGCTGGGCTATTAAACAGTCAGTACTTTTTTTACTGCACTATAAAAAAGTCAGTACTTTTTTTACTGGATATAAAAAAGTCAGTACTTTTTTTTCTGGACTATAAAAAAGTAAGTACTTTTTTTTGCTGGACTATAGAAAAGGTCAGTACTTATTTTACTGGACTATAAAAAAATCAGTATTTTTTTACTGGACTATGAAAAAGTCAGTACTTTTTTTACTGGACTATAAAAAAGTCAGTACATTTTTACTGGACTATAAAAAAAGTCTGTACTTCTTTAATGGACTATAAAAAAGTCAGTACTTTCGTACCTGACTATAATAAAGTCAGTACTTTTGTACCTGACTATAATAAAGTCAGTACTTTCGTACTTGACTATAATAAAGTCAGTTACTTTACTTTAGTGCCCCTTTAGTGCCACTTACTTTACTTGACTGGCCAAAAACTCGACTTTTTTATGGGGTCATAAAAAATTCGACTTTTTTATAGGGCCATAAAAAACTTGACTTTTTTACGGCCCCATAAAAAACTCGACTTTAGTGCCACTTACTTTACTTTACCGGCCCGATAAAAAAGTCGATTTTTTTATGGGGCGGTAAAAAACTCGACTTTTTTAAGGGGCTATAAAAAACTCGACTTTGGTGCTATTTACTTTACTTTACTTGGCCAATAAAAAAGTCGATTTTTTTTTATGAGGCCGTAAAAAAGTCGAGTTTTTTATGGCCCCTTAAAAAAGTCGAGTTTTTTATGGTCCATTAAAAAAGTCGAGTTTTTTTCGGCACCATAAAAAAGTCGAGTTTTTTACGGCCCCATAAAAAACTCGACTTTTTTATCGGGCCGGTAAAGTAAAGTAAGTGGCACAAAAGTCAAGTTTTTTAAGACCCCATAAAAAAGTCGAATTTTTTATAGCCCCTTAAAAAAGTCGAGTTTTTTGTGGCCCCATAAAAAAGTCAAGTTTTTTATGGCCCTATAAAAAAGTCGAGTTTTTTATGGCCCCATAAAAAAGTCGAGTTTTTTATCGGGCCAGTAAAGTAAGTGGTAAGTGGCACAAAAGTATCTGACTTTTTTTTAGTCAGGTACGAAAGTACTGACTTTTTTATAGTCAGGTACGAAAGTACTGACTTTTTTATAGTCAGGTACGAAAGTACGGACTTTTTTATAGTCAGATACGAAAGTACTGACTTTTTATAGTCAGGTACGAAAGTACTGACTTTTTTATAGTTAGGTACTAAAGTACTGACTTGTTTATAGTCAGGTACGAAAGTACTGACTTTTTTATAGTCAGGTACGAAAGTACTGACTTGTTTATAGTCAGGTACGAAAGTACTGACTTGTTTATAGTCAGGTACGAAAGTACTGACTTTTTTTATAGTCAGGTACAAAAGTACTGACTTTTTTATAATCAGGTACGAAAGTACTGACTTTTTAATAATCAGGTACGAAAGTACTGACTTTTTTATAGTCAGGTATGAAAGTACTGACCTTTTTATAGTCAGGTACAAAAGTACTGACCTTTTATATAGTCAGGTACGAAAGTACTGACTTTTTTATAGTCAGGTACGAAAGTACTGACTTTTTTATAGTCAGGTACGAAAGTACTGACTTGTTTATAGTCAGTTACGAAAGTACTGACTTTTTTATAGTCAGGTACGAAAGTACTGACCTTCTTATAGTCCAGTAAAGAAGTACAGACTTTTTTATAGTCCAGCAAAGAAGTACTGACTTTTTTATAGTCCAGCAAAAAAGTACTGACTTTTTCATAATCCACCAAAAAAAGTACTGACTTTTTCATAGTCCAGCAAAAAAGTACAGACGTTTTTACAGTCCAGCAAAAAAGTACTGACTTTTTTATGGTCCAGGAAAAAAGTACAGACTTCTTTATAGTCCACCAAAAAAGTACAGACTTTTTTATAGTCCAGCAAAAAAGTACTGACTTTTTTTATAGTCCAGCAAAAAAGTACTGATTTTTTTTATAGTCCAGCAAAAAAAGTACTGATTTTGTTATAGTCCAGTAAAAAATTACTAACTTTTTTTATAATCCACCAAAAAGTATTGAATTTCTTATAGTCCACCAAAAAAAGTACTGATTTTTCTATAGTCCAGCAAAAAAAAGTACTGATCTTTTTATAGTCCACCAAAGTTTAAATAGAAAAAAAAAATGTTGCTTACCGATCATTCTGACGCTTCCACGGATAGCGTCGGTAATAGCGCGATCGTTTCCACATTGCCGGCCGAGCGTCGATCTGCTCGTCGGGTGTCCTAAATTCCGATTCCTCTGAGTCTTCGGGTTCGCCGACGATGACCAAAGGCGACTCCCACGTCGGCTGACGAAGGAGCTTCAGTAGAACGGCCGACAATCGGCTAAGCTCAGCGTCGTCCAATTCGTCCATCGATCGACTCGCTTCGTCTGCGAAGAGAGAAGGGGAAACTTTCCTAATAAAAATAATTAACTACCCCCTCGGCGACGATTTTCTGGGCCGAGAGAATTATCGCCGCCGGAAGTTTATTAACGAAGATAATTTCGTCGAACAAGTATCGCGAAAGTTCGGAGTTAGGCGGTATTCACGACTTTTGCCGGAAACGCACGAGTGGGTTGCACCTGTTGATGTTGGAGCGGAGTTAAGTTAATTAGATTATAGCTAACCTGGAAAATTTACTTGGCGACATTTTGGTACGTTGACAATCAATTTTGGAGTCGATTCGCTGGGTCTGATTATTATTTGCTGAAACTACTTAAGGTGTTGAAAATAAAATAAAAATATAATACCGATGTTGAGATGTGTCTGATTATTATTTCCTGAAACCACTTAAATTCGAAAAATAAAAAATAAGTTGAGTCTGATTATTATTTGCTAAAACCACTTAAATTCTAAAAATAAAAAAAAAGTTGGGTCTGATTATTATTTGCTGAAACTACTGAGGCTCTTAAAAATAAAAAAAATAAATGTTATCAATGTCAAAATGTGTCAGATTATTATTTGCTAAAACCACTTAGAGGATCTCAAAAATAAAAAAAAATTAATATTACCAATGTCAAAATGTGTCTGATTATTGTTTCCTGAAACCACTTAAATTCTAAAAATAAAAAATAAATATTACCGATGTCAAGATGTGTCTGATTATTATTTATTAAAACAAATTAGGCTCTTAAAAAAAATTAAAAAAAAAAAAATAAATAAATAAATAATGTTATGTAAGTTATGTACACTTTATGTAAAAAAAACATTATTATTATTATTATTATTATTATTATTATTATTAAAATAAAAATGAAAAATATTACCGATGTCAAGATGTGTCTGATTATTATTTGCTAAAACCACTTAAAAAAAAATAAAAAATAAATAATGTAATTTAAGTTATGTACACTTTATGTTCAACAAACCATTATTATTATTGATATTATTATAGTAATAAAAAAAATATATATCACCAATATTAAGACGTGGAAAATAAAAAATAAATAATGTAATTTAAGTTATGTACTCTTCACGTTTAATAAACCATTATTATTACTATTATTATTATAGAAATAAAAATAAATGAAAAATATTACCGATGTCAAGATGTGTCTGATTATTATTTGCTAAAACCACTTAAAACAAAAATAAAAAAATAAATAATGTTATGTAAGTTATGTACACTTTATGTGCAATAAACCATTATTATTATTATTATTATAGAAATAAAAAATATATATATAACCAATATTAAGACGTGTCTGATTATTATTGCTAAAACCACTTAAAAATAAAAAAATAAATATAACCGATGTCAATAAATAAATAAATAATGTTATGTAAGTTACGTACTTTTTATGTTCAATAAACCATTATGATTATTACTATTATTATTATAATTATAGAAATAAAAACAAATGAAAAATATTACCGATGTCTGATTATTATTTGCTAAAACCACTTAAAAATAAATAAATAAATATTACCGATGTCAAGTTCGTCGTCGTCGTCGATCCCAAAAATGGTCCTGGTCCCTTCCTCTTCGTTCCAATCGCGCGGCTGACTGCGCCCGTCATCAAGATTGATCCTGCGATGACGTCCGACCAGACCCGTCAATCCCGGAAAATCGTCCAAGCTTCCCGGGGGAAAAAAATCACGGGCGACGTCGACGTCGCCGGCGGCGACGTCGACGACGGGTTCGGTCCTCGAGGCCGCCAGGCTCAGCAACCCCATGAATATCGGAATTAGTGGTCGAGCCTTGAACCATAGAAAAAAAAAAAAAAAAAAATATCAATGGAGTCAATCGACGGTGAAAAATATTCAGAATAAATTTGGGGGTCGTGATCCATTCACTATATTTACAGGAAAAGATTACTCGGACATTATCCGGAAAAAAATGGCGCTGAATATTCGTCAGAATATTTAAGATTTATTAAAGAAGAAAGAAAAAAAAATTGAACCTGGTACAAAGTTCTTAAATAATCAACCAATTCATTTTGAACTATAATAATAATAATCAGTCAGATGAAAAAAAAAAAAAAAAAATTAGTCCCTGGTACAAATTTAGTAAATAATCAACCAGTCCATTTTGAACTATAATAATAATAATAAGTATGATGAAAAAAAAAAAATTATCCCTGATACAAAGTTATTAAATAATCAACCAATTCATTTTGAACTATAATAATAATTATTAGTCAGATAAAAAAAAATTGGTCCCTGGTAGAAATTTATTAAATAATCAACCTATCCATTTTGAACTATAATAATAATAATAAGTCAGATGAAAAAAAAAAAAAGAAAAGAAAAAAAAAAAATTGTCCCTGGTACAAAGTTATTAAATAATCAACCAATTCATTTTGAACTATAATAATAATAATAATAATCAGTCAGCTGAAAAAAAAAATGTCCCTGGTACAAATTTATAAAATAATCAACCATTTAATTTTCAACTATAACAATAATAATCAGTCAGACGAAAAAAAAAATTGGTCCCTAGTACAAATTTATTAAATAATCAACCAATTAATTTTCAACTATAATAATAAAAATCAGTCAGATGAAAAAAAAAAAAAAAAAAAAAAAAAAAATTGTTCCCTGGTACAAAGGTATTTGAATTATCAACCAATTAATTTTCCACTACAATAATAATAATAATCAGTCCAAAGTTTATCGCAGCTTCGGCACTTTCCGCATCAGCAATTAAATTAATGCGTTAATTAGCGTCTCGGATGCGACGCGCTCGATCGAGCGGCTAATTTGGTCGCCAGGCGTCTTCTCGATGCTTCCTCCCCCGCGTTTTCCATCCCCTATTTGTGGTTCTCACGAGATTAGGTTTGGTAATGGAGCGACATGTAAACCACGATGGGTCACGTGGGTTGACTTCTTGATATTGATAGATTTTGATTGATTCGACTTTAACGCAGTTACAGACTCTTAACATTTTTCTATAATAATCATAATAATAATAAATATAGAGGCATTTTTCGATAATAATAATAATAAATGTGGAGGCGTTTTTCAATAATAATAATAATAAATATGGAGGCATTTTTTAATAATTATAATAATAAATATGGAGACATTTTTCAATAATTATAATAATAAATATGGAGGCATTTTTCAATCATTATAATAATAAATATGGAGACATTTTTCAATAATAATAATAATAAATATGGAGGCATTTTTCAATAATAGTAATAATAAATATGGAGGCATTTTTCAATAATAGTAATAATAAATATGGAGGCATTTTTCAATAATAATAATAATAAAACATGGAGGCATTTTTCAATAATAATAATAATGAATATGGAGGCATTTTTCAATAACAATAATAATAAATATGGAGGCATTTTTCAATAGTAATAATAATAAATATAGAGGCATTTTTCAACAATAATGATAATAACTATAGAGGCATTTTTCAATAATGATAATAATAAATATGGAGGCATTTTTCAACAATAATAATAACAAAATTTGGAGACATTTTTCAATAATAGTAATAATAAATATGGAGGCATTTTTCAATAATAATAATAATAAATACGGAGGCATTTTTCAAAAATAATGATAATAAATATGGAGGTATTTAAAAAAAAATGATAATGAATATAGACGCGTTTTTCAATAATAATAATAATAATAATAATAAATATAGAGGCAAGAATCTGTGGCTAAGCTATCAGGTCATTCGCCCTTTTTTTTCGACCCTTCGAAGGGACCAAATGGAGCATGAAGCATGACGTAACCAATCAACCCCCTCAATAAAAGAGCGACAGGGGATGAAAAGGGTCGAGCTTTTCTCGCGACTAAAAGAAAAAGAAAAAAAAAATGAGAGGTGTGAACGACCGAAAGGAAAAGAACTGAAAAGTTTGCTTAGGATAAGAGGAAACTTTTCCCACGATATTTTATCTACCCTTATCGAGTTTTCCTGTCGTTTACTCGACACTCCAGAAATAAGGAAAAAGCTCTAAGTCCTCAAAAAAAAAAAAAAAAAAAAAAAAAAAAATTATTTCCCTTCGTTTATTTAATTTTTTAATATTTAATATTTTTTACTCACCATTTTGACGTAATTTTGAATGTGGTAATAATTTGTCTTCCCAAAAAAAAAAATAAAAAAAATTATTTCCCTACGTTTATTTTATTTTTTAATATTTAATATTTTTTACTCACCATTTTGATGTAATTTTGAATGTGGTAATAATTTGTCTTCCCAAAAAAAAAAAAAAAAAACAAAAAAAATAAAAAAAATTATTTCCCTACCCTTATTTTATTTTTTAATATTTAATATTTTTTACTAACCATTTTGATGTAATTTTAAATGTGGTAATAATTTGTCTTCCCAAAAAAAAAATAAAAAATAAAAAATAAAAAAATTATTTCCCTACCCTTATTTTATTTTTTAATATTTAATATTTTTTACTCACCATTTTGATGTAATTTTGAATGTGGTAATAATTTGTCTTCCCAAAAAAAAATAAAAAATAAAAAAATAAAAAAAATTATTTCCCTACCCTTATTTTATTTTTTAATATTTAACATTTTTTACTCACCATTTTGAAGTAATTTTGAATGTGGTAATAATTTGTCTTCCCAAAAAACAAAAAAAAAAAAAAAAAAAAAAAAATTATTTCCCTACCCTTATTTTATTTTTTAATCTTTAATATTTTTTACTCACCATTTTGATGTAATTTTGAATGTGGTAATAATTTGTCTTCCCTCGAAAAGTCGGTGGAAAAAAATTCTGAGGGTTGATGACACCTGTTGCACTTTTTTATTTTTTATTTTTTTTTATTTTTTATTTTCACTGAACGAGATTTATTTATTTAATTTTTACTGAGTTATTTTTATTTTTATGGATCGTTTTGTAGAAAAAAAAACAATTATTTGTTTTATTTCGTTGGGACAAACCGATGGCGTTGCGATGCTTCGACGTTCTGACGTCGACGCCGAGCGTCGCGGTGGCTTTTATAGGCGTCAGGATTCTCCTCCCCCTCGAGTCCCGAGGGAGGAGAGAGCGTCCCGAACAAATACCCCTGACAGCCCTCCAAACGTGGACCGAGCGGAAGTGACAGGAGGTCAATTTTTCCAAGGTCAATTTGTGGCCTCAAAAAAATCGAATTAGGTCTCTGGGGTCGATGACCTCTGAACGTTCGCCACTAAAGTGAAAATCAAATGCTTCGATGCTATTTTTATATGATAATATTTTTGGAGCTGAAAAAAAAAAAAAATCCGGGACTTTTTTTGACTAAGGGTGAATTTTTCCAAGGTCAACTTGTGCCCTTGAAAAAATTGGATTGGGCCTTGAAAACTCAAAAAATGAAAGTCTATCGATTTATTATTATTTTGGAGCTAAAAAAAAAATCCAGGAATTATTTTGATTGAGGATGAATTTTTTCAAGGTCAATTTGTGCCCTCAAAAAATCGAATTAGGTCTCAGGGGTCGATGACCATTGAGCATTCGCCACTAAAATGAAAAGTCTATCGATTTATAATTTTTTTGGGGCCGAAAAAAAATCCAGGAATTATTTTAACCAGGAATATTTTATCCAGGAATTATTTAATTTTTCAAGGTCAACTTGTGCTCTTAAAAAAATCGAATTAGGTCTCAGAGGTCAATGACCTCTGAGTGTTCGCCACTAAAATGAAAGTCATTCGATTTATAATTTTTTTGGAGTTGAGAAAAAAATCCAGGAATTATTTTGACTAAGGGTGAATTTTTCAAGGTCAACTTGTGGGCTTGAAAAAATTGAATTGGCCCTTAAAAAATGGAAAAATGAAAGTCTATCGATTTATAATTATTTTGGAGCCGAAAAAAAAAAAAATTCAGGAATTATTTTGACCTAGGGTGAATTTCCAAGGTCAACTTGTGCCCTTGAAAAAATTAGATTAGGACTCAGGGGTCAATGACCTCTGAGTGTTCGCCACTAAAGTGAAAGTCTATCGATTTATAATTTTTTTGAAGTCGAAAAAAAATCCAGGAATTATTTTATCCGAGGGTGAAAATTGTCGCGACTCGAGAAAAAATGTTCCAAGGTCAGCCCCTTTAAAAAAAATACAAAAATTAGGCACAGGGGTCGATGACCTCTGAGCGTTCGCCACTAAAGTGAAAGTCAAATGCATCGATGTTACTTTTATATGACAATATTTAGATGATAATTTTTTTGGAGCCGAAAAAAAAATCCAAAAATTATTTTGACCGAGGGTTAATTTTTCCAAGGTCAACTTTTGCCCTTGAAAAAAATCGAATTAGGCCTCAGGGGTCGATGACCTCTGAGCGTTCGCCACTAAAGTGAAAGTCTATCGATGTACAATTATTTTGGAGCCGAAAAAAAAAATTCAGGAATTATTTTGACCGAGGGTGAATTTTTCCAAGGTCAACTTGTGCCCTTAAAAAAATCGAATTAACCACTAAAGTGAAAGTCAAATGCATCGATGTTATTTTTATATGACAATATTTAGATAATAATTTTTTAGAACCGAAAAAAAAAAAAAAAATCCAGGAATATTTTTCACCGAGGGTGAATTTTTCTAAGGTCAACTTGTGCCCTTGAAAAAATCGAATTAGGCTCAGAGGTCATCGACCCCTGAGATGACCTCTGAGCATTCTTCACTAAAGTGAAAGTCAAATGCATCGATGTTATTTTTATATGATAATTTTTTTGGAAACGAAAAAAAAATCCAGGAATTATTTTGACCGAGGGTTAATTTTTCCAAGGTCAACTTGTGCCCCTGAAAAAACCGAATTAGGCCTTAGAGGTCAATGACCTCTGAGCGTTCGCCACTAAAGTGAAAGTCTATCGATGTATAATTATTTTGGAGCCGAAAAAAAAAATCCAGGATTTATTTTATCCGAGGGTGAAACTGACTGGGGGTTGAAATTGACTCGTGGGGGTGAAAATGAGGTCTATCGATGTACAATTATTTTGGAGCCAATAAAAAAAAATCCAGGAATTAAAAGTCTATCGATGTATAATTTTTTTGGAGCCGAAAAAAAAATCCAAGATTTATTTTATCCGAGGGTGAATTTTTCCAAGGTCAACTTGTGCCCTTGAAAAAATCGAATTAGGCCTCAGAGGTCAATGACCTCTGAGCATTCGCCACAAAAGTGAAAGTCTATCGATGTGTAATTATTTTGGAGCCGAAAAAAAAATCCAGGATTTATTTTATCCGAGGGTGAAATTGACTGGGGGTTGAAATAGACTCGTGGGGGTGAAAATGAGGCAGCAAGGAACGTGGGCCAACAGGTGTGTGGGTCGCGCTTTCCGCGAACGAGGACTGAAATGGCGAAGCATTTGCGTCCCCCTCAAATGGTCCTTTCCACCCCCTCCAACCCCTATTCCCCTCCTCTCCCCTCCCCTAAGGTCGATTCTTCGCGTGGGTCGACATTGTGTCTCTCCACACGTGATACGAAATTGATAATAATTTCCAGGCGATTTACGAGGGTGCGAAATTTTTTTAATTAAACCGTCCACGTGGTCCACTAAAATAAACGTCGCCTCCTAATTAATTGGAGCCGTTTAGCTGGTAAAAAGATTTTTAATCTCAGCCGCTTTCGGATTTTTCCTGGAAAAGCCGACAATTCTATTTTTTTTCGCAGGAAAAATGTGGGAAATAAATCTTTTTTATAGAAAAAAATTTGGGAAATAAAAATTACTTTTTATAAAGGAAAAAATTTTGGAAATAAAAATTGTCCCGGAAAAGCCAACAATTCTATTATCTTTTTTAAAGAAAAAAAATGGAGAAATAAGAATTGTCCTGGAAAAGTCGACAATTCAATTATTTTTTTTTATAGGAAAAATGTGGGAAATAAAAATGATTTTTTTAAAGGAAAAAATATGAGAAATAAAAATTCTCTTGGAAAAGTCGACAATTCTATTTTTTATAGGAAAAATGTGGGAAATAAAAATTACTTTTTTTTTAAGGAAACAAATTGGGAAATAAAAATTGTCCTGGAAAAGTCGACAATTCAATTATTTTTTATATAGGACAAATGTGGAAAATAAAAATTACTTTTTATAAAGGAAAAAAAATTGGGAAATAAAAATTGTCCTGGAAAAGTCGACAATTCAATTACTATTTTGTATAGGAAAAATATGGGAAATAAAAATTGTCTTGGAAAAGCAAACAATTCTATTATTTTTTATAGGAAAAATGTGGGAAATAAAAATTTTTTTTTTTAAAGAAAAAAATTGGGAAATAAAAATTGTCCTGGAAAAATCGACAATTCAATTATTTTTTTAATAGGAAAAATGTGGGAAATAAAAATTGTCCTGGAAAAGTCGACAATTCAATTATTCTTTTTTAAAGGAAAAAATGTGGGAAATAAAATTTACTTTTTATAAAGAAAAAAAATGTGGGAAATAAAAATTATCCTGGAAAAGCGTCATTATTTTTTTTAAGGAAAAAATGTGGGAAATAAGAATGACTTTTTTTTAAAGGAAAAACATTTGGGAAATGAAAATTGTCCTGGAAAAGCCGACAATTCTATTCCTTTTTTATAAGGAAAATGTGGGAAATAAAAATTATTTCTTTAAAGAAAAAAATTTGGGAAATAAAAATTGCTCTGTAAAAGTCGACAATTCCATTCTTTTTTATACGAAAAATGTGGGAAATAAAAATAATCCTGGAAAAGCGACATTATTTTTTTTTAAGGAAAAAATGTGGAAAATAAAAATTATTTTTTTAAAGAAAAAAATTTGGGAAATAAAAATTGTTCTGTAAAAGTCGACAATTCCAATATAAAAAAAAAATGTGCGCAATAAAAATTATCCTAGAAAAGCCGACCTTATTATTTTTTATAAAAAAAAAAATGTGTGCAATAAAAATAATCCTAAAAAACCTTCAGGAAAAAAATGTGAGAAATAAAAACCATGACGAGTGACAAGAAAAAAAAAAAAAGAAAAAAAAAAATATATATTGACGTCTCTCGAGGCTTCGAGTTGATTGGGAAGTTCACGCTCCGACTATTTCGTACCTGTTGGCTTCCAACGTCAAAACGTCGAACGCGTCTGTCTCGTCACGTGACCGCCGAGAGTCGCCCTCCCTGTCGATCGCATTGTGTATCTGATCTGACAAAGTGGTTGGCTCTCGGTGTAATTATTCGTGGGCGGCATTCGACTCGCGTGTCACGCAAACTCTCGACCGAATCGCAATACACGAAACGAAGCTGACGTTACAGATTTTGCATTAATAATTGATTCGCGGGAGTCACGTGACTTTACATTTTCCCGGCGACAATTGCAATCAGCTCGCTGACCAATTCGCAATATTATTCATAGCCTATGAATATCATTATTATTATTATTATTATTATTATTATATGACTATATGATTATGATTATTGTTATTACGAATATTATTATTATGTCTGGGCAATTTTGTTGCCATTGAAAAATTATTTTCCACGTGAAATAGTTGACATTTTAGTAGTAGTAGTAAATGACATTTTATTGGCCATAATATAAAATTTCGTCGAGTACAGCAATTGGATTACAGTTTTTTTTTTTTGTGCGTGGCCAACTGGCCATTGACCGAAGTCCTTCAGCCTACGTGTGTCTCATACAATGAATTAATAAGCGTAACAATATAAATACATAAATAAATAATCTATTCTTGATTAGCTAGCCTTTCAAGAATTGCTAGCAGTGGTTCAGATGGGAATTTACATTTTCTAGTGTTGTAGTGCGGAAATATGTTGCAGAGCGGGGCTATAGTGTCTAAATGTTGTTTTGCAAATTTTTTACTCAGATTTGATGTTCTATTATTGATCGGTTCAACTCCTGTTTGTGCGTATAGAAGCTCGTTAGAGGGATTGTGGAGGGGGTTATTAGGGTGTCTCAATTTTGTGAGTCGGCGGAGGGCCGTAGTTTCGGCAGTTTTTACATTTTTTATTGCAGGGTTGTTGCAATTTAGTAGGATAGGGTGGCCATACTCCAGTAGTGGGCGACAGATGCATTTGTAAATTTTAGTGGCCTGGTTAGTCGCGATCTGTCTGTTTTTAAAGGTGATTTTCCGAAAGTGAGCTGCACGGGCTATGGTTTTGGTTTTGATATTTTTTGTGTGTGTATTAAAATTTAGCTTGCTGTCTATTGTTATACCAAGGTATTTTGCAGAGGAGTTAGGTTTGATTTCACGGTGGTACATAGTAATTGAGGGAGATGTTCCGGAGATTTTGTGGTTAAAAATGATGAGTTTTGACTTCGAGGGGTTCGGTTTAAGGCGCCACATATTAAACCACGTTATGCAATTGTCGGAAAGCTCTTGCAGCGATTGCATTGTCGCGGTCTTGTTCCTGTTATGTGATATAAGTGCCGTGTCGTCAGCGTATTGTAATAGGTAATTATTTTGGTCGAATTCCTTTTCGTCTAAGCGGTTGAAATTGTATATGTCGTGACAATAAATGTTGTAGAGTAGTGGAGAAAGCGGCGATCCTTGTGGAACTCCTTGCTCTGGTTGGAATCTTCGCGATAGGCGATTTGCTATCTTTACTCGAAGCGTGCGATCGGCAAGGAAATTGTGGGTGAGCCGGAGGAGATAGTCTGGACAATTTAGTTTCCACAGTTTGTAGAGTAGACCCCTGTGCCACACGCTATCAAATGCTTTATTTATGTCCATGAATAGAGCAGCGGAATGTTTATTTGCGAGTTTTTCAGCTTGGACATTCGCTGTCAGTATCGTGAGGGGGTGCATTGTTGACTTCCGATTTGTGAAGCCGAATTGGTAGGTTGGAATCTTCTCCCCGACAGCTGCTTCTATTCGTCCTTTAATAATTTTTTCCAGAATTTTCCCAAGCGTGGGAAGCAGAGTTATCGGCCGATAGTTTTCCGGTAAGTTATTATCCGTGTTTGGTTTCGGCAGGGTGATAATTGTGCCGGATTTCCATTCCTCCGGGAAGTAGTTGTTGTCGATGCAGTAATTGTACATTTTTAGCATGAAGAAATGGATCTGCCTATCTAGTCTTTTGATGATTGACATAGGTACTTTGTCGTGACCTGGGGCCGAATTTTTTCCGTTTTTTATTATTTCCGTGAGTTCGCGGAAGGTGATTGCTTCGTGGACGTCGGGATGGCTCATTGCATCGTTAAAAAAAAAATCATCGTGCCATGTGTCCACTAGCCTTTGGTTTGCGCCGTCAAATTGAGCCTCCTCGGATTTGCTGAATGCTTTTTCAAAATGTTCAGCAAAAGCGTTTGCTTTATCGAGGTTATCTTGAATATGTTCACCATTTATTACGAGGTCTGCCGTGGACGGCTTGGGGCTATAACCTGCGAGTTTTTTTACCTGTTGCCAGTAATTTTTTCCCCTTTGTTTTTGTATATTCTCGCAGGCTTTTAACCAGTGATGAGTCTTGAATTGTGATATCAGTATTTGAATGACGCTGTTTAGCCGGTTCATTGCTGTTTTATGTTCAGGTGAGGGGCTGTTCCTGTATTCACGGTACATTTTTCGTTTGGTTTTAATAAGTCTTATGATGTGCGGAGGAAGGTTATGCGTAAAGAAGTTCTGCGAGCTTGTCGGGGTGTGTGCACTGACGGCGTTGGAGAGTCTTACCGTGAAGCTGTTGATAGTGTGATGATTAATTGGATCACCTTGTGTTGCGGCAAGATAGGCAATTATGTCTGCGTTGATGTTGTCGATGTTTGCTTTCTCGAAGTTTAGGCGGAGATCGGTTACTTCTATTGGAATGCTGGTGTTTCGATCGATAGTTATGATGATGGACAGATGGTCCGACCCAAGGTCTGGCGTTAACTCCACTTTTTTAATGGCGTTCGTGATATTGTTTGTGTAGAGAATCCTGTCCGGTGTTGTGTCCACGTTGTTCGTCATAATGAAGGTTGGCGGGGTGGCGTGTTGTACGAAGTTCGAATTATTCGTGAAGTCGTTCAGCTGTCGTTTTTTTACTGCGTTAACGTTGAAGTCTCCTATTATTAGTGCATATTTGTATCTGCATGCCTTGATGAAAATTGATTTGTCTATGGTAGCGTGAGGGTGGATGTAAACGAGAAAGATATGTAGCTGGTCGTTGTTGAACGGAACGGAGAAGTGCAGCGCTTCGTTTCTGTGGTCATTTATAGTGATAGCATTCTGTTTTTTCGGCCTCAGTACTGGTTTCATTAGCACCAAACTACCGCCTCGCGTGTTAGCGTTTATTATTTTTCCGTGTTGTTTGATACATGTCCAGTCGCGGTAGTTTGTGTTGCTGTTTTCGTTAGTTTTTGACTCCACTAGCGCTACGCAGTTAATATCGTTCTTTTCGATGTAATTATTAATTAGATATTTTCTTTTGGAGAAACTGTTTATGTTGGCGTACAGAATTTTAAGGCTGGCCATCGTTAGTCACGTGACACTTTCCTGTGGTTGACTCGGTTGGGGAGGGAGCGTTTGGGTGCTCCAGGTCGAACATCATGATGTAGATTCTATTACCTGCAAACACCGCAGTCGAGTCGATTTTAAATTCCGTTATAAATCGTCTTTTCAGTTTTGCCAGTAGGTCTTCCCTGTTTACGTTTTTCGGTTTATTAATTTTGTTGATGTACGTGTTGATAATGTGATCGTGCACAGAGATGGGAGCGTGAATTGGGTTGTTTTCGGTGACGGATCGGTCTAACTCCGCGGTTTTTTTGTTGATGGACTTTATGGGAATATTGGGAATTCCTTCGATGGGTTTTTTCGGCCTCAGCGGGCATTTGAATGACCACGCGGCGTGGTCTGAGGCTTTACATGCCAAGCACTTTGGAAGGAGATCAGTATTGCAGCTTGTCGTCTTGTGTGCGCCATTGCATTTTTCGCAGGTTACATTGTTGGGGCAATTTGCCGTGAGGTGTGTGAACTGCATGCATTTGCTGCATGGCAGTGGTGCTGGTGCCGGTGGGGTGCTTGGATATGCCGGGTAATGTTTGTTTAGAAAGAACAGACCTTCGCTCATTAGTTTTTGGATGGAATTCTCACAGCCGGAAATCACTCTTATTAAGGAGGTGGGTTTGCTTGTGGCTTTTGAGATAATTCTCTTGCAGTATCTGTGTTCGATTCCTTGCTCAGTAAGTATCTTGCTTATTGTGTCGTCGTCCAGCTCGCGTTCCACGGTGGCGATGACTGCAGAGTAAGTGGATGATGGCGTGTTGGTGGTGGGGCTTTTTTTGTTGGAGCTGGTTTCCGTATAAGCAGATATGCTTTTGTTTTTTACCAGCTGGTCAAGGGATTTCGAAAGGACCGCACGCTCGCTATCTGATTTTAGCAAAAACCCTTTCGTGGTTTGTAGTATTATGTCTTTGTTGTTTGGTTGAATTGATTGCCACGTGGTCGCTAGTTGGATTCTGCTCATAGCTGTCACCGTGTTAATATAGTACAGGTGTTTGAATTGTGTCTGCCTTTGCTCTGTGATTCTGGCAGAGTAATTAATCGAGCTGTGTGTTGTTGTTACTTGTGTGGGATTAGCGCTGGAGCTTGGACCCTGACCCGTTGCCGGGGTAGACGGCGTTTGAAATAGAGCTGGCCGCTTAGGCCGTTTGCCTCTATCCTCTTTGCTTTGCGACGAATCTTCGTTTGAGCTTTTGGCTTCTTTGGGTGGTCTACCTCTTTTCCGGCGAGTTTGTTTAGCAGGTTGAAACTCTCCTTCACTTTCTTGGTCCATGAGCGACGTGTCGCTCATTGTCGTACACTGTGTATTTAGATTATCGTCCGTACACTATCGCGCGGGTCGTGAAGAGCAGAGAGCGGAATCGTTCGTACCTGCTCGCTCGACGGCCAGAGCTCAACTGGTTGACATTTTATTATAGTAAAAAAAAAAATTCATCGGCCATGAATATCATTATGATTATTATTATTATGACTATGATTATGATTATTATTATGTGTGGACAATTTTGTTGCCATTGAATACATATTTTCTACGTGAAAAAAAATCATAGGCCATAAATATCATTATGATTATTATTATTATTATGTCTGGCTAATTTTGTTGCCATTGAATAATTATTTTCCACGTAGAATAATTAACATTTTATTATAGTAAAAAAAAAAATCATAGGCCATGAATATCATTATGATTATTATTAATAGTACTATGATTATGATTATTATTACTATGTATGGGGAATTTTGTTGCCATTGAATAATAATTTTCCACGTGGAATAATTAACATTTTATTGTAGTAAAAAAAATTGAGAAGCTTTTTCTTTTTTTAATAATAATATTAATAATAATAATAATAATAATAATAATAATAATAATAATAATAATAATCATAATATCATAATATCATAAATGTATAATAATAATAATCATTATGATTATTATTATGTCTGGGAAAATAATTCTGCCAATAAATAATGATTTCCCACGAAGAATAATTAACATTTTATTGTGATAAAAAAATGGAGAAGCTTTTTCGTTTTTTTTTGTCACGTGGGCGAAAAGTGAAAGGAAAATGAGACGTTTTATTCCCGCGGGATTTTTTTTTTTTTTTTTTTTTTTTTTCGGGAAACTTTGATGTCCAGACTTTGAGGTCTCCAACTTCCTCGGTCAGACGGTGACGCTGGGAGGGTTGTCCTCGACCTCCGCCGTCGCCGTCGTCGTCGTCGTCGTCGATCGACCGTCCTCGGCCTCGTTTGCCCGAAGATTCTCCGGTCTCTTGTATCTTCCCTCGTCCGCGTAGGAGTAAAGAATTCCCAGAATCTCGTGGGCCTTCGTGTACATGTCCTCGACTGTCTGGAGTCGCGTACGGTGATTGGAGGAAAAAATTAAAAATTAATAAGGGTGAATTTATTGAAGATTTGTATTTTTTTTTTTTTTTTTAAATAAGGAGGAATTTATTGAAGATTTGTATTTTTTTTTTATTTTTAAAAATAAGGAGGGATTTATTGAAGATTTGTATATATATATTTTTTTTTAATAAGGAGGAATTTATTGAAGATTTGTATATTTTTTTTTTTTGTGTACATGTCCTCGACCGTCTGGAGTCGCGTTCGGTGATTGGAGGAAAAAATACAAAATTAATAAGGAGGGATTTATTGAACATTTGCATATTTTAAAAAATTTTTTTTAAATAAGGAGGAATTTATTGAAGATTCGTATATATTTTTTTTATTTTTTTTAAATAAGGAGAAATTTATTGAAAATTTGTATATTTTTTTTATTTATTTATTTTTTTAATAAGAAAGAATTTATTGAAGATTTGCATATTTTCATATATTTTTTTGTGTACATGTCCTCGACCGTCTGGAGTCGCGTTCGGTGATTGGAGGAACAAATAAAAAATGAATAAGGAGGGATTTATTGAAGATTTGTATTTTTTTTTTAAATAAGGAGAAATTTATTGAAGATTTGCATTTTTTTTTTTTTTTTAAATAAGGAGGTATTTATTGAAGATTCGTATTTTTTTTTTAATTTTTTTGAAATGAGAAGGAATGTATTGAAAATTCGAATTTTTTTTTTTTTTTTTTTAATTTAAAAAAAATAGGGAGGAATTGGTTTTTTTTTTTTTGTTTTTTTTTTTTTTTTTTTTTTTTCTAATAAGGAGGAATTTATTGAAGATTTATATATTTTTTAAATTTTTTTGAAATAAGGAGGAATGTATTGAAGATTCGCATATTTTCTAATTTTTCTTAATTTAAAAAAAATAGGGAGGAATTGTGTTTTTTTTTTGTTTTTTTTTTTTTTTTAATAAGGAGGAATTTATTGAAGATTTGTGTATATTTTTGATTTTTTTTTTTGTTTTTTTTTTACCTGAGCCTCGCGAAGCTGTTTAATCGCTGCAGTTTCGTAGTGAAGCCGATCGTATTCGTCCTGAGTCAAGACGTAGCCATTTTCCGTGTCGCTCGCGCGTCGCTTCCGCTTCGCCTCGGCCGTTTCTTCCGGTGTCAGTGGAATCTGTAAAAAAAAAAAATAAAAATAATTAGGCTTATTCTTATTATGTGGTTAGTTTTTAGGAAAAGTAGGACTATTTTAAAAAATAATGTTCTAAGCTTAGAAAAATTGTAGGAAAGATTTGTATTGAAGATGTTCTTTTCTTTTTTTTTTTTTTTTTTAAATAAAAAATGATTACCAATTGTTCGACGCCATCGACGAAAATTCGCTTCATGTAAATTTCCTCCTCCTCCTCGTCGTCCTCGGTCCTTCCGGCCTCGACTTCAGGATACAGGAGACGATACAGTGAATCCGCGACTTTTGCCTGTCTCGACGATCGCTGTGAATTAATAACAGCGAATTAAAAATCAATCAGCGAATTAAAATCCAAACAGCGAATTAAAATCCAAACAGCGAATTGAAATCCAAACAGCGAATTACAATCCAAACAGCGAATTAAAATCCAACCGGCGAATTAAAATTTAACCCACGAATGAAAATTCAAGCAGCCAATTAAAATTCAATTAGAAAAATTTCGAGGTATAATCGGAGGACGGAAGATTGATGGTTTCTCACCCGTTTTTGCCTGGCTTCGATTATAGCGTCGCAGTAGAGGTAAAGCTGAAAGAGAGGGTATCGACGAATTTCAGGCGGAGCGTCCTGAACCGGAATGAAACGATTCAGGATCATTGTCTTCGTTCTCATCAGCTCGTTTTTCTGGAACCAATAATTTGACAAATCAATTATAAGAAAAAAAAAAATCTATTGATTTAATTTTGGGGCCAATTTTTCGTTCTTATCCGTTCGTTTTTCTGGAACCAATCATTTTACAAATCAATTATCATAAGAAATCAATATAATAATAATAATAATAATAAATCGATTATAACAAAAAAAAAATGTATTGTCTTACTTTGTGGGCAAATTTTTTGTCGATGAAATTAATTGTCCTGGAACCAATAATTTTACAAATAAATTATCATAATAAATCAATATAATAATAATAATAGTAAGAAATCAATTATTTACGAAAAAAAATGTATTGTTTTAATTTGAGGGCCAATTTTTTGTCGGTGAAATTAATTGTCCTGGAACCAATAATTTTACAAATCAATAATAATAAGAAATCCATATAATAATAATAATAATAATAATAATAATAATAATAATAATAATAATAATAATAATAATAATAATAATAATAATAATAATAATAATAATAATAATAATAATAATAAGAATAAGAAATCCATTATAACCAAAAAAAATCTGTTGTTTTCATTTGTAAGCCAATTTTTCGTCGATTTTTTGTGAATGAATTGTTCTGGAACCAATCATTTTAGAAATCAATATAATAATAATATTAAGAATAAGAAATCAATTATAAGAAAAAAAAAATCGATAGATTCAATTTGTGGGCCAATTTTTTTGTCAATGAAATTAATTGTCCTGGAACCAATAATTTTTGAAATCAATGTAATAATAATATTAAGAATAAGAAATCAATTATAAGAAAAAAAAAAAAAAAAAAATCGGTTGATTTAATTTTCGGGTTAATTTTTTTGTCAATGAAATTAATTGTACTACGCGTAAACAATTGCGGAAACGTTCTCCGTGGGAGTAATTGAATCGAGTTGCGAGACATTTGCGCCACGTTTTTTTTTTTTTTTTGTCGACGAGAGAAAACGACGTTTTTACTTGATTGCTCGACGCCCGACGGGCGGATGAACAATCGAGCGAGTTCCGCGAACGCGATAAAGCCACCCCGGAGAATTCCCTGATGATCCCTAATCGCACTTGTTACATCAGCAATGTTATCCAATTTTTTTTTATCCAACATTTCCAACTTTGATCTCGAAAATACATTATTTTAAAAAATTAATTATATTAATAGTCACCGATTACTCAGAATATTAATAAAATGAATGAAATTCAGAGAAGAGGACTCTTTGGCTTAGCAATTGGAAGGTTGCAGGTTCGAATCCTGGTGACGACAAAATTTTTTTAAATGAAATTCAGAATATTAATAAATTGAATAATATTGAGAATATTAATCAAATTAATAAAATTCAGAATTCCCTGATGATCCCTAATCGCACTTGTTACATCTGCAATGTTATCCAATTTTTTTTTATCCAACATTTCCAACTTTGATCTCGAAAATACATTATTTAAAAAAATTAATTATATTAATAGTCACCGATTACTCAGAATTTTAATAAAATGAATAAAATTCAGAGAAGAGGACTCTTTGGCTTAGTAATTGGAAGGTTGCAGGTTCGAATCCTGGTGACGACAAAAATTTTTTTTAATGAAATTAAGAATATCAATAAAGTGAATAATATTGAGAATATTAATCAAATTAATAAAATTCAGAATTCCCTGATGATCCCTAATCGCACTTGTTACATCAGCAATGTTATCCAATTTTTTTTTATCCAACATTTCCAACTTTGATCTCGAAAATACATTATTTTAAAAAATTAATTATATTAATAGTCACCGATTACTCAGAATATTAATAAAATTAATAGAATTCAGAGAAGAGGAGGTAACGACAACATTTTTTTATAATGAAATTCAGAATGTTAATAAAGTGAATAATATTGAGAATATGAATCAAATTAATAAAATTCAGAACATCAATAAAATTAATAAAATTCGGAGAAGAGGACTTTGGCTTAGCAATCGAAAGGTTGCCGTTTCGAATCCTGGTGACGACAAAAAAATGTTATAATGAAATTCAGAATATTAATAAAGTGAATAATATAGAGAATATTAATCAAATTAATAAATTTCAGAATATCAATAAAATGAATAATACCAATAAAGTCGATTATATTCTGAATATAAATAATAATAATAATAATAATAATAATAATAATAATAATAATATTCAGAATATCAGTAAAATTAATAAAATTCAAAGAATCATAAAAAAATATCATAAAATATAGTAAAGTCAAGTAAAGAAAATTGAGAAAATTAAGAAAATTAATAAAATGCAGAATACCAATAAAATTGATAATATTCTAAATATAAATAATAATAATAATAATACTAATATTCAGAATATCAGTAAAATTAGAAAAATTCAAAGTATCATCAAAATATCATAAAATATAGCCAAGTAAAGTAAAGAAAATAAAGAAAATGTATAAAATGCAGAATACCAATAAAATCGATAATATTCTGAATATTAATAATAATAATATCAAAATTCAAAATATTAGTCAAATTAAAAATATTCAGAATACCAATAACATTGATAATATTGTGAATAATAATAAAAATAAAAATAATAATAATAATAATAATAATAATAATAATAACCAAATTCAAAATATCAATATAATTATTAAAGTTCAGAATATCAATAAAATTGATAATATCCTGAATATTAATAATAACAATAATATTGAGAATATTCTCAGTGCAGTTGATTGGCTGTGGCTTTCGGTTGACTCGACAATGAAATTCATCGACGCGCGAGGAGAAAATGTTGACGCGATCGGCGCTGCCATTCGCCAGCCCGCAAACGGCCGGAGCGTGAATTCCGCTGTAATTTCGCGAGCAGCGTCGCTTCGCCGTCGCCGTCCCCTTTGACCCCCTCGTGTCAGTAACGACACGCGATGCCGCGATCGCGGCGCTCGTAAAGTACTTTAAAGTACCGTTTCACTTAGTCCCTTTCCCAGCTGAGCGGGAATTGCGGCCGGTACGGCCAAATGGCCAAATGGCAGCGAGACTAGTGGAAAACGTCACGACGTCAACCGGCCGATTGCATGCGAACTTTTTTTTTTTTTTTTTTTAATTTATTTACAGAGTGAAATCGAATTCTCATTGACTTTATATTTGTGTGTATTTATTTATTCCAGTATACAGCTTTTTAAGCCTTCTGTATCGATATATGTATATAATTATGCAATATTGATCGGGGAAGATTTTTTTTCTTTTTTTTTTATTGACTTCGAGAAATACAATACTCGACCCCGATTGGCTTTATTTATTGCCTATTATAGGGTAGGAAATATTTCCGGATTTAACAATTGGAAGACGAGGGTTGATTTTTTTATTTTTTTTAAATTTATTTACAGAGTAAAATCGAATTCTCATTGACTTTGTATTTGTGTGTATTTATTTATTCCAGTATCAGCTTCTTAAGCCTTCTGTATCGATATATGTATATAATTATGCAATATTGATCGGGGAAGATTTTTTTTCTTTTTTTTTAATTGATTTCGAGAAATACAATACTCGACCCCGATTAGCATTATTTATTGCCTATTATAGGGTAGGAAATATTTCCGGATTTAACAAATGGAAGACGAGGGATGATTTTTTTTTAATTTATTTACAGAGTAACATCGAATTGAATGCAATATTGATCGGGGAAGATTTTTTTTTATTGCCTTCTACGAATACTCTTTTTTATTTGTTTATTTACAGAGTAAAATCGAATTCTCATTGACTTTATATTTGTGTGTAATTTATTCTATAGATATATGTATGTAATTATGCAATATTGATCGGAGACGATTTTTTTTATTTTTTTTATTGCCTTCTACGAATACTCTTTTTTTATTTACAGAGAAAAATCGAATTCTCATTGACTTTATATTTGTGTGTATTTATATATAGATATATGTATATGTATTTATTTATTCCAGTATACAGCTTCTTAAGCCTTCTGTATCGATATATGTATATAATTATGCAATATTGATCGGGGAAGATTTTTTTTTTCTTTATTTTATTGACTTCGAGAAATACAGTACTCGACCCCGATTAGCATTATTTATTGCCCATTATAGGGTAGGAAATATTTCCGGATTTAACAAATGGAAGACGAGGGATGATTTTTTTTTTTTTTTTTTACGGGGTAAAATCGAATTCTCATTGACTTTATATTTGTGTGTAATTTATTATATAGATATATGTATGTAATTATGCAATATTGATCGGGGAAGATTTTTTTTCTTTTTTTTATTGACTTCGAGAAATACAATACTCGACCCCGATTAGCATTATTTATTGCCTATTATAGGGTAGGAAATATTTCCGGATTTAACAAATGGAAATCGAATTCTCATTGACTTTATATTTGTGTGTAATTTATATATAGATATATGTATAAAATTATGCAGTATTGATCGGGGAAGATTTTTTTTATTTTTTTATTGCCTTCTACGAATACAATACTCGACCCCAATTGGCTTTATTTATTGCCCATTATAGGGTAGGAAATATTTCCGGATTTAACAACTGGAATATGAGACATGATTTTTTTTTTTTTTTTTTTTTTTTTTTTATTTGAAGGAAAGGGTGAGGGGTTTGAATTTTTGCGACAGGAATAGGTATGGCCAGGCCATTATGGCCATTATTATATAGTATTATAATATAATACTATATATGAAAACTTTTATTTTTTTTTTTTTTTTTTTAATAAAGAAAAAGGTCAGGGCTTTGAATTTTCGCGGATGCCATTATTCGAGGGGATGAACATGGCAAGAGGGTAGTTAATATTCGCGGCTCGAGGAGGGTTGTTACATTTTTAATACGAGCCACGAAAAAAAATCGTGGGAGGGTCGTCCGGAAAATCCGAGGGAATTTTTTTCTTTCGTGGGAAATAAAAAAAAATAGGTCAGGGATGAAGAGGAAATTTCACCCTTCTGACGATAAAAAAAATCCTCCCTTTGTCACTGCTTGGGGACCTTAATGTCTCTTTTGCACGAGATTGTCGCGACTCGCGAAAAAAAAGGTGACGTAATAAGTGACGTTTGCCAGGTAATTTTGGACATATTTCATCCGACAACTGACGATTTGTGCGGTGGGTTAAAATTATTTCGGCTCACCTTTCGCTCCTCGATTCGACTCTGCTGCTGATTTTCGTAGTCCTGACGGATTCGCGCCATTAGCCTCAACATATACTTCCGGTCCGTCAGTCTGACGACGTTGCTGCCCATCAGCATCTCCAACCTCGACCTCACTGGCGGATGGCTGAAGCTACAAAAAAAAAAAAAAAAAAAAAAAAAAAAATACAAAATTATTAGTGCCCCATTTTTTTATTTTTATTAAACAAAAAATAAAACCAGATCAAAGGTCATTCTCACCTGTAAATATATGTGTATTAAAATGCCCCAAAAATCACAAATCACAAAATAATAATAAAAATAGAAAAAATCACAAAATTAATAGTGTCCCATTTTTTTTAATTATAAAAATGAAAACCAGGTCAAAGGTCTTTCTCACCTGTAAATATAAGTGTATTAAAATTCCCCAAAAAATCACAAAATATTAGTGTCCCATTTTTTTATTTTTATTAAACAGAAAATGGAAACCAGGTCAAAGGTCATCCTGACCTATAAATATGTGCCTATTATAATCCCCCAAAAATCACAGAAATTATTACTTTGAGCTTTAACACAAAATAAAATAAATAAAAAATCACAAAATTTTTAGTGTCCCATTTTTGTATTTTTAATAAAAAAAAAAAATGAAAACCAGGTCAAAGGTCATTTTCACCTGTAAATATGTGCCTATTAAGATCCCCCAAAAATCACCGAAATTATTACTTCGAGCTTTAACACAAAATAAAATAAATAAAAATCACAAAATTATTAGTGTCCCATTTTTGTATTTTTATTAAAAAAAAAATGGAAACCAGGTCAAAGGTCAATCTCACCTGTAAATATGTGCCTATTAAAATCCTCCAAAAATCACAAAATTATTAGTGCCTAATTTTTTCTTTTTTTTTTATTTTTTTTTTTATTAAAGAATAAAATAAAAACTAGGTCACCCTCATCTATAAATTGCCTAAATCCTCTAAAAATCACAGAAATCACTTCGAGCTATGGTAAAAAAAAATAAAAATAAACAAAAATCCTAAAAATTCCATAAATTTGTTCATTTTTATTAAAAAGAAAAATAAAAATTTAATCACGAAACTATCAGTGTCCCATTTTTTATTTTTATTAAAAAATATAATAATAATAATAATAATAATAATAATAATAATAATAATAAAAACTAGTATATTAGTATACTAATAAAAAACTAGTATAAAACTAGTATACTACTATAATAAAAACTATAATAATAATAATAATAAAAACTAGGTCATCCTCACCTGTGAATGGCCTAAATCCTCCAAAAATCACAGAAATCACTTTGAACTCTAATAAAAAAAATTCAAAATAAAACAAAAAATCCAAATAATCCCATAAATTTATTTTTAATAAATTAGAGGCACTGTGATTGGTTCCTGAGGCTCGGAGCTCGGTCGGCCGACTGAGCTCGGTCGGTTCGTGACTGACTCGGGTATCCCGTGAGTTTCATCAGTAATGAAACCCGTCCATCCGTCTAGACTCGGCCCAGAAACCAGGTAGCCAACCAGAAATTCGCCGAACCAGAAAATATTAATAGTCGGTGCGTATATCCGTCGTGACGAGACGACAGGAAATCATTTCCATCATTTCCGGGCGTCGCCATTCTCAGGGATGATGGATGCGATAATTATGCGTCCGACGTCTGCGAGGAAAACGCGAGGAAATCGTGCGAGGCAAATTGTTCGCCAGACGAGAATTTCACCTGGCGAACAATTCGCCAGGAGGTGGAAAAGTTTGAGGTGCGTGACTCGAGCGATGCGATTCGGGTGAATCGCTGCACAGGAGGAGGAATAAAAGGGGGGATGAAGGGGGTTGAAGGGGGATGAAGGAGGTTGAAGGGGGTGAAGGGGGATTAAAGTGGTATCGAGGGTTTCGATTCTCAGCGAAGTGAATTTATAATCGATAAATTTATAAGCTTCTGATGAATTTATAAACGAAATAAGCTGTGTCAATATTTTTTTAAGATTAAAAAAATGATTAAGATTGAAAAAAATTTATATAGATTTTATAATAATTTTTTAATAATTTTTTCGATGAATTTATGAGGATGTGATGAATTTATAAACGAAATAAGCTGTGTCAATATTTTTTGAAGATTAAAAAAAATGATTAAGATTTTTTAAAAATATATATAGATTTTATAATAATTTTTAAATCATTTTTCCAATAAATTTGTGAGAATCTGATGAATTTACAGACGAAATAAACAGAGTCCACATTTTTTTAGATAAAAAAAAAAAATTAAGATTTGAAAAATATATATATAGATTTTTTAATTTAAACAACATTTGTCAACATTTGACAACATTTTTTGAGATTAAAAAAAATGTTTAAGACTGAAAAAATATATAGATAGATTTTATAATAATTTTTTAATTATTTTTAAAGATTTGAAAAATGTTGACCATATTTAAAAGGGAATTTATTGGAGCGGAAACGACCGATAATTCTCGCGTCACGTTTTTTTTGCTCATTTTCCAGATCGAGGAGCTGCAGGTGTCAAGGTCAAATTAATCGCACGTGCGATCCGTGCGACAAAAAAAAATGCAACTCTTACAAAAAAAAAAAAAAAAAAAAATAGGAGCGACGTAATATGAAATATAAACCGCAACCCTTAAAAAAATGCAACGTCGAAATATGAAATATAAAATGCAACCTTTACCAAAAAAATGCATCGATGAAATATTAAATAAAAAATGCAATCCTTACCAAAAAAAAAAACGCATCGACGAAATATGAAATATGAAATGTAACCCTTACCAAAAAAAAATGCATCGATGAAATATGAAATATGAAATGCAACCCTTACAAAAAAAAAATGCATCGATGAAATATGAAATATAAAATGAAACAATTACAAAAAAAATTGCAACGACGAAATATGAAATATGAAATGCAACCCTTACCAAAAAAATGCATCGATGGCATATGAAATATAAAATGCAACCCTTACCAAAAAAAAAAAATAAAAAAATACATCGATGAAATATGAAATATAAAATGCAACCCTAACCAAAAAAAATGCATCGATGAAATATGAAATATAAAATGAAACAATTACAAAAAAAATTGCAAGGACGAAATATGAAATATGAAATGCAACCCTTACAAAAAAAAAATGCAACGACGAAATATGAAATATGAAATGCAACCCTTACCAAAAAAAAATGCAGCAACGAAATATGAAATATAAACCGCGACCCTTACAAAAAAAAATTGCAACGACGAAATATGAAACATAAAATGCAACCCTTACAAAAAAAAAGTAACCCTTCCCAAATATGAAATATAAAATGCAACCCTTACAAAAAAAAAAAAAAAATGCAATAACGAAATATGAAATATAAAACGCAACCTTTACAAAAAATGCAACCCTTACCAAAAAAAATGCAATAACGAAATGTGAAATATAAAATGCAACCCTTACAAAAAAAAAAAAGAAAAATGCGACCCTTACCAAAAAAATGCAATAACGAAATATGAAATATAAAATGCAACCCTTAAAAAAAAAAAGAAAAATGCGACCCTTACCAAAAAGTGAGCAGAAGAAATTCGTGAAGGTCGACCATCGCCGCTGGTTTTTCAACCCTCCAACGTAACCAACGTTCAGCGAGACTCGTCTCACTGAATTTTTATTTTATCGTTGGAAGTCGTCGTTGCCTCAGCCGTCGACTATACGAGTTGTGTGTTTGTGCATTGACGGGGAGGAGGGTGGAAGGAGGAGGTCCGATCGACGTGAGACACGAGTCGGAATATAATGCAGGGTGGGAAGGAAGGGCGGTTTCGCTTTTCTGGGATGCGAAACAGTGGAACAGAAATGGAGAACGTAGAATTGTTATTTAAGTAGAAACAGACAGTCGACTACAGACCAATACTGAGAGAGACAGTAAAAGCGACAGAAGCCAAACAGATGACGAAAACGTTGGAAAACAAGAGGCAAGGACGACGCACGAAGACCTGACACAGGTGGAACGCGAATGTGGGACGAGATCGAGTATCGATCATTTCGTTCTATGCAGGAAATACAGGAAATAGATGCTCGCTCCATTTGTCGACGACAGTCGACAGTACCCTTCGTCTCATTTTGTAGGTTTTACGATGGAATGATGATTTGACCTTGGGTTGACCTTCTTTCAGTCATTTACGAGGAAGATGACAGCAAGATGGATGACGTCATGTTCCTGGATTTATTCTAAGTTTTGAAAAACGTCACTTTTGGATCGAATGACTTGACCTCGACTTGATGGAATGACTTGACCTTGGGTTGACCTTTTTTCAGTCATTCACCAATGAATGGAATATGGAGGATGTCATGTTCCTGAATTTAGCCTAAATTTGGAAAAAATGTCACTTTTGGATCGAATGACTTCACCTTGACTTGATCGAATGACTTGACCTTGGGTTGACCTTCCTTCAGTCATTCACCAATGAATGCAATATGGAGGATGTCATGTTCCTGGATTTAGCCTAAATTTGGAAAAAATGTCACTTTTGGATCGAATGACTTCACCTTGACTTGATCGAATGACTTGACCTTGGGTTAACCTTTTTTCAGTCATTCACCAATGAATGCAATATGGAGGATGTCATGTTCCTGGATTTAGCCTAAATTTTGAAAAATTTCACTTTTGGATCGAATGACTTCACATTGACTTGATCGAATGACTTGACCTTGGGTTGACCTTCCTTCAGTCATTCACCAATGATTGCAAGATGGTTGATGTCATGTTCCTGGATTTATCCTAAGTTTTGAAAAACATCACTTTTGGATCGAATGACTTGACCTCTAATTGACCTTGGGTTGACCTTGGGTTGACCTTTCTTTAGTCATTCACCAATGACTGTAAAATGGATTTATCCTAAGTTGCAACTGGATTTATCCTAAGTTTTGGAAAACGTCACTTTTGGATCGAATGATTTGACCTTAGGTTGACCTTCCTTCAGTCAGAACCCTTCAGGCTGTCTCCTTTTGTAGCTTTTTCGATGAAATCATGACTTGACCTTGGGTTGACCTTCTTTTAGTCATTCACCAACGACTGTAAGATGGATTTATCCTAAGTTGTCACTTTTGGTTAAGTGACGTTTATCCTAAACGTCACTTTTGGATCGAATGACTTGACCTTGGGTTGACCTTCCTTTATTCATTCACCAACGACTGCAAAATGGATTTATTCTAAGTTGGAAATGGATTTATCTTAAGTTTTGGAAAACGTCACTTTTGGATCGAATGACTTGACCTTGGGTTGACCTTCCTTTAGTCATTCACCGACGACTGGAAAATGGATTTACCCTAAGTTGTCGACGACAGTCGAACCATTCAGGCTGCCCTTATTTGTAGCTTTTTCGATGGAATGATGACTTGACCTTGGGATGACCTTCCATTAATCATTTACCAATGACTGCAAAATGGATGACTTCATGTTCCTGGATTTAGCCTAAATTTTGAAAAACGTCACTTTTGGATCAAATGACTTGACCTTGACTTGATCGAATGACTTGACCTTGGGTTGACCTTCCTTCAGTCATTCACCAATGACTGCAAGATAGATTTATCCTAAGTTGCAACTGGATTTGTCTTAAGTTTTGGAAAACGTCACTTTTGGATCGAATGACTTGACCTCCAATTGGCCTTGGGTTGACCGTTCTTCAGTCATTCTCCAATAACTGCAAGATCGATGATGTCATGTTCCTGGATTTATCCTAATTTTTGAAAAACGTCACTTTTGGATCGAATGACTTGACCTTGGGTTGACCTTCCTTCAGTCATTCACCAATTACTGCAATATGAATTTATCCTAATTTGCAACTGGATTTATCCTAAGTTTTGAAAAACGTCACTTTTGGATCGAATGACTTGACCTCCGATTGACCTTCGGTAATTCCGACACCTGCGCACGAAGAGGGAAGAAAGGACATTTATTCCGGTCATGACTGGAATAATGTCCGGACCATTTATTGTCGGTATGCGACACACGAGGTGGGAACAGGTAATTCGATATCGGACGCGTGTACAGCGTTGGTATCAACCTTCGCTATCAACCTGATTGTCGACGACGCTGCGAGAATGTTAAATAGGGTCGTTATGGGGTCTGTCCACATGTTCTACGTGCGCTTTGTTGGCTCTAATATTTTTTTCTTGGCTTAAATATTTTTTTGGAATTTTTTTTTATTGGATCTGATGATCGGTGACATTTTGGCCACGTGGATCCAGTCCTATTTTTTGTCTATATATGCCATAAGTATATATAGACAAAAATAGTCACATTTACCATTGGAGATGGTAAAGGTGACATTTGACCCGTTCGATGGTGGGTAAAGAAGATTTTTCATGGCTTGAAGTTCGGAAGAGTGATCGATGGAAGGTAAGGCTTCGAAGTTACGTTGAATTTTTTCGTGTCTCGTATCAACGGTCGAGGGACCAGATAATTTTTGTGATAAGGTCTTCAAATTGTGCAGAAAACTGGTCCACAATGTGGACCAACTTGTGGACCACTAATTGTCCCAAAAAGTCCCAAAAAACTTGATCCTATTTACGTGCAGTCCACCACAAAATTTTTTATTGATTTTTTTTAGTATCTCGTATCGATGGACAAGGATTAGATAATTTTTGTGATAAGGTCTTCAAATTGTGCAGAAAACTGGTCCACAATGTGGACCAACTTGTGGACCACTAATTGTCCCAAAAAGTCCCAAGGATCTTGATCCTATTCACGTACAGTCCACTTCACATTTTTTTTTGATATTTTTTTTTGTGTCTCGTATCGACCGTCGCGGTCCAGATAATTTTTGTGATAAGGTCTTCAAATTGTGCAGAAAACTGGTCCACAATGCGGTCCACATTGTAGACCACTAATAGTGCCATAAAGTCCCATAGAAACACAATTTTATTTACGTACAGTCCACTTCAAACTTTTTGTTGGTATTTTTTTTCGGGTTTCGTATCAACCGTCGCGGACCAGATAATTTTTGTGATAAGGTCTTCAAATTGTGCAGAAAACTGGTCCACAATGTGGACCAACTTGTGGACCACCAATAGTGCCAAAAAGTCCCATAGAAACCCAATCTTATTTACGTGCAGTCGACCATCGTCCCATAAATCGTTACGTCGTCCTCGTCTTCGGAATTCCCATCGCCCTTCAGCTTCTCCCGTTCCTGCTGCATCTTCGCCCGGTTCGCCATCGTCTCCAGCCAATCCTCGATGTCGTCGTTGAACGGATCCACCGGCGGCTCGTTCCTTCCTCCCATTCCGGTTAAAAGTTCCACCGTCGCCCAAAATCCAGCTCCTGACGCCATCTTCCCTTCTTTTAGCTTTTCAAATTTTCCACAAAATTTCCACAACTCTTCAGCTACTTGAAATTATTTTCAGCATCATTTGCATCTCCACTGAGTAATAAAGAAGTCCTTTTTTATCCTAATTGCAACTGGTATCACTTAAAAAAAAAATGTAACCACTGTGACTCTGATTATTTTTTTCTTGGCTTAAATATATTTTTGTAATTTATTTTTATTGGATCTGGTGCTCGGAGACCTATTTCAAATTATTCCCAGCATCATTTCCATTGCTACTGAATAATAAAGAAGTTCTTTTTTATCCTTATTGCAAATGGTATCACTAAAAAAAAAAAAATTAACCACTGTGACTCTGATTATTTTTTTCTTGGCTTGAATATCTATTTTCAATTTTTTTTTAATTGAATCTGGTGATCGATGACCTATTTTTAATTATTCCCAGCATAATTTTTATCACCACTGAATTTAGAAATATTTTTTATCCTAATTACAACTGATATCACTTTTTTTTTAATTTATCCACTTTGACTCTGATTATTTTTTAGAAAAAAAAAAAAAAAAAAAAAAAAAAAAAAAAAAAAAAAAAAAAAAAATCAGGAGTCCCTAAATTCACTTCCTGCGCGTCGAAAATCCCAGATCCAAGTGATAAAAAAAAGTTTTTTATCCGAATTAAAACTTATATCACTTTTTTTTTTAATTTTTTATTATGCACTTTGACTCTGATTATTTTTTAGAAAAAAATCAGGAGTCCCTAAATTCACTTCCAGCGCGTCGAAAATCCCAGAGCCGAGTGGTCCCATTGGTTCCAGCTTCGAACCTACCCCCAAAGTTCCTCTCTCTCCGAGCCTCGACTCAACACAGACAGTCAAACGTGGCCAGAAACGATTCTCGTCCCCCTTTTAGTGCCTTTTGCCTCGGGAATCACCTGTCACGTTTACGATAAACGTTCGCCAGACGGTTCATGACACTTCGTAGCTCGCACGCCAACCGTTCATCGGGAATTTTACGCGATGAGAAATCGATGCGTCAGACGCAAATGTCCGAAGGACTGATTTAACGAAGACGAAATTGAAGGGGGAATTGAGTGTCGACTCGCGATCGAATCGCGTGATTCGCGACGCTTCGTTTAAGGTAGTCCTTGCGCCTGGTGTCGAGTTCGCATAAGTTTTCGAAAATTGAGAGGAAATTGCAACCACATCTCGGTAATATAAAAATCTGAAAAAAATCATGCGCGTTAAAGACGTTGAAAAGATTAATTTTGCATAATAAAAATTCCAAAATGGTATCAACAAATTGATGAAAAATAAAATTCTTCAACAAAAATGTCGACAACCTAATTTTTTTGTTTCAATGAAAATGATCCGTTCTATTTTCTGAATATGCATGAATTTTTTCAAATTTTTTAATTCACTTTGAATTTTGTGATTTTCCCCATGTTAAAAAACGCAAAATTCAAAGTGAATTGAAAAATTGAAAAAATTCATACATATTTAGAAAAATGAACGCATTATTTTTATTGAAACAAAAAAATTAAGTTATCGAAGGATTTGTTGAACAATTTTATTTTTCATCAATTTGTTAATAACATTTTGGAATTTTTATTATGCAAAATTCATCTTTACAACGTTTATAACATGCATGATTTTTTTCAGATTTTTATATGTTCGCATAAGTTTTCGAAAATTGAGAGAAAATTGCAACCACATCTCGGTAATATAAAAATCTGAAAAAAATCATGCGCGTTAAAGACGTTGAAAAGATTAATTTTGCATAATAAAAATTCCAAAATGGTATCAACAAATTGATGAAAAATAAAATTCTTCAACAAAAATGTCGACAACCTAATTTTTTTGTTTCAATGAAAATGATCCGTTCTATTTTCTGAATATGCATGAATTTTTTCAAATTTTTTAATTCACTTTGAATTTTGTGATTTTCCCCATGTTAAAAAACGCAAAATTCAAAGTGAATTAAAAAAATTGAAAAAATTCATACATATTTAGAAAAATGAACGTATTTTTATTGAAACAAAAAAATTAAGTTATCGAAGGATTTGTTGAACAATTTTATTTTTCATTAATTTGTTAATAACATTTTGGAATTTTTATTACGCAAAATTAATCTTTTCAACGTTTATAACATGCATGATTTTTTCAGATTTTTATATTATCGAGAAGTGGTTGGAATTTCTTGTCAATTTTCTCGAATTTATGTGAAATGAATACTAAACGCAAGGACTACCTTAAGCCTATTTGGGTCTTCGGAGTGAAAATCGTCGCGCGGCAAATTTCGCAGCGAGAGTTTCGAATTCTTTGCGCGACCGGAAGTGGCACTTTATCGATTGGCTGCCGCCAGGGGACCAATCGTAGGTGGTCTGCAAAGTGGTGAACATGTAGCGGAGCTTTCGCTTTATAAGCCGAAAGCTTTCGTGATATCGTCGACACGTTTCGAGGCGGCGATGATCATCCGCACGAAAAATCATCAAAACTTTGACAGTTTCGTGGGTAAATTTGTTGGGTATTCTATTTTCTATTTGGGGATTCTATTGGGGATTCTATTTTCGACTTGGGATCGAATTTAGGTGAATGGTTTTGAATACTTTTGAATTTGGGTGAGGAAAATAGAAATAGTTTTGAATTTTAAAAAATTGGAATACTTTTGAATTAAAAAAATGTGAATACTTTCGAATTTGGGTGAAAAAATGGAAATACTTTTGAATTTTTAAAAAATTTGAATACTTTTGAATATGGGTGAGAAAAATAGAAATAGTTTTGAATTTTAGGAAATTTGAATACTTTTGAATCTGAGTGAAAAAAATAGAAATACTTGTGAATTTAAAGAAATTTGGATACTTTTGAAATTGGGTTAAAAAAAATTGAAATTGTTTTGAATTTAAAAAAATTTGAATACTTTTGAATTTGGGTGAAAAAAATAGAAATAGTTTTGAGTTTAAACAAATTTGAATACTTTTGAATTTGGGTGAAAAAAAAAAGAAATAGAAATAGTTTTGAATTTAAAGGAATTTGAATACTTTTGAGTTTAGGTGAAAAAAATAGAAATACTTTTGAGTTTAAAGAAATTTGAATACTTTTGAATTTGGGTGAAACAAATATAAATAGTTTTGAATTTAAAGGAATTTGAATACTTTTAAATTCTGGTGAAAAAATATAAATAGTTTTGAAAATATGAATACTTTTGAATTTGGGTGAAAAAAATAGAAATACTTTTGAATTTAAAGAAATTTGGATACTTTTGAATTTGGGCGAAAAGAGTAGAAATACTTTTGAATTAAAAAAAATGTGAATACTTTTGAATTTGGGTGAAAAAAAATAGAAATACTTTTGAATAAAAAAAAATGGAAATACTTTTTAATTTTTAGAAATTTGAATGCTTTTGAATTTAGGTGAAAAAAATAGAAATACTTTTGAGTTTAAAAACTTTTGAATAGTTTGGAATTTAGGTAAAAAAAAATAGAAACAATTTTGAATTTTAAAAAATTCAAAAGTTATCAGGGCTCGACTCACGCGTATCTGATTGGCTGACGCTCCCACCAATGCAGAGGTCGGTCGAAAGGGTCGACGCTGGATGAAAAAATTATTGGCTGCTTTCTCTTCGTTTTTCCCATTTTTATTCTCTTCGGTTGACTCGGATTTTTTATCTTGTCTGACGTTTCCGGAGTCTCGATTGTTGCCATTTTTTGGAGGCCTTCGATTAATCTCTTCGACGGAATTATTTACACTTGAGAATTTTTTACTCCGATTTTTTTTTACATTTTTTTGAGAAACGTCAAACTTTGACTGATTTTTTTTAATGGTCTGAAAGGTTAGTGGCTTTTTTTTTTATCGAAAAACAATCGAAGGCTCCATTCTCTTCTTTACCGACAGTCGATAAGTAAGGAAATAAAAAAATGTTTTTTTTTTGGGGAAATTAGAGATTTGTGACTTTGATGGCGGAAAGTTCGGAGTTGTTTGACGTTTCGGCGATGAATTTTTTCCAGGCTTCGCGGTCCTCGAATTTTTGGGGTCCCCAATCGGCAGTTGGGTTTATTCCCTTCTCGAATCTTTCCCTGAACGTTCCCTGAAAAAAAGATGCAATTTAATTAATTAATAGCAATAATTAATTCATTTTTCTAATAAAATGGATTAATTATTGCTATTAATAAGTTTGGCAAAAAAAATCGATTCTTGCGATTTTCTCTTCGAATTTTTTACTTTTTGGGCAAATACTGAGCATTTTTGGAATCAGCGGAAAATTTTCCATCGAATAGAGTTTTTTTAATTTTCGAAATCGAACATTTTTTTTTCGCAAAAAATTGAAGAGGTACCCCTTCTAAAAATTTTCGATTTTTGAGGGTCAACTTTGAAATTCTGCAAAAAATCAAAAAATCCAGGTATCGCGTTCCGCTTGGTAACATTTTCTTCGTTTAAGTGTTATCTTTCGAATGCAAAAAGAAAATCCAGATTCCATCCATCCAAAAAAAAGTTAAATCAATTTTACTGAAGCCCCAAAATTCGAAAAAACCAAAAAATCATTTTTCGCATTTTTCTCCTCGAATTTCGGACCAACATCCATCATTTTTGGAATCAGCGGAAAATTTCCCATCAGATAGGCTATTAAAAATTTGTTAAATCGAAGTTTTTTTTTTTTTTTTCGCCAAAAAATGGCCCGCCTAAAAAAAAGCCTAAAAAAGGTATAAAAAAGGGAATTTTCCTAAAAATTTTCTAAAATGAAATTTTCTAAAGAAAATTTTTCTAAAATAATTTTTTTTTTTAATTCGTAAAATCGAAAAAAAAAATTAGCCGTAAAAATCGCAAAATAAAAAAATGGCTTACCTTCTCAGAGCAAAAATGGTAAATGGCGTAACCAGGAATGCAGACCATGCTGACCATACACGAACCCCATCCAACGTTGACTGCCCATTCGGGATACTCGACCCCATTATAAGTCAGTCGCGTGTTGAAGCAGATCGTCGTGAAGAAAATAAACTGCTCGTCGCCACAAAAATCGATGACGTCAGCATAAAAGTCATCCCCAACAGAACCCCCAAAAAAAAAAAAAAATTATTTCCACTAAACACGCAGCGTTCGTTCGCCCCAATAAAAAATTTGGGGCAAAGATAAATATCTCCGAGTCACGAAAGTCTCGTTTACCAAAATAAATAAATCTGGTAAAAAAAAAAAAAATACTCACGGATAAAATTATGGGGGTGACGTATTTCCAGGCGAAGGGCCACCAGGGATGGATTTTTTTGCCCAACATGAATTCGACGTCTCTTACAAATGGTTTGCATCCTACAAAAAAATTATAAATTATTATTATAATTAATTTCAAATAAATTTAAAAAAAAAAATTATTACCGTAGGTCCAACCAACGACGATTGCCTCGACCAGACAAATTGAAATCACGGAGACTGAGGCTGCGTACCAGTCGAACATTTGTAATATGTACATTCCACCCTTAAAAAAAATAAATAAATAAATAAAAAGAAATAAAAAAATAAAAAATAATAAAGAGGTCTATAAAAGATTTTCCCTATATTTTTACCACGATAAATAATAAAAAAAAAAAAAAAAAAAAAACATAACAATAATACTTTATATTAGTGGAGCAGTCGAACATTTGTAATATTTACATTCCACCCTTAAAAAATTAAAAAAAAAATAAAAAAAATAAAAATAATAATAATAAAGAGGTTTATAAAAGATTTCACTATATTTTTACCACGATAAAAAATTTAAAAAAAACATAACAATAATAATAATACTTTATATTAGTGAAGCAGCCGAACATTTGTAATATGTAAATTCCACCCTTAACAAAAATATGAAAAATAAAAAAATAAAAATAATAATAATAAGAAGGTCTATAAAAGATTTTCCCTATATTTTTTCCACGATAAATAAAAACAAAAATAAAAATAACAATAATGATAATAATAACAATAATAATAATTTTTATTGATGAAATTATCGAAGGAATAAATATTACGTTTGTGACGAAAATAATTGAGCCGAAGAATAAAATGAAGAGCGAAAACACATTTGTAATATGTACATTGCACCCTTACAAAATTAAAAAAAAAAAATAATAATAATAATAATAGTAAAAAGGTCTATAAAAGATTTTCCCCATATTTTAACTACGATAAATAAAAAAAGTAAAAATAAAAATAACAATAATGATAATAATGATAATAATAATAATTTTTATTGATGAAATTATTGAAGGAATAAGTATTACGTTTGTGACGAAAATAATTGAGCCGAGGAATAAAATGAAGAGCGAAACCATAGCCACCAACTGCTTTCGCTTCCTCAGATTCGGATAAGCGTCAGTCACACTCGAAATGATGGCCTCGATTTGAACGAACTGTAAAAAATAAATAAATACTAAAATAAAAAAAATTAAATTAAATTAAAGAGATAAAAAAAATGACTCACGCAACTGTCCATTCCTAAAAAGTAGAGCATGGCGAAAAAAAGGACGGACCAAAGTTGAGGCCAGGGTAACATTGTAATTGCTTCCGGATAAGTTTCAAAGGCCAATGATGGTCCTGAAAAAAAGTAAAGAATAAAAAATAGAAATTTAATAAAAATGAATAAAAAATAAATGATGGTCCCGAAAAAAAAATAAAAAATAAAAATAACATAAAAATTAATAAAAAATAAACGATGGCCCCGAAAAAAAATAAAAAATAAAAATTAAGTAAAAATAAATAAAAAAATAAACGAAAGTCTCGAAAAAAAAATAAAAAATCAAAACTAAATAAAAGTAAAGCAATAAAAACAAATAAAAAATGATACCAACCTCCGGTTGCAACTGCGGACACCGGAAGTCCCGTTTGCTTGGCCATAAAACCCAAAACCGAGAAGACGACGAAGCCGGCGAAAATACTGGTCCCACAATTTAAAATCGGTACCAGAACGGAGTCGCTGATAAAATAGATAAAAATTAATTTAGCAAATTAATTAATAATGGTGATCGAAAAAAAATTGCTCACAGTCTGTTGTCGTTTCTGAATTTGTTGTAACTCGCCATGTTGACTATTCCGCCCCATCCAGGACCCAGGGAAAAAAATATCTGGATCGCCGCGTCCGCCCAGACCTGAAAATTGGGAATAAATTATTAAAAAATTAATAAAAAAATATTTAATACAATGTTAAAGGGAACACTTTCGAACCCTTAAACAAAATTAATAAAAAATATTCAAGATAAAAAAAATGAAAAAGGGACAATTTTCGAACCCTTAGATTTGTGAGCTCGGACCATTTTGGATTTATGTAGAAGAGAATGCCGTCCATGGCGCCGGGCAAAGTGACGCCTCGAATGAAGAGGACGAAGAGGATGAGGAAAGGAAACGTCGCCGTAAAATATACCACCTGAAAATTAATAATAATAATAATAATAATAATAATAATAATAATAATAATAACCACAATTTTTCTTAGATTTCCCAAAATGTCACTGACCTTTCCAACGCTTTTAACTCCATTACAAATGCATAGAAACACGACGATCCAGGACAGCAAATTGCAGAAAAAAAGTGGCCAGACGATGCCACCGATTTCGTGAACTCCTTCAGAAATCTGCAAAATATGATTGCTGAAAAAAAAAAATCATTGTCAATATTAAAAAAATAAAATAAAAAAAAAAAACAAAACAAAATAAATAAAAATAAAGCTTTTGGTGAATATTTATCAAAAAAAATGATCGAGCGATTTTTAATTACTTGAAAAATTCCGTAGCCGGTGTTCTGACTTTTTGCAGCAACGCCGTCTGCATCGATGCGTTCCTGTAGGCTCCATCATTGATCTAAGCAAAGGTACCAATAATAAAATAAAATAAATAAATAATAATAATAATAATAATAGTAATAATTTAAATTAAATTAAATTAAATTAAGAGTCGAGACGTTTAATTAAAATACCTTGACGCAACTTTCAGTGTTCCAAGGATTGTCGCAATCCTCCCATGGTAGTTTGCTCTTCATGCTCATCGACAAAAACATCAGTGGATACGAGATGATGACGTTGTAGTACATGGTGCAAATGACATTGACGATGACGATGGCGAATCCGGCTCCTAAAATCGATGGACCAGATGTCAAGACCGAAAAAAATCAATGAAAATGAAATGATGGGTGTTTTTGACCTTCACTCACCCTTGAAGAGCGGTGACATCCTGAACATCGTGATGCATCCAGTTCCCCCGAACTGTCCCATGCAGGATTCCATAAAAAACAGGGGAATCCCGCACAAAAAAAGCATCAGGAGATAAGGGACCAGAAATGCCCCTGAAAAAAAAAACCATCATCATTACCAATTTAATAACACCTATAATGATCTATATTTGGTTCCAAGGTCGTCAGACACCAAAACGAACGGATTCCATTTTAAAAAACCTGTTTTTTTTATCTTGCCCAAAAAAATCATCAATAAATAAGGGACCAAAAATACCCCCGAAAAAAAAAAAAAAAAAAAAAAAAAAAAAAAAAAATGCCTCCATCATTACCAATCTAATAACAGAACGACCTATATTTGGTTCCAAGGTCGTCAGACACCAAAACAAATTTTTAAGTGTCCTGGATTCCATTAAAAAAAAACAGGGGAATCTTGCCCAAAAAAATCATCAGTAAATAAGGGACCAGAAATGCCCCTGAAAAAAAAAATCACCATTATTTACCTAATAACACAACGACCTATATTTGGTTCCAAGGTCGTCAGACACCAAAACGAATGGATTCCATTAAAAAATAAAACAGGGGAATCTTGCCCAAAAAAATCATCAGCAGATAAGGCACCAAAAACAACCTCGAAAAAAAAAAAAAAAAAAAAAAAAAAGCCCCATCATTACCAACCCAATGACACAACGACCTGTATTTGGGTCCAAGGTCGTCAAACACCAAAACGAATTTTGAAGTGTCCTGGATTCCATTAAAAAAAAACAGGGGAATCTCGCCCAAAAAAAATCATCAGCAGATAAGGGACCAAAAACACCCCCGAAAAAAAAAAAAAAAAAAAAAAAAAAAAAAAAAAAAAAAAAAAAATGACTATCATTACCAACCTAATAATACAATGACCTATATTTGGTTCCAAGGTCGTCAGACTCCAAAACAAACTTTAAAGTGTCCTGGATTCCATTAAAAAAACATGGTAATCTAGCCCAAAAAAATCATCAGTAAATAAGGCACCAAAAACACTCCCGAAAAAAAAAAAAAAAAAAAAAAAAAAAAAAAAAAAAAAAATGCCTCCATCATTACCAACCTAATAAGAATTTGAAAGTGTCCTTGATTCCATAAAAAAAGGGGAATCTTGTCCAAAAAAAGCATCAGTAGATAAGGGACCAGAAATGCCCCCGAAAAAAAAGCCATTATCATTACCAACCCAATAACACAACGACCTATATTTGGTTCCAAGGTCGTCAGACACCAAAACGAATTTTGAAGAGTCCTGGATTCCATAAAAAAAAAACAGGGGAATTTCGCCCAAAAAAAAACATCAATAGATAAGGGACCACAAATGGCCCTAAAAAAACCAAAAAAAATACCATCATCATTACCAACCTAATAACACAACGACCTATATTTGGATCCAAGGTCGTCAGACACCAAAACGAATTTTGAAGTGTCCTGGATTCCATTTAAAAAAAAAAAAAAACAGGGGAACCTTGCCTATAAAAATTATCAGTAGATAAGGGACCAAAAACACCCCGAAAAAAAAAAAAAATGCCTCCATCATTACCAACCTAATAACACAACGACCTATATTTGGCTCCAGGGTCGTCTGCCACCAAAACAATTTCGAACGAACCCACCACAACAAATTAACCGTCCCTTCACCCCAACGACTCCGACTCCAAAGCAGATGTCTCAATGATGCTGCGACAGTTTTGCGGTGATAAGTAATACCCCTGTGTGGGTTATCACACACAGAGACCAAACGATAAGAAAGACGGTGGATTTCAAGGACAGTGACCAATTGTGACCGCAGCAGCACGCTTAGGTGGAATCATTCAATCAGGGAGCCCCGACGGGAGCCTCAATTGTCATGCCCCTCTCAACAGGAAATTGTTTCGACACCAAAATAAAATAGCGCGCCGCGGGTGTTACTCTTCGTGGCAGATGGAATAGTACAAGAAGCGGGGTCATCATCATCAATGATGATGACGTTACTCGTCAGGTTCCTCAGTGTCTTTCACCTCGGGTTTATTCACCGTCGACTCTTCAAAAAAAAAAAAAAAAAAAAAAAAAAAAAATCGATTTGAAAATTTCGAGCAATTCTGTTAAAATTCGATCCAAACCGGGCGCTGGTCAGGCCCTGTCCAGGAAGCCCGGGCCCCGACCAGGGCCCGACTAGCACCTCAAATTACTCCTGCAGCAATTCTGTTAACATTCTAGCCAAGTGGGGCCCTGGTCAGGCCCTGACCAGGAAGACTCTTGAAAAAAAAAAAAAAAAAAAAAAAAAAAAAAAAAAAAAAAAAAAAAAAAAAAAAATTGATTCGAAAATATGGAGCAATTCTGTGAAAATTCGGTCCAAACCGGGCCCTGGTCAGGCCCTGGCAAGGAAGCCCCGTCCCCGACCAGGGCACGACTAGCGCCTGTCGGGTCCATTCACCGTGGACCGACTCTTAAAAAAAAAAAAAAAAAAAAAAAAAAAAAAAAAAAAAAAAAAAAAAAAATCGATTCGAAAATCTGGAGCAATTCTGTTAACATTGTACCCAAGTCGGGCGCTGGTCAGGCCCTGACCAGGAAGCCCGGACCCTGACCAGGGCCCGTCTAGCGCCTGTAATTACTCCTGTAGCAATTCTGTGAAAATTCTACCCAAGTCGGGCCCTGGCCAGGCCCTATCTAGAAAATCTCGACCCCGACCAGGGCCCGACCAAAACTGTAATGCTGTGAATTTTCCTCCGGGAAGCCTTCCGACTGATTATTAATAGGGTCTGGCGATGTTGAGATTACAGCTATGAATTACAGCTGTAATATCAAACCAAGGTTGAGGCTCGTTTAGGGTCACGTGGCCCGTAGGAAAAGACGGATTGGGCAACCATCAATGGGCACTGATATGCACGAGGAAGTGAATACTATGGACTGCGATGTGCGGCTACTATGACGTTTAACGTGTGCACGTGGACCACTTATACACGACGCGTCTGAATGAATCTCGAGTCTCTCTGTGTGTGGAATTGTGCAACCGCAGTCGACGATTCCCGCCGATGCTAATTCTCGTTACGTTATCGTGCGTGTTGAAAATTCACTCCAGATTGTCATCTAGACACAATCGTCGCACGTGGCCACGAAAACGAATTACCATTTGGGACATTTTTGTTGTGACGTGAAAAAATGCAGTCATTTATGGTGACAGTGGAAATATGCACTGAAAAAAATGAATAGTTGTGATTACCAATCGTTGATCAGTGATACCAATATTTTAGTAACTGTAACCAATATTTTGGTTACAGTACTAAAATATTTACCAATCGAACCAATGATTGGTAATCGCAACTACTAATTTTTCTCAGTGTGGGTTATTTATGGTGACAGTGGAAAAAAAAAGATGCACTCACCTCCGCCGTTTCTGTAGCAAAGATACGGAAACCGCCAGACGTTACCGATCCCAATGGCATATCCGGCGCAGGAGAGGATGAACTCGGTCTTATTGGCCCAGGTGCCGCGCTCCGGGATCTGAGGGTCTTCCGACGGTGACTTTTCCACTTCCGCCGTCATGACGCCGGCTTCCTTTTTGGTCTTCATTCACTTCATTCGGTACACAAATCGGTAAACAGATCGGTTCGCGAATCGGTAGATAAATCGGTAGCCGAATCAGTATATAAATCGGTAGCCGAATTAGAAGATAAATCGGAAAATAAATCGGATACCGAATCAGTAGATAAATCGGTAGCCGAATCAGTAGGCAGATCGGTAGCCGAATCAGTATATAAATCGGTAGTCGAAACAGTAGATAAATCGGTAGATAAATCGGTAGATAAATCGGTAGGTGAATCAGTAGATAAATCGGTAGATGAATCGGTAGGTGAATCAGTAGATAAATCGGTAGATAAATCGGTAGTCAAATCGGTTGACAGATCGGTAGACAGATCGGTAGCCGAATCCGTAGATAAATCAGTAGCCGAATCAGTAGATAAATCAGTAGCCGAATCAATAGATATAAATCGGTAGCCGAATCAGTAGATATAAATTGGTAGCCGAATCAGTAGATAAATCGGTAGCCGAATCAGTAGATAAATCGGTAGCCGAGTCAGTAGATAAATCGGTAGCCGAGTCAGTAGATAAATCGGTAGCCGAATCAGTAGATATATCGGTAGATAAATCGGTAGCCGAATCAGTAGATATAAATCGGCGGATAAATCGGTAGCCGAATCGGTTGACAGATCGGCAGATGGATCGATACGCGAATCGGCAGATGGATCGATACCCGAATCGACAGATGGATCGATACGCGAATCGATAGACGAATCGGTAGATGCGTTACACTAAATCGTCAGATCGATCGATACGCGAATCGATAGACGAATCGGCAGACGCGTTACACTAAATCGGCAGACGGAATCGGTTTCGCGAATCGATAGACGAATCGGCAGATGCGTTACACTAAATCGGTACGCGAATCGATAGACGAATCGGCAGATGCGTTACACTAAATCGGTACCGCGAATCGGTAGACGAATCGGCAGATGCGTTACACTAAATCGGTACGCGAATCGGTAGACGAATCGGCAGATGCGATACACTAAATCGGTACGCGAATCGGTAGACGAATCGGTAGATGCGTTACACTAAATCGGTACGCGAATCGGTAGACGAATCGGCAGATGCGTTACACTAAATCGGTACGCGAATCGGTAGACGAATCGGCAGATGCGTTACACTAAATCGGTACGCGAATCGGTAGACGAATCGGCAGATGCGTTACACTAAATCGGTACCGCGAACCTTCTGAGCCGAGCACTGGACGGTCCGCGACTGTCGGCCGGAGCGGAGACGCGACATGTGGTCTCTCTCTGCGAGTACCGCGGGAGACCTCCCCATGCAATCCGCGCAATCACCTCGCCTCACCATATAAATAGACCGTGATGACACTGATTATGCTGATAGGGCTCGGCCGCTCGGTTAAGATATATATTTCCATCGCTCCGCACGGGACGGCGCAGACGCGGGGATTGCGTTACAACGCTGGCCGCCCATTGGTCGTCTCGTTGCTGCTCTTCAGGATTGATGCACCTTCGGCCTCGTCTTCGTGGGAAGCGGAACCTCGATCGGGGCGACGCTCGGAAATTTTCGGAGACCGAAGCCGATCTGATAGACAATTTAAAAAAATTTTTTTAGTTGCTGAAGAGGAACGACATTGAAGTGACCTTGAGTTATTTACGTGGATTGTGAATTTTTGAGGAAGAGGGATTGGTTCAACTGGTACCGGTTCCTTTTTTTCCGGAAGTGACTCGACTCGGATGGACAATTTTTTTTAAATTTTTCAGTTGCTGAAGAGGAATGACATTGCAGTGACCTTGAGTTATTTACGTGGATTGTGAATTTTTGAGGAAGAGGGATTGGTTCTCCTGGTCCCGGTCCCTTTTTTCCGGAAGTGACTCGACTCAGTTCGCCAAGATAGTATCTTTGCTGAGGAAGGTTTGTTGCTGCTCTTCAGGATTGATGCACCTTCGGTCTCGTCTTCGTGGGAAGTGGAACCTCGATCGGGGCGACGCTCGGAAATCTTCGGAGACCGAAGCCGATCTGATGGACAATTTTTTTCAAATTTTTTTAGTTGCTGAAGAGGAATGACATTGTGGTGACCTTGAGTTATTTACGTGGATTGTGAATTTTTGAGGAAGGGGTATTGGTTCGCCTGGTTCTGGTCCCTTTTTTTCCGGAAGTGACTCGACTTGGATGGACAATTTTTTTTTAATTTTTCAGTTGCTGAAGAGGAACGACATTGAAGTGACCTTGAGGTATTTACGTGGATTGTGAATTTTTGAGGAAGAGGGATTGGTTCCTCTGGTCCCTTTTTTTCCGGAAGTGACTCGACTGGAATTGACAATTTTTTTTCAATTTTTCAGTTGCTGAAGAGGAATGACATTGAAGTGACCTTGAATTATTTACGTGGATTGTGGATTTTGGAGGAAGAGGGATTGGTTCTTCTGGTACTGGTTCTTTTTTTTCCGGAAGTGACTCGACTCGGTTTGCCAAGATAGTATCTTTGCTGAGGAAGGTTCGTTGCTGCTCTTCAGGATTGATGCACCTTCGGCTTCGTCTTCGTGGGAAGCGGAACCTCGATCGGAGCGACGCTCGGAAATCTTCGGAGACCGAAGCCGATCTGATGGACAATTTAAAAAAAAATTTTAGTCGCTGAAGAGGAATGACATTGCAGTGACCTTGAATTATTTACGTGGATTGTGAATTTTTGAGGAAGAGGGATTGGTTCCCCTGGTCCCGGTTCCTTTTTTTCCGAAAGTGACTCGCGACGGTGAAGACTCTTCGTCGATTTCGATCCTCGACTCGGTTCGCCAAGATAGTACCTTTGCTGAGGAAGGGTATTCGAAGGGCACGACCTTGCCGTGTCCTTGTCCGTCTCATCGACGGTCCACGAAAAATCCTGCGACCTGTCGGCCCACGACATGTTCTTCAGGGCGCAGGTGAACCTGCAGATCTCCTCCCTCTCCCTCACTTCAAGGTCAACCTGACTCTGCGACTTTTTCTTCAGGTCCTCCGGAATTTTTTGTCGCACGAGTCGAACGGTCACCACTGATTTAAAGGTGTCGCTCAGCAGCTTCAGATCATCGTCGAAGGGTGGAATTTCCAAAATGGGTTCGTTAAAAAATAAAAATTCTTTCCACTCGAAGTCTTCGGACCGAAAAGCTGTCGTCTGAGCTTTTTTTTCGTTGACCTCGGGCCACGCGAACTCGACCCCCTTCTTCAGGAATTCCTCCCTGACGACCGCCATCTGTTCCCGAAGAATGAGATGCGCGTCCAGAAGCGGCAGATCGACCTCGAAGAAGTACCAAAACTTTTCCTTCTAAATGCAACAAGGTCAAAGTTGAATTTGACCTTCATCAGCTTCTCAACTGACGAAGGTCAACTTCAAAGTCAACTTCGAAGGTCAAAGAAAAGCAACTTTGAAGGTCAAAGAAAGTCAAATTCGAAGGTCAAAGAAAGTCAACTTTGAAGGTCAAAGAAAGTCAAATTCGAAAGTCAAAGAAAGTCAACTTTGAAGGTCAAAGAAAGTCAACTTCGAAGGTCAAAGAAAGTCAACTTTGAAGGTCAAAGGAAGTCAACTTTGAAGGCCAAAGAAAGTCAACTTTGAAGGTCAAAGAAAGTCAACTTTGAAGGTCAAAGAAAGTCAACTTCGAAGGTCAAAGAATGTCAACTTCGAAGGTCAAAGAAAGTCAACTTCGAAGGTCAAAGAAAGTCAACTTCGAAGGTCAAAGAAAATCAACTTCGAAGGTCAAAGAAAATCAACTTCGAAGGTCAAAGTCGAAAAATCTCGGACCTTCAGCTTGGGCGGTTTCTCCAAGTGGATGATCCGATAGACGTGCATGAAGAGCGCCCCCGTCGTCAACATTTCAGGGTCGTACTCACGACCTTCGTCGTGTTTGTCGCTGGGTTTGACGACCATGTTGTCCAGGTAGATTAAATTCCGCAGAGCAGCGAGAATCGCGTGTTCGTAACCCAGACAAGTCTAGAAAAAAAAAAAAAAAAATTCGTTACCATCAGATGGTAACTAAATATTGCAGGAAACTTATCGATGACAGATTTCCCTCAAGTACCTATTTATTTTTTTATTTTTTAAATTTAGTTGACCTGCGTCAGTAAAGAAATCCCCTTAGTTATCATCAGATGGTAAGTAAATATCGCAGGAAACTTATCGAGCAAAAATTTCTCTCCAGTATCTATTTTTTACTTAGTTGCCCAGCGTCGATAAAGCAACCCTCTTAGTAACCATCAGATGGTAACTAAATATCGCAGGAAACTTACCGAGCACAGATTTTGCTCCAGTATTTTATTTTTTTATTTATTTTCCCAGCGTCGATAAGGTAACGCTCTCAGTTACCATCAGATGGTAACTAAATATTGCAGGAAACTTACCGAGCATAGATTTCCCTCCAGTATCTATTTATCTTTTATTTAAAAAGTTTATTTACCCAGAGTCGATAAGGCAACCTTCTTAGTTTCCATCAGATGGTAACTAAATATTGCAGGTAATTTACCGAGCAAGGATTTCTTTCCATCATCTATTTATTATTTAATTTAGTTGTTCAGCGTCGATGAAGCAACCCTCTTAGTTACCATCAGATGGTAACTAAATATCGCAGGAAACTTACCGAGAACGCATTTCCCTCCAGTATCTATTTATTATTTAATTTAGTTGCCCAGCGTCAATAAAGCAACCCTCTTAGTTACCATCAGATGGTAACTAAATATCGCAAATAATTTACCGAGCACGGATTTCCCTCCAGTATCAAAGCTCGCAGGGTCTCGATGGGTTTGAGTGCCTCCAGCACGTCGGTAAGGCAGCGCAGGTCGTTATCCTCCAAGTCCAGAACCTTAAGGCAGTGCAGCGACGTCGATATAGATAGCAGCTCGCGCTCTGAAAATACCCAAAACCAGACCCACGAGGCGTTGAATTCTCTTCGTTTTATTCCCCGGGCATTCAATTAAAATTGTGTCATTATCTCTCGAGCGAAAAAGTGCAACTCATTATATTTAATTAAGGGCTCTCGATACGACTGGGCTTTAATTGTAATAAAATAAGAGCGTCATTAAATGGAATTTTCGACGGAAAAGTTTGAAAATGTCATTTGGATTTTTTTTTTTTTTTTTTTTTTTTTTTTTTTTTTTTTTTTTTTTTTTTTTTTTTTGGAGGGACGTGGATGAGTGAGAGGACATGCATAATGAAGGGGCAGAGCTCAGAGTGGTCGAGGATGTCGCTGCTGGGATCTGGGAAAAGGGGCTGAGCTTATTCCGTGGGTGTATTAATGTTGCATCCCCTCTTCTGCCACCCCCGACATCGGCTATCCTCTCAGGGCCACTACGCAATTGCTCTAATGCATCCCCCGACTCTCTGGGTTCATCCCCCCCCCTTCCCACCCTTTCCCATACACCCCTTCATCCTATAGACAGCAGCGAAGATCGTCGATTTTCGCGTCATTCAATTCGCAATAAATTGAAAACAGTGCAACATTTTTTGTTAATTAAAAAAATGGCAGAATTCATTTTTTAAATGGGGAAAAATGGCAGAATTGGTTTTTTTTATAGGGTGAAATAAGCGAAGATCGTCGATTTTCGTGTCATTCAATTCGCAATAAATTGAAAACAGTGCAACATTTTTTTTAATTAAAAAAATGGAAGAATTCATTTTTTGTTAATTGAAAAATAGCAGATTTCATTTTTTAAATGGGGAAACATAATCGAAGATCGTCGAATTTCGCGTCATTCAATTCGCAATAAATTAAAAACAGTGCAACATTTTTTTTTAATTAAAAAAATGGAAGAATTCGTTTTTTGTTAATTGAAAAAATAGCACAATTCATTTTGTAAATGGGGAAAAATGGCAGAAATAATTTTTTAATGAGGAAAAAAATGGCAGAATTCATTTTTAAAATGGGAAAAAAAGACAGAATTAATTTTTTCAATAGGGAACAATGACAGAATTAATTTTTTGAATGAGGAAAAATGTCCGAATTAATTTTTTAAATGAGGAAAAATAATGTTAAAAAGGGGGAAATGATGCAAAAATAAATCCAGAATGTCAACTCGAAAATCATTCGAAATAATTAATTTTGTCAATGGGGAAAAAATAGCAGAATTCATTTTTTCAATGGGGAAAAATGTCAGAATTAATTTTTTAAATGAGGAAAAATAATTTTAAAAAGCTGAAATGATGCAAAAATAAATCCAGAACGTCCACTCGAAAATCGTTCGAACTCGCAATAAATTGAAAACAGTGCAAAATTTTTTCTTAATTAAAAAAATAGCAGAATTCATTTTTTAAATGGGGAAAAATGGCAGAATTAATTTTTTAAATGAGGAAAAACAGCAGAATTAATTTTTTAAATGCGGAGAAATCATTTTAAAAAGCTGAAATGATGCAAAAATAAATCCAGAACGTCTACTCGAAAATCGGTCGAACTAATTAATTTTTTCAGTGGGGAAAAAATGGCAAAATTAATTTTTTAAATGAGGGAAGATAGCAGAATTAATTTTTTTAAAGAGAAAAAATTGCAGAATTAATTTTTCAAATGAGGAAAAATAATTTTAAAAAGCTGAAATGATGCAAAAATAAATCCAGAACGTACACTCGAAAATCGTTCGAACTCGCCAAGTGGACGGGAAGAGTACGGATATCCCCGTCGTAATCCCTTGTTAAAAAGCGATCACGGCCTCTCGTTGAGCTTAAGCGGCCATTAGCGATTTACATACCCGTATATATATATTATATCACGGAACAGGAGTGAAATATAAATTCTGAATATTCGCCTCCATAAAAAAATAATAATTTATGACCTGGACGAAAGAAAATAAAAAAATTAATGTTTCGCGTGATTCGATTGTCGACTTTTTTACTGCTCAGTCGGTAATCACTAATCTGTTCTACGAGGACGAAGGGGGAGGGGGTGGAGGGGGTATCAACCGACCAATCGGTATCAACTGCGGAATTCTGCTGCAGGGAATCGTCGTACATGGGTCAGAATGGACATTGGCAACGGGTCTGATACTCTGATATCGCTACACGTGCGAACAGTTCGGGTTGCGAGGCTTCTAAATAATTTATAGGACGTTGCACGCGACACGATCGCATCGGGAGCATCGAGAGGGCGATGCATGTGCAGACCCTATAATGGTTGATAAAACCATTGCATTTTTATTTAAAAAAAAAAAAAAAAAAAAAAAAAAAAAAATTGCAAAAAATTATAAATGTGTTATGAAAACCATATTATTCCCTCTTTTAAAAAGTTCATGAGTAACGAGAGGGCGATGCATGTGCAGACCCTATAATGGTTGATAAAACCATTGCATTTTTCTCAAAAAAAAAAAAAAAAAAAAAAAAAAAAAAAAAAAAAAAAAAAATTATTGCAAAAAATTATAAATGTGTTATGGAAACCATATTATTCCCTCTTTTAAAAAGTTGATGAGTAACGGATAGCATTGTTAGTAAACTATTCGAGCTGTGATTGGTTGGGACTCTAAGACCCTATAATGGTTGATAAAACCATTGCATTTTTCTCAAAAAAAAAAAAAAAAAAAAAAAAGTTATTGCAAAAAATTATAAATGTGTTTTGGAAACCATATTATTCACTCTTTTAAAAAGTTGATGAGTAACGGAAAGCATTGTTAGTAAACTATTCGAGCTGTGATTGGTTGGGACTCTAAGTCCAGGTTCATTTGTCCTTGTTAACTTTGACAGTTCTGTCAAATATCGTATTTTTTTTTAATCCACTAAAAAAGGGTTGTAACCAGTGTTTTCAGGGGTAGAATATGCGACTTGAGAACGATGGTATAGGTTAAAGTCGATATTTTGAAAAAATAAATTTCGTGACCCCGATTTGGGCGGTTTTCGGCCCGGCGACCAGATCTACGATTTCTGACAAACTGTTCGACCAAAATTTTTTTTTTTTCAAAATCAACTAAAAAAGGGTTGTAACCAGTGTTTTCAGGGGTAGAATATGCGACTTGAGAACGATGGTATAGGTTAAAAGTCGATATTTTGAAAAAATAAATTTCGTGACCCCGATTTGGACGGTTTTCGGCCCGGCGGCCAGATCTACGATTTCTGACAAACTGTTCGGCCAAAATTTTTTTTTTTTCAAAATCGACTAAAAAAGTGTTGTAACCAGTGTTTTCAGGGGTAGAATATGCGACTTGAGAACGATGGTATAGGTTAAAAGTCGATATTTTGAAAAAATAAATTACGTGACCCCGATTTGGGCTGTTTTTGGCCAGGCGGCCAGATCTACGATTTCTGACAAACTGTTCGGCCAAAATTTTTTTTTTTTCAAAATCAACTAAAAAAGTGTTGTAACCAGTGTTTTCAGGGGTAGAATATGCGACTTGAGAACGATGGTATAGGTTAAAAGTCGATATTTTGAAAAAATAAATTTCGTGACCCCGATTTGGACGGTTTTCGGCCCGGCGGCCAGATCTACGATTTCTGACAAACTGTTCGGCCAAAATTTTTTTTTTTTTCAAAATCGACTAAAAAAGTGTTGTAACCAGTGTTTTCAGGGGTAGAATATGCGACTTGAGAACGATGGTATAGGTTAAAAGTCGATATTTTGAAAAAATAAATTACGTGACCCCGATTTGGGCTGTTTTTGGCCAGGCGGCCAGATCTACGATTTCTGACAAACTGTTCGGCCAAAATTTTTTTTTTTTCAAAATCAACTAAAAAAGTGTTGTAACCAGTGTTTTCAGGGGTAGAATATGCGACTTGAGAACGATGGTATAGGTTAAAAGTCGATATTTTGAAAAAATAAATTTCGTGACCCCGATTTGGGCGGTTTTCGGCCAGGCGACCAGATCTACGATTTCTGACAAACTGTTCGGCCAAAATTTTTTTTTTTTCAAAATCAACTAAAAAAGGGTTGTAACCAGTGTTTTCAGGGGTAGAATATGCGACTTGAGAACGATGGTATAGGTTAAAAGTCGATATTTTGAAAAAATAAATTTCGTGACCCCGATTTGGGCGGTTTTCGGCCCGGCGGCCAGATCTACGATTTCTGACAAACTGTTCGGCCAAAAATTTTTTTTTTCAAAATCAACTAGAAAAGGGTTGTAACCAGTGTTTTCAGGGGTAGAATATGCGACTTGAGAACGATGGTATAGGTTAAAATTCGATATTTTGAAAAAATAAATTTCGTGACCCTGATTTGGGCGGTTCTCAGCTCAGCGGTCAGATCTACAAAAATAAATAAAAAGATAAATAAATAATATATTAACGTACCGTCGGAAATGCAATTTTGTGATAAGCCAAGAAAAATCAACCCCTTCGGCGCACGAGTCGCCAGCTTATCCAGCGACGATATTCGATTGCCAGCGAGTTCCAGAACCCGAAGATCGCGCGGCAGATTTTGACCCTCGATCTCCTCGATCTCGTTGCCGCCCAGACTCAAGGTCACCAGGGCCTTGAACCTCTTCAGGGTCTGTCCGACCTTCGTTATCTTATCAAATTTAAATTAATAAGAATACTTTAATTTAATTAATTAATTTATACTGATTTTTTATTTAATTAATTAATTTATACCGATTTTTTTTAATTTTATTAACTAATTTATACCGTTTTTTAATTTTATTAACTAATTTAATAAAATACTAAAATAATTTGATAAGGCAATAAATATCTATCTTAAGCCATTTATAAATGACTTAAGATAGATATTTATTGCCTTAAAATTTAAAAAAATTAAAATAAAAAAAAGATAATAAAGAAAGATAAGAAAAGAAAGAAAGTAGAGAGAAGAAAGATAAGATAGATATTTATTGATAGTCATTTATAAATGACTTTAGATACTTATTGCCTTATTTAATTATTTTATTAATTTATTAAATTAGTTAATAAAATTGTAAAATCAAAATTTCAAAATTTCAAAATTATTAATATATTAATAATTAATAATTTTTTTAAAATAGGGTTTTACTAACCCCTGAGGCGAGAAGTCTCAAGGTCGTCACGACGCCCTCCAACCATCGACGACTAATGCTCTCATTTCTTGCGATCGCTCGGCTGAGATACTGCATCGGATTGTTGATAAAATCATTGTTCTCCACAAATTTTCTCCACTGTTTTTGGGTGTAGGATTTCCAGTCGTATTCCAGGATTTCGATCATCGCCTCGCGGACTTCCCTTCAATTTTTGTAAATAAAGAAGAAAAAAAAATTGGTATTTTCATTAAAAAATAAATCAAAATAGGTATTTATATAAAAAAAAAAATTTGGTATTTTTATTTCAAAAAAATAATAATTGTTATTTTAACTAAAAAAAATGGTATTTTATTATTATTATTATTATTATTGTTAACAAAATTTGGTATTTTTATTTCAAAAAAATAATAATTGGTATTTTTATTAAAAAAATGGTATTTCATTATTATTATTATTATTGTTAACAAAATTTGGTATTTTTATTTAAAAAAAATAATAATTGGTATTTTTATTTAAAAAAATGGTATTTCATTATTATTATTATTATTATTATTGTTAACAAAATTTGGTATTTTTATTTCAAAAAAATAATAATTGTAATTTTGATTTAAAAAAATTGTATTTTTATTATTATTATTATTGTTAACACGATCGTCGTTAAAACATTATTATTATTTACCGATTCGCCGGTATTTTAGCGTCCTCCAAAAATCGTCCGACGACACTTTTCTGAATTTTCTTCTCGAAAGCCCCGTCCAGCGTCTCGCCCGGAACCCCGGGCCGATTCGGGTCCTTCCGAGCCTGTTCGGCCTTCCAAGCCCCATTCCAGGATACCCTTTCGTAAACCCTCTGCCTGACCTTCGCCTCCCATTCGGGATCTGTCAGCTTCCTCGTCCCGATCCCTTGACCATTACCCGCGTCCCGGTAGTTGACCACGTGAATCGCATCAACCATTCCCCAAAAAAATTAACCTCCAACCAAAACGTCACAAAAAAAAAGAATTTCAATGTCAGATCTTTCCATGAAATTTGACAGCCGAGTCGAGCGATAAATCAACGAAGCTTGTTCCCCCCAAAAAAAAAAAAAAAAAAAAAACAATCATGAAAAGAGAAAAATTCTGTATTTTCCATCGGATACTATTTTGCCTCTTTTCTCGCGAAATTTTGAGGTTAATCGACCTTCGACTAATTTTGTAGGTATTTTTTTAAGAAAATAAAAAGATATTTTTATTATCTTTTTATTATTAATTAATTTATTGTTATTATTCTTATTATTAAATAATATTATTATTACTATTTATTAATTTATTATTATTATTATTATATTTTTATTTTCTTAAAATATATAGTATATATAGTAAATATATAGTCGGGATCACGTAAATCGCATCACACATCCCTCCTAAAAAAAAAAAAAAAAAATTAACCTCCAACCAAAACGTCACAAAAAAGAGCATTCCGATGTCTGACCTATCCCCGAAATTTGACAGCCGAGTCGAGCGATAAATCAACGTCGCTCCTTCCCTCAAAAAAAAAAAAAAAAAAAAAAAAAAAAACAATTACGTAAAGAGAAAAATTCTGTATTTTCCGTCGGACACCACTTTTGTCTCTTTCCTCGCCGTTGTTTGTGCGTCCGATGATTTTTTAACGTCACACGTCGCCCATTTAACCGACGTCCAATTTGGGGGCGTCGCATATTTTTTTCTATTACAGTCGGAGAGTATCTGCTCTGGGGGTGAGTGCCCCCCCCTGCCCCCCCTCCCCCTGGGGGAGGGGGGGGGCAGGGGTTGAGGGGTGACGTCCGTCACCCATTTCAGTGGCTGTCCAGGTTCTTTCACGCTGCGCCATTCGGACCCACCCCCCCCCTCCCCCCTCCCCCAACCCCCCGTCGATCACCATCAGGGATTTTCCCCGGGAAAAAGCAATTACCCAAAGGCCGATCTAATTAATTGCCCGTTTTTAGCCGTGAAATGCAAAATCTGTTGGGCCTATAATTCCGGGAGCGGATTCTCATCGGCAGCGACGGCAGCTCGTTTGCGATCCGCTTCTCTCGTTGATTGGAATTCAAAAAGTCAATTGAAAATTTAAAGTAGTAGTGTGGGGGGGGGGGCACTCCCCCAGTGGGGCAGTGCCCCTTCCCCCACTGATTTTCAGAGTAGACTGATACAGACCGTTCGACGACTAATCGAATTCATTATTACACTATTTTCTATTCGGGTCCTGGACGGGGTGACAAAATTCACCTCTCTCTTCGCACTTTTAACCCAATGAAAATTCCCGGACCTAGGACAATGCCAATTTTCCACGTTTTTGCAGTGGCAATTTTTAGCTTTGATTTTGACATATCATTTTGATGATGGCAGCTCTTTTGCGATCCGCTTCTCTCGTTGATTGGAATTCAAAAGTCAATTGAAAATTTAAAGTAGTAGTGGGGGGGGGGGGGGCACTCCCCCAGTGGGGCAGTGCCCCTTCCCCCACTGATTTTCAGAGTAGACTGATACAGACCGTTCGACGACTAATCGAATTCATTATTACACTATTTTCTATTCGGGTCCTGGTCGGGGTGACAAAATCCACCCTCTCTTTTCGCACTTTTAACCCAATGAAAATTCCCGGACCTAGGACAATGCCAATTTTCCACGTTTTTGCAGTGGCAATTTTAAGCTTTGATTTTGACATATCATTTTGATGATGGCAGCTCGTTTGTGATCCGCTTCTCTCGTTGATTGGAATTCAAAAAGTCAATTGAAAATTTAAAGTAGTAGTGGGGGGGGGGGCACTCCCCCAGTGGGGCAGTGCCCCTCCCCCCACTGATTTTCAGAGTAGACTGATACAGACCGTTCGACGACTAATCGAATTCATTATTACACTATTTTCTATTCGGGTCCTGGTCGGGGTGACAAAATCCACCGTCTCTCTTCGCACTTTTAACCCAATGAAAATTCCCGGACCTAGGACAATGCCAATTTTCCACGTTTTTGCAGTGGCAATTTTAAGCTTTGATTTTGACATATCATTTTGACGACGGCAGCTCTTTGCGATCCGCTTCTCTCGTTGATTGGAATTCAAAAAGTCAATTGAAAATTTAAAGTAGTAGTGGGGGGGGGGGGGGGGCACTCCCCCAGTGGGCAGTGCCCCTTCCCCCCACTGATTTTCAGAGTAGACTGATACAGACCGTTCGACGACTAATCGAATTCATTATTACACTATTTTCTATTCGGGTCCTGGACGGGGTGACAAAATCCAGCCATCTTAACCCAATTGATTTCTTCGTACTTTTAACCTCATTAAGGGATCGTCACAGTGTGACCCTCCGAAAAATCAATGATTTTCGCGAATTTTTTTTGTTAAGTTGTAATGAACTAATTGGTCTGGTTTTTTTTAAATAAATAAGTACATTCTTGAAGAATACAAAATGATTTTTTTTATGTGCATTTCTTTAATGTATAATAATGATATAAATTGTTTAAATAGCTCGTGTAAAAAAAAGGTCCTGCATTGTGTCCACGATTGCGGCCGCAATTTTGATCTGAACCAAAAATTTCAAAAAGATTATTAATCTGTAGGAAATTCGCTATCGCGCTATGGGAGCTTTTTTTTTTTGAAATTTGACAAAATGGCGGCGGTTTGAACGAAAATTATCGAATTTAGCCCCTTTTTTCGACAGTTTTTCGTAAAAAAAAAATAGGAAGATTTAATAAATAAAAAAAGCTTCCATAGCGCGATAGAGAATGACGTTAGAAATGTTCTCTCAAAATTTAAAATCGACATCGTCATAACTCTTCATTTGAGAGTGGACACCGTTTTGAAAAAAAACATTCCGAGAAAAAGGCGTTTAAAGTTAGCACACGCTGCACTGTCACGCTGCAATCCCTTTCTCTAAGGAAAGCCTGTAGCGACCGATATAATTCGAATTTCGATAAAAAAATTTAACAGAATGTTTATAACCGTGTATACTATCCGATAATGAAAAAAAAAAAAAAAAAATCGATTTTTTTTTATTTTCACACTGTGACGATCCCTTAACCCAATGAAAAATCCCGGACCTAGGACAATGCCAATTTTCCGCGATTTTTGCAGTGGCAATTTTTTCGCTTTGATTTTGACAGCAGTGAGCAGCAGCTGAAACGTGGACGAGCAGAGGCAGCCGAGCCAGCAGCCAGCCAGCAGTCTCCGATAACACGATAGTAATTACTGGCTGGAAATAATTAGTGGAGCATAATTAAAGCGGAGCGAAAGATGAACGATATCGTCTGTCGCTCGTTAGTCGACAGTTCTGTCTGTATTTCGCCTCTCTCCTTCGCCAGGTCGCTTCTCGCGATCCACCCCCCTCCCCCACCCCTCCCAACCCCCCTCGCCACCTGGGTCCACGAGCGGGACCACCCCCTCCCACCCTTGGCGCGCATTTGCGGCGCGTATTTACCTGCGCACACGACGCGCGTTTTGCCAACCGAGTCGCAGGCAGCAGCGACGCGAAAGCGAATCCAAACGCTCCACGCTTTGTCAATTAACTCGGCCTAAACTTCTGTGAGATTCGATTTTTCCCTCCTTATTTCCACCCTCCACCTCTCAACCCCCCTTTACCTCCATTGACGTATCATTTTGCTCTATATTGATGAGAGAAATTTTGAGGATAATTGACCTTGGAATATTTTAAAGGTATTTTTTTAAGAAAGTAAAATGATATTTTTATTTGCTCATAGAGATTCGATTTTCATTTAATTTTCATTTCAGATTTTCGTATAATTTTACTCTATATTGATGAGAGAAATTTTGAGGTTAATTGACCTTGGAATATTTTACAGGTATTTTTTTAAGAAAATAAAGATATTTTTATTTTTGTCAATTAACTCGGCCTAAACTTCTGTGAGATTCGATTTTCCCCTCCTTATTTCCACCCCTCCACCCTCAACCCCCTTTACCTCCATTGACGTATAATTTTGCTCGATATTGATGAGAGAAATTTTGAGGTTAATTGACCTTGGAATATTTTGCAGTATTTTTTCAAGAAAATGAAAAGATATTTTTTTTGTTATATAGAAAGATAATATATAGTAAATATATTTAGTTACTATACTTAAAAAATATAGTATATACAAGTATATACTATAGTTTATTATAGTGTATAGTAAATATATAGTAAGATATTTAAAGATATTTGTAATATATAAAATAGTAAAGTAATACGTAAGTAAGTAGTAGTAAGTAATAGGGGGGAGCATCGATCCTACACAAAAAATTCTACACAATTTTTCCTACACACGATAATGTCCTGCACGAGACATTCTACACATAATTAAATTCAATTTGCAATATCCTACACATACTGTTGATCACAAAAAAAATCCAACTCAGTATATCCTACACATTGAAATATTCTGTGTAGATTATTCTACACATCTTAGATCAATATTTCGGGATCCTACACATATAACGAGTACTAAAGAGGGTACTAAAGAGTTATATTGTGTACGATCACGAACTATTGATCTAAGATGTGTAGAATAATCTACACAGAATATTTAAATGTGTAGGATATACTCAGTTGGATTTTTTTGTGATCAACAGTATGTGTAGGATATTGCAAATTGAAATTAGTTATGTGTAGAATGTCTCGTGCAGGACATTATCGCGTGTAGGAAAAATCGTGTAGAATTTTTTGTGTAGAATCACCCATGTGTAGAATAAAAATGTGTAGAAACGACCCTCGCTCAAGTAATAGTATAGTAATAGTAATACTCTTTTAGAAAAAAATACAATGAAGCCAATTATTATTATGATAATGTTATCTTGTCTGTTTGCCACTTATCACCTTGAAAAACAATAAAAATATAGTAAGAATATTTATAAATATTTATAATATATAAAAACACTAAAATATTTATTTAGAAAAAAAAAAAATAATAATAAAACGAATTATTATTATGATTAATGTTATCTTGTCTGTTCGCCACTTATCAGGTTAAAAAAAAACCAGAAAAAATCAGGACCAAACGAGGCGAATTTTCTCCACTGCCCAAGATCTCTGATTCGATCCCCACCGGTGTTACAACCCCCGAGGAGTGTCACCACAACCCCTGGCAAATCCCGGGGATGATCGCGGAAAGTGTCTCCGTGAAAAAGCTGTCGCTTCTTTTTCTCCCCCGGTAATCTCACCCCCCCCCCCGTCCCAACCCTCGATGCCACTTCTCACCGTAGATCCTTCGAGATCCAGTGTCGAGATCACTGAAACGATCGTCCGGCTCTTCGCACTTCTGGTCACACAAACCTCATTTTTTTTTTTTTTTTTTTTTTTTTTTTTCACCCTCGTGAGAATCGTTGGAATAAAAAAAAAATCGTTCGACGAGAAGATCCACCGATTCATCCGGTGCGAGGGGTTGAACCATCCCCTATTGGGTGGAGGGGGTGGGGG